>JACEVL010006450.1:1350000-1832500 GCA_020284085.1 Aporrectodea caliginosa
GGGGTCGTCCATTAGTTATGTCAAAATTTTTAGGCAGTTTCTGACCCCTCCTCTGTCACAACTGTCAAACATTTAAGGACCCCCTAATAAAATTATGTTAAAATTAAATTTCTCCCCCTCCAAGACATATTTCTATGACTCTAACTGGAAACCTTTTTCTCACATAACTTTAACAGGCCATAAGCTTTGACTTGAAAATGCTAGAGTTAGTTGGAATTGTTAAAATTTGCATAATTAAAGGCTTAATATTAAAAGAACTAACATTTATAACTGTTAGCTTTTAATGTCGGATTCGGATGTGAACTCGAACGCGTTTAGCCGTATTATTATTTAATGTTTAAGCTACCATTCTGAATGGTATGTGTTGATTCATTGCAAAAGAATTGTTGACGTCAATTTGTATTTAACCCCTCCCCTTGTCAAGAACAATTGTCAAACTTTTCCAAACCTCCGCCTTCTTGTTTGTTGACATAATTAATGGACGGCCCCTTGTATGTATCGACTCACATCTACCCTTGGTGGAAATTCTCAACTTCTGAGTTTTGACAAGTCATCGGCAGCTGACCTGGGTGTCGGTGAGACAGACCAGTGGCGTAGCTATGACTTTACCATAGGGTGACTGTGCAGGCCTACTGCCTAGCAGTAGTCTGTATAGGGAACCTCTCGGTGGGCTTATGAGGGCGGTGTCTGGAGGTATAGAATTTTAGGCAATCAAGGATTCAACTTTGTTGATACTACTTTCTCATTCTGACAGATTCACATGTGGCAAAACGTTTAAGGCTTAATTTAAACGCATTAGCAATGCTTCACGAAGGGAGGTAGATTACTAATTGGCTATTTAAAAAGCAAAGCAACAACTGCTATTCTAAATTTAGAAGTTCCATTCCGTCAGTTTAGTCATGTTTCTCTGGTTCAAGAGAGCAGGGGCGTCTACTGGAGCAAATGCTCCATCCACGAAAAAAAGGAGGAGACCTCATTGACAATTTTTTTTAATGTCGTACCATGGGAGGGGGACCGGAGGAGAAGTTGCTCCAATGACTTCGGAGGGGGATAGACGCCCCTGCAAGAGAGCATAATTTAGCAGTCGATTTATTCCGAATCGATCAATGATGTCATCAACACTGATATTGTCCTATCTTTGTGAACGTAAGCCATTTAATTTAGGCAATCCCTGCATATTATTGTTGTCGGTCAATCTTTAGCTTTAATAAGTCTAAGAATTTTCATGGCTAAAAATATACGCTCTGAAGTGGCCGTTGATACAGGTAGACTAATGTAGCAAATAGGGTAGGGCCATTATAGTCATGTAGCCTACTCATTTAATTAACCTCTAAACTATTTGGTGGCGATGGGTACGAATAAATGTTCTCAATTGTCCTAGGCCATTCTGTCATGCCCAGTGCTCCTCTCAGTATGGTACGTGATGGTATGTCCCTGTTTATATTGTCTATCCAGCATAGTCTTGGTCTGCCTCCGTTTCTTTTTCTTTTGAATCTTGCATGTATGCAGTGCATTGTGTGAAGTTCAGTCAACTGGTATTCTGTCTACATGTCCACGTGTACGTTATTTTCATCGTCTGATGACATAATAAACAACTGCAGTGCAGAGTCCAGAGTGCAGACCCGAATAGTTTTGTAGCATTTATGTAGGCGCACAATGGACCTGACCGGGTCTACAACGTACTATGAACAGTTTCTTAATGTTCTATCGGTGGCAGTATACAGGCCACGCAGAAAACAGTTAAAGGAACTTGAGACAGAACAACAGACGCTCGTGACGGTTCCATAAGTTTACTACTACTAACTGCTACTGCTACTGCTACTGCTGCTACTACTACGGCTGCTGCTACCGCCACTGCACCTGCTACTATTAGTACTACTACTACTACTACCACTACCACCACCACCACCACTACCACCACCACCACCACTACCACCACCACCACCACTACCACCACCACCACCGCCGCCGCCGCCGCTGCTTTTACTACTGTTACTATCATAATTAGCCTATTTTATTATCATTACCGCATGCTAAGTTGTAGGTCTATTGGTAAGGCAAGGACTGGAACTATATTATACTAATAAAGTGGCGGATACGGTATACGGGTACGGGTAAATCCGAGGGTCGGTTAGTAATTTTGAATAGGCCTATGCGGGTACGGGTAACGGGGCTTGTGATATGGTTACGGGCAAGAAAATGCTCTACCCACAGACCTCTAGTACGTGCCCTACGCATACATACATGTAGGCCTACGTATGTATTATGTGTTAGGCCTATAATAGGCCCTATATGTATGTAATAGGTATGCATGCGTGACATTGTATGCACATGAATGTTTCAAGGCGCAGTGTTCTGAAGTACCTTACAAAGCGCTACACAAATAGTTATCTTACTGATCGATGTATAATAAAGTACGTTTTGTGTTTACACACGCACGCACACACTCACATACACACGCCTACACACACGTATATTATGTACAATACACACGCATCAGTTCAAGACCTCTTTCTAAAAATGGATATGTAATGTATGTATGTATGTATATATATAATTATATATATATATGTATATATACAATGGATTTATATATTGGCCTCTCACGACTTGCTAGACTAACCGAAAGGAAGAGCTGCAATCTGTCAATGCTATAAGAAACTTATGACATATATAATTGGCTCGTGAAGGGTCTTGCAATAGAGTAAGAAACGGAAAGGGACTTTGGAATGGACGAAGGCTAACTTAAAATATGACAGGCAGATGCAAGTCAATAAGTCTATCATCCCGCGACGAGCATTTAAAATTCAAATATTCACGTTCGATTATTTAACACGTGAACTGCATTGCACAAAGTCAACATAATATGTAGAGCCTCTATACATAGGCCTATGTAAATATATATATATATATGTGTGTATGTATGCATGTAAGTGGTATATATATGTATGCATTTATGCATGTAGGTATGTATGTATGTATGCATGTGAATGTATGTATGTATGTATATGTGTGTATATGTATGTGTGTATGTATGAATGTATGTATGTATGTATGTATGTATGTATGTATGTATGTATGTATGTATGTATGTATGTATGTATGTATGTATGTATGTATGTATGTATGTATGTATGTATGTATGTATGTATGTATGTATGTATGTATGTATGTATGTATGTATGTATGTATGTATGTATGTATGTATGTATGTATGTATGTATGTATGTATGTATGTATGTATGTATGTATGTATGTATGTATGTATGTATGTATGTATGTATGTATGTATCAGTGTGATTCTCCTTACAGATTTTATTTTAGTTATAGTCATAGTTATAGTTAGTGATTTTTTATTTTAGTTATAGTTATAGTTAGTTAGTATTATTTTTTAGTTATAGTTATAGTTATAGTTAATGGAATTTTATTTTAGTTAATTTTAGTTACTACTTAGTTACAATAGTTAAGGCTATAAGTAAAATTGTGCGTAGCCTATTAACACGCTGTTTCACAATTTGCTCAGAGCTTTGAAAGCCATTGAAGCATAGATGCATTCAGCTTCACGAATGCACGAGTTTCCAAAGTAACTGACAAATTGCATAATAAAAATATCGCATTGTTCGTTCTTATTTGTGTCGAATCATCCATATTGCACTTCCTATTTTTATTTTTTTGTATTAACGAAATAAAGATGAATTTTCGTTATTGTTATTTTCGTTATAGTTATAGTTATAGTTAATGATATTTTTAGTTATAGTTATAGTTATCGTTAACGAAATCATTTTATTTTCGTTAACGAACCTTTTCGTTATCGTTATCGTTAACGAGAATCACACTGGTGGTATGTATGCATGTATGTATAATGTATACGTATGTATATAATAATATTATTATATATATATATGTAGGCCTACGTTTGGTGCGCCATTGGTTGATGCCTTGTGCATTGGACATGGGCGTAATAGAAGTTAATACGTCCTGGTTACAATTGCAAAAAGATAGTGAAAGGCAGCTATGTCAATGGGTACAAATTGTGGCTTGTAATTCAAACGGTTAGAGTTACTGCACTGACCTCCTCTCTCTCTCGGTCTCGTCATTCATAGAAGGAAAACCTGATCAGTTCGAATATTCGAGAACTGAAGTCGATGGCCATGAAGACAAGATGGACATCCCCTATCGCAGGACCGTAAATCTGTTTCGCCATGTGGGGAGGGAAACTGTCCCTCGAAAGTCTGTATATACTTCCCTTAAGAAGTCCATATTACATCACTGCATAGGAATCGTAATTATTTAATTAATACGTTGAGCAAAACAATATTCCAAACTTCCACTGGTGGCGAGGTAATTCCTTCACGTTCCCTCCCCAAGCTTTAAAGTGGGGAGGGAATTCCCACCCTTCCCTCCGGGACCATCCCCAGGATTTACGGTCCTGCCCTATCGCCCATTAGATCAGACACCCCGCAAACATACAGGCAGAGTCGGATTAACATTTTGTAGGCCTGTTTCCAAAATTGTGTAGTAGGCCCCAAATATATGTTTAACCAAAAAGTATTGACGAAGTTTAAATTATAAAACAGATGGCCTATTTGCGAATTTAGAACTGCCTACGAGGCTACGACTTGCTTTCGTAATAGAAAACGTCAACAATATCCTGAAAATCTAGCTGTTGTACAATTTCACAATCAATGCTCATGTAAAGTGTTAAATTTGTCAGTCTATCTTGTCCCATCGTTGATCTTAAAGCATTTTCGAAGCGCTTTAGGTAACTATAATAATATTATAAGCGATCTGTCGCCGCTACAGTTAGACATAGGAAGTGTAAGATATAAGTTATACCCAGAGCAATGCAAACATTCGGAAATCCGGTAACAAATTGTATTCCTTCATATATTATTTGCAACATTTGGAGAGGCGATGGTGATGGGCGGAAGAAGCTATCAGCAGCCTCAACAGAATAAACTATCAGTGGAACCCTAACGGTCTAACGGAGCTAACGGTCGCAAATCTCATAATTGTCTTGGCTGTCGATTTGCAAGTGACAGTCGTTGTTTGTCTGCAGTAAAACTAGCTTGTTTAAACATATTCCAGTTGTTACAGTTGAAAACTAAAATAATAGTTAAGGACAGTTTTAGAATGTATAAAAATATGTTTAAGGTAGAATAGCCTACTAATGGTAGGCCGCTTATTTGTGAAATTTTTAGTAGGCCTGAATCTGTGGACTCACTGGAACCGTGGTTAAGCAAAACTGTCCTTTTTCAGCCGTGCTGGGTCGGGAGCGCTTCTGAGTAGAAGGCCTTGAAGGGCGCTATATAAATGAATGAATGAATACATACTTTAGAAACAGTAGCCTACATACAGACATGTAAACATGCATGCGTTAAAATTATAAGTCAAACCTTGTGTATCGATCCACGATCTATAACTTCTGTTCGCCATACACTCATAGAATAATAGCAAAAAGAGACAAGTCTTCTTCTAAGGCCATGACTGAATGCGTCCGTGTGCGCTGCGCCCCGCATAAGACCGATCTGTCTCCCTGCAGCGCATTAAAACATAGGCTAATGCTGGCGCTTGCAGGCAGCCGGTGGATGTGAGCATGACAGCGCGTCTATATATGTATGTATGTATGTATGTATGTATGTAGACTATGCATGCATGCATGTATGTATGTATGCATGTATGTATGTATGTATGTATGTATGTATGTATGTATGACTATGCATGCATGTATGTATGTATGTATGTATGTATGTATGTATGTGTGTGTATATGTATGTATGTATGTATGTATGTATGTATGTATGTATGTATGTATGTATGTATGTATGTATGTATGTATGTAATGTATGTATGTATGTATGTATGTATGTATGTATGAATAACGAATATTCGATTGGAATCTTTATAGATTTAGCGAAAGCTTTCGACACGGTAGATCACTCTATCCTCTTAAAAAAGATGTCAAATTTTGGTATTAGAGGCCTACAACTAAAATGGTTCGAAAGCTACCTTAGCGAACGAACACAAAAAGTTTTATGTAATGGATCACTATCGCCCTTGGGACACATTACATATGGAGTACCACAGGGGTCAAACCTCGGACCACTTCTATTTTTACTTTATATCAATGACCTGGCTAATGTTTCTACAATTTTGCACTTTATCCTGTTCGCAGACGATACTAATATATTTTACTCTAATCGCTCCTGCACCTCCCTTATGGAAATCGTCAACATCGAATTAACCCTAATTAGTAAATGGTTCGTTGCTAATAGACTTACACTAAATGTAGACAAAACTAACTTTATAAACTTTAAATCTCATAGGAAAATTAAACCAATAAACTTGGCTCTAACTCTTGAAGGAAGTATTATCCGTCAAGTTGACTCCACCAAGTTTCTAGGGGTGTTTCTCGATCAACACTTGTCATGGAAAACACATATTAACTACATCTCTCAAAAGATAGCTAAAAATATAGGAATAATATCAAGAATCTCGTATCTACTCCCCAAAACAATTAGGCTAAATTTATATTACTCACTAATTCTCCCATATCTAAATTATTGCAACTTAATCTGGGCCTCAAATTATGAATCTCGACTCCATAAATTAACAATCCTCCAAAAAAGGCAATTAGATTAATCCAGGGAGCCAGCAGAGACGCTCATACCGGCCCCATCTTCAGGGACTTGAACTTGCTAAATCTAAAACAGATAAGAAATTTGCAAATAGGAGAATTTATTTATCGATTCGAACACAAGCTATTACCCGATTCATTTGCGGGGTACTTCACTCTCGGATCCCAGATTCACGGTCACTTCACGAGGAGGGCTTCATCATATCGTCCAGTAAAAGCAAGGACTAACACAAGAGAATTTAGCATTAGAGCTACCGGACCATTACTCTGGAACTCCATTCCATTAGAAATTCGATTATCAAAGACTCGACATGAATTCAAAAAAAGGCTACGTTGTTTTCTCGTACAGGAATAACAACTGCAATTATGAAAAACTATATTATGTATTAAATATGTGTACAATTCAACCGACGCCTGTTTGCACGACGCACTGATCCTCGAGCTATTTAGTTAAGCTATATTAGATAAGTTTAGTTAAGCTACCTAATTTACTGCCTTGTTTCCGTCTGTCTATGCCATCTACTGAACCTATGTATTGGACGTACTTGGGTGTCTCCAACTAGCGGGATATCAATCCCTTAGGAGCCACCCATTGCTCCCGTTAGCTACTCCTCTTTAGTCGATTGCAATTTAACTATTATGTGACATTACCGTTCTTATTACAATTACGTTGTTACGTTGTTACTGATTGTCATAAATGTATTCTTTTGAGTTGTTGTTATCGGGTGCAATAAAAATATTGATTGATTGATTGATTGATTGATTGATTGATTGATTGATTGATTGATTGATTGATTGATTGATTGATTGATTGATTGATTGATTGATTGATTGATTGATTGATTGATTGATTGATTGATTGATTGATTGATTGATTGATTGATTGATTGATTGATTGATTGATTGATTGATTGATTGATTGATTGATTGATTGATTGATTGATTGATTGATTGATTGATTGATTGATTGATTGATTGATTGATTGATTGATTGATTGATTGATTGATTGATTGATTGATTGATTGATTGATTGATTGATTGATTGATTGATTGATTGATTGATTGATTGATTGATTGATTGATTGATTGATTGATTGATTGATTGATGATGATGATGATGATGATGATGATGATGATGTATGTATGTATGTATGTATGTATGTATGTATGTATGTATGTATGTATGTATGTATGTATGTATGTATGTATGTATGTATGTATGTATGTATGTATGTATGTATGTATGTATGTATGTATGTGTATGTATGTATGTATGTATGTATGTATGTATGTATGTATGTATGTATGTATGTATGTATGTATGTATGTATGTATGTATGTATGTATGTATGTATGTATGTATGTATGTATGTATGTATGTATGTATGTATGTATGTATGTATGTATGTATGTATGTATGTATGTATGTATGTATGTATGTATGTATGTATGTATGTATGTATGTATGTATGTATGTATGTATGTATGTATGTATGTATGTATGTATGTATGTATGTATGTATGTATGTATGTATGTATGTATGTATGTATGTATGCAAATTATTCCTTAAATGTCGTGGCACTCATTCAAACGGGCAGCGGTGTGGTGAAGGATCTCAACCGATCAATTCAATTAAAAGTTCGCAGGGACGAGGTCACACGGTTGCTATAATACAGTGTACATTTCCATTTCTCTTTACCACTGCTGGGACTCGAAAGTTCGTCTGCCGATCTCACAAGTTCAGAGTTGAATCACTCCAGTGTTTCCGTTAACGCCCAAATGACCGTTTTTACGTCCGTAACAAATGTCCAAAACGTCCACATTTTTCTGGATAGGGGTAGGCTAAGTAAAAATTCTAATGGCGAGTTGCATTCGTCTACTTGATGGACGTAGGACTAGGCTATATACAACAAGCATTAAGACTTATTGTATTGTATTGTATTTGAACACTTGTTATAGCGCCTCTACCAGATTTTCCAATTCAGAGGCGCTCCCGACTACTGCTGTAGTCGGAGTTTCACGCCGAAGCGCATGAGCAATTGCGAGTGAAGGACTTGCCCAGGGTCCCTACGCGACGGCTTTGAGGTGGATTCGAACCCGCAACCCTCCAGCTGCAAGGCACCGAACATACCCCCAAACCACCGCGCCCCAGTATATTGTGTTGTGTTGTGTGTTGTATTGTACTCCACGTTTATAATGCGACCGAGCCACCCGCAGTAAAGATCCGAGAAATTAATCTCTGATAAACCGACCCGACCAGGAAGCGAACCCGGGGCGCCGGCGCGGCGAGCGGGCACCAACCCACTCGGCCACTCAGGATCCTATAGTCTATTACTGCGTAGTTATGTAGTTATGTGGATTGGTCTTCCGATTAAATGACTCACATTATTACATTTTTCTGTTTGTTTATAATGCTTTAGTAGAGCCTACTATTGTTTCTTGTCGTACTTTCATCGGAACTTGAAAATGCTGTCTAGCGTATTGATAATAAAGTTTTTGAGTGTGTATTCTGCTATGTCATGTACACGGCTATACGCCCGGTGTGATCGCCGTTAGATATGAGCTAAGTCTACGTCCAAAATTCTACGTCAGAAGTCTCAGGACTAAGACTTAGTATACGTCCTTTTTGGACTTTAACGGAAACACTGAGTCACTGCCAGTGGTTTCTCGGACGCCCTTTTGTCCGTAAACAGACCAATTAATGTACTTAATTTGTACGGGGACTTTGACTTGTAGGTCTACATGCTTTGTTCGTCCAGCACCCGCGGATGCGCAGTAGGCCTATAGGCCTATATCTCTAACCAGACGTTACAAGCAAAGTTGGGCGGTTCGTATCACCGCCAATTCACGACTGGAACAGCAGCATGGCAGGGCATGTGTTACTCGCCTGTCTTCACTTTACTTTGTTTACACCTTGTGGTTTGTCTTGGCCCATCTTAGGCTACTTGACTGGCACTGCTCTCTAACACTTCTCGTTAGAAACATCTCTTCTCTCGGTCTCAGTAGGGCGGGATACAGCGTCGGGTTATAACTGAATTTGTTTACTGTACAGAACCGGTTTTAGGTTGCAATCATGAAACAGCTTGCAAGTGCAGTGCAACAGCAGCCAGGAAAAGCTAATAGCATATAGGCCTAATAAGCTTGACCCCTTTCTTGATTATAATTCATAAATGTATTTGATACTTAAGTTAATTATAAATTATTAATTATAAATTTATTCATAAATGTATTTATGGATAATTATAATTATAGGCCCTAACTAAGGACGCCCTAAACTTGGACTAAACACTTTGATTGAATATCGACAATCAATAATTAGGCCTACACTGTATTTGTATGGCGTGGACTATATGTTGCAAAGAACTGAATTAATACAGAAATCGTTGGGACATTACAAACACAACTAAATCGAACCGAAGAACTTAGATATCAATCCAGTCAGTGGCGTAAATCATGGGGGGGACAGAGGGGACTGTCACCCCAAAGTTTTGACTTAAGTCTGTCCCCCCCCCCAAAAAAATCCGGCCCTCGTAGAATCTGTCCCCCTAAAGTTATGTACAGATTTTCGCCTCTGAATCCAGTAGCCTACATAATTTCTGTAGCCTAATACTTAAAACAATTATTATTTATTAGGCCTAATCCATCTTATAGACAAGCCTTGTGTCCTGTCCGCTACAATCTAACAGGGATATACTCCTGATCAGTTTACTTATTCGACTGCTTAATTCCTAAATTATTTCTAATATGAAATACGCCTGGCCTCGAAACAACTTCGTAATCATTAACGGATGGGCCAAATATTTAGGCCTACCCAGTATGGGAATTTTAAAAAATAACTGGGGGGTTAGACGTTGATTTATGTGCATTTTTGGTGTGAAATGTAGACTTTACTATGGGATCCTAAGAAAGACTACAGGGGTTGAACCCCCACCCCCCGGCAATTCTCATCCTGGGCCTACCTAAAGGCAAATGGAAAATGATTGGTCTACATGCGAGAGAAATGAGACTCCCCATCGTAAGCTTAACAGGATTGCACGCATCCAGATCCTGTGTTTGGATCGAGTACAAAAATATTCACACATAGCCTATAACGACAGAACCTGCTTGTATATAGACCTACAGCTAGCGTCACCAGTAAAAATTACTGTGTAATTGTCTGGCTGCAGTGTAAGAAAATGGATTTATGGTTGGTAGGCCTACTATCATCAATCAATCAATAGCCTATCCGTTTAATCATGATACCAAGCTGTCACAAACAGAAAATAGATAATGACACAGTCCGGCCTCATAGCCCTCATAACTGCTGATTGTAGGCCTACTATGGGAATAACAGCTATTTAATGAGAATTTCAAAAATATACCCTTATAAAGTTTCCCATGTCATTAAAGTAAGCATGAGCATCATTGTTATCACCGCCGTCATTATCATCATCATCAATCACCGCCTTCATCCTATACCAACACCACCACCATTATCAATGTCGCCACCATAATAATTATATTAATCATCAGTAACAGCAGCGTAGCATCATTGAATATTATATGGATCATTATTTTCTACCTTGGCTTAGCCAGACGCGAATACGAATATTTCGATCGAATGACTACATTAACTGACCTTGGTTGGCAATTGCACCTGGTAAACGCGAGATCGATGGCACCCTATAAATATAGATCCACAGGTGTAAGCTGATGACGTCTGACAGACTCCCTCAACCGATACGAAAGACAACGTTGACGAAAGCGCGTACGTAAAGGGCATACATACGCACGGTCTATCTTCCGCAACCACACCCACTATACACTCACACGCACGCATACACGCATACACACACACACTATACACTCACACACACACACACACACACACACACACACACACACACACACACACACACACACACACACACACACACACACACACACACACACACACACACACACACACACACTATACACTCACACACCTGGATGAGGGAACGCAGATGGCGATGTCTCTGCCTACGATTAGCCGCCTCCTCATCGATTGGTATACCTGCGCTGTTGCACGCTGATGTGAGCACAGGATGGGAAGATGCAACAATCCCACCAGCGCGCTTTTTAAGTCTTTCAAAGCTCGAATCGAAGCTGCACATCGTGAATAGCGAGTCGTGACTAATCCAGTATTTTCGGGATGTGCTTCTATAGATTTTTTTTACATGATTTTCATGTTGCACTGGTCTGCGAGTACCAAACCTATTTTTCAAACCTATAATATACTTCGATTAGCAGATATAAATAAGTTTCAAATTGGTTTATTCATGTTTCGCTATCATCACAGATTGTTGCCTAGTACGTTTGATGATTATTTTTATCAGGGAACTGCTGTACATGATCATTACACTAGGGGAACCGTCCATAAATGACGTCACGCGATTTTGAACCCCCTCCCCTCGTCACACAGAGTAACACCCCTTGAAAATGACGTCACAAAGCTCTGACCCCCCCCCCCCCCCACTAAAACCAAATTTCCATGGTGAAGCAACATGCTTCTTCGTGGAACAAATAGGGAGAGCAAGCATAATTTAAAATCTAACGGTAATCAAATATTGAAATAATTAGAAAGTTATTAATAATGGTGCCCGTATACATTAAAATAGTTAAAAATAATGAAAATTTAATACTCAAAATTATTGCTGTTATTATTAAAATTAAATTGTTGTCATTTGTTAAATTTAATTTCATAGACCTGATGTGACGTCACATTTCTCCAACCCCCACCCCACCCCTATGTCACACAGCGTCACAAATTTCAGACCTCCTCCCCCTAGGTGCGTGACGTCATTTATGGACGGCCCCCTAGAACCTTGTTAAATTACCGTACTGACATTGCTCATACTAGAATGAAATTGTTTTCGATAAAATGTTCTGGCCCTTCGATTTGGAACAATATTCCCAATGATGTTAAGCATCTTCCCACCCATAATCTGTTTAAGAAAAAATTTAAAGACTGCTTGATCTCTGTATGTTAAGACTTAAACTTTCAGTTATGTTTGGTTCGTTGATTTGTGATTTGTGTATCATACTCTCACACAATGCATTTTGTTTTTGCACTGTTACTACTGCCAAATATTATCCAGAAAAAGGTCGATCCAGCCGCAGCGGGTCCATATGACCCTTTTGGATTGACCTTTTGATATGTGCATTCATCTACTGGAATTGTTTTTTTCTTGAATTTGTACTGATTACTGTGATCTTATGGTATTTGATGCTCTGTCAATAAATGGCTTACTTACTTACTTACTTAGATTGGACTTCATTTTTCTCTCTCCTGCAGCTTTCCACTCACGACTGAAAACCAAACACTTTAAGTTATCCTATAACTGATCCCTTTCCTAGTGGAGTGAAAACTGTATTCACCCTATTATACTGGCTTTTGATGCCACAAGACTACTAAGACGGTAAACAGTGTTATTTGAGCGCTCTGAGACTCTTAAGTGACGCTTTACAAATGTCTTGTTACACCACATAACGATTCTATTCTTGCGCCAACTCATGACCATCATCACACGATTTTAAACCATAGCACCATGCTGTCTCCGCCGCTTAACCTCCCCGTCCCCGGATTCTGACCTGGCACCGAAACGGACTAAACAAATTGACTTTAGCGGCATTGATTTGATATAGCGCAGATACATAAGCTGGTCTCTCACGTGGCTTCTGTGTGGCAGTGAGAAATTTTGGAGATTTACATTACATTCATTAAAATTCTAGTGAAAGCGAGTCTTCAGGACAACACATTCTCAGGGCGCTATTTTTAGTAGAATCTCCTTGCTGGACACTGTAGCATAAAACATATGTAGGCCTACTCCACCCAACTGCACAGTTACCCCCACTCGATCAAATTAGCCTAATCATACTTTGCTGGACGAACGCAAGATGGAGGGGAGGGTACTGACAAACAGACAACAGGGAGGGACCCAAAGTATGTCATTTCTGCATACGACCTTTGTGGATGACCCCTGACTGTGTGTCACCCTCGCATTCAGACTCAGTAGGACTGCAGATGAGAAATAACCAATCTCCCTCAATATGCGCCTAATGATGAAATCTCAGTAGCCAGCGAGACATTTTTACAAACATGGCAAGTCTCCCAGATTGCTTCCAGCAAACTGAGTAACGATAATTTCATGCAAGACCCATCACAGACATCTTACTGAAGTCTGCATTTTGAGAACAGGCTGTACTCAATGTACCAATTCAAAGGAATACATTCTCAACATATAGCACACCCCACTTGTATGATCCAACCTACTCTCTGCAGAGGCACTTTATGAACGACCCCTGCTGTTCTTCCTCCCCAACTGTTTCCATCCACAAATCATACCCTACACTTTACTGTCAAATAATGCAACAGTAACAACAAATAACATGAAACTTATATCGTGCTTCACAAAGTCATCTGTTTGCTGCACATTTGAATGACTGAAGAAACAAATCAGGTTTTAAACATTCATTAAAACTATAAACTCTTACTTGGAACATTCAATGAGAGTTAGAATACCATTCCACGTGTATGGGCCAGCAACCAAACAGGAACATTCACTCAATAACCTAAACATTCACTCAATAATGTTTACTTTCACGGAAACAGGACATCAATAAAGTTTAACCGCTACTAGGCATGTGCTGCAAATGGCACATTTACTACTTCATCGCAGCTGCCTGAGGCTTATAGACAGTGTCCCGTGACACCTATGAGGGTCCACAAAGAACACAACCACAACTATGATAATTATAGCAAATCAACAGCCAAGCTGAAGGTTTACCAGACCCCAACCTGAGCTCTCTTGCCTGACAATAAACTGTTTGCCTTCAATTTTGAATCCCGTATCAAAGAGGTTCAGTTACTAATTGCAATTAATGTAGCAGGATGTTATCAATACCCACAGCAGGATGTCCGAAATTTATAATACATACAATACAATACAACTGTATTTGACATTGCCCTCATTTCAAAGCTCAGAAGTGCACACGACCATACGACAGAACATCAATGGCACAGAGCAATTGTGAGTGAAGGGCTTGCTCAAGGTACCTACAAAATAACCGCCCCGTATGAGGCTCGAACCCGTACTCTCCATGTTACAGGCCGAGCACTAACCAATCGGCCACAGTGCCACACATACTACTGTACAAGCAAGTCAGACAAGACCATAAATAATAATAATAGTGACAATGTACATGGTGTCGTAACACAGCCATGCCATTATAAAGGCGCCTCAGTCAACTAACAGAAAAGCTAGGCCTTACAGAACAAATATGCAAATGGATTTGGACAATCAGAAGTAAAGACATTCCCCTTCATACTAATGAAAAGTTGACATCGTAAACAAACGAGCATGATCTCCAATTTTCAACAACTCACAGATTTGAGATTTTTTGCCCAATTCAAAGGGTGCTATTATTTTAATATTTTCTTAGCAAGAAAAAACATCAACAATTAACTGTATGGCATCAAACACACTGTCCTCTCTGCTTGGCTGCGCAAAATCTCTAGTCCACCGAGCGAGATAAACCAGCAATGCCAACTGGCGACAGTCAAAGCAGCACTACAATCAATCGTTGCCATAAGGCCCAGCCAAACGGGGTTTTACTTCCCCGCTTGCTGTCGCAGCAGTACGTAGATCTTCTCTTTAATCCACGCCTTATTGTGTGGCTGGTACTGGCCGGTCGATTTGTCGTACCTAACAGGTAAGAACAGATTTATTATTATTATTATCATTAAACTGTCATTTATCATGCACCTAAACAAAAAGAATCTTGCACAATAGCACTTAACGGGAAAGTCTAATCATAATAATTCTTGAACAAATATGTCTTCTTAAGCTGACTACTATTCAGATATTAAAATCATAAGGCATTTTGGTCATTGTCTCTCATATCTTATATGTCTCAACATGAATATTGATTATTGAAGCTGCACAGAGTCGAAAATTATACAAGATTGTAGATCTACATGTAAAAATCAATGGCATCCATTTAACAATAATCAATGCATCTGATATGCAAATAATAATAGTGTCACACGAGTGTAAATAGTAAGTGCGTAACACCACTGCACTAAGAATGCAAGCTACGTTTATAATTAAATTGCGATCACTACGACAAGCCTTTTAAAGACCATCCCTAGGACAAATGTTTCAGTGACTTTGAGATTTTCACAAATACAACTACAGCCTCTTGTTGCTAGTGACTTGGCAGTTAATTTTAATATGTGTAACACCTACTACATATTTATTGTTATCTCAATGGAAAATTGGCAATTTCATGGAAATCTCGGAATTCTACTAAGCAGAATATTAAATACATTTTAACATGTATACGACAACTTAAGACTGAGGAATATAATATAATTAGGACTCTCCACTTCAAAAAGGCATTAGAGAATGAATTTAATCAGATATGAACTTGGTGGCCATTAAAAGTTCATGATTCATTGAAAGACACTTACACCAGGCAGCTGAGATCTGCTAACTGGTCAATGAAATCAAACAGCTGGCTGATGTCGTATGTAATCGAAGGAGAGTTTGGATTCATCTTCTTTAAATACTCTTCATATATCTTACAAGTTCCTACAGACAACAAGGATTTCAATCAGTGCAATGATAATGCTATTGAAATATACAAACAGGTAAAACTTACAGCTATACAATAGGTTGTCAGTGTTGTTACTGCAGTCAGTGGTGAACCTAGAGGGGACTCTTAACGGCATATGCTCCTAAATATACAGACTGACACGCAGGCTACTTTTTTGCCATACCCAAGCATAACTCTCCATACCAAGAATCCCAGATATATCTATGGAAATAATAAGTAATCAAGAGCAGATAAAATAGCAAAATATATTTATCAATAAACAGACCTATGCAAATTGATGCAAAGATTGCCATGATGTTGAAAGATCATCTAACAAGAGGCAAGTAGACTAGTAAAGGTCAAATGGCACATGTTCTCAAGAAAAGTAAACACTTTTATCACTGAAATGACTACAGCAACAAAAGTAAACATTACGATAACACTGAAATGACTAGTTTCAAAATCCACAATTCAACCCAAGTTTCAATACTAATAACACTATGAAATGCAGTCAAGAACCACTTGATAGGCCTTCCGTTTTCAAGTGATGAACGTGCTTACCTTCAAGACATTCATTGACCGACTCATAATCCGAGTACGTCCTACCCTCAGGCTTCTTTCCAGGCTGGACAAGCAGAATTGTGTGTGACTAAAATACAAATTAAATATTTAAGCATAAGCAGAACTGTGACAACATGAAGATTGCATAACACACATTCTACAAACATTACTAAGTGGTTCGCAAATTATATATCTGCAAGTTCAAAACCCTACAATACTCTTCATACTTTTGTAGTCCTGTAGCAAGACAATAAATACAGCAAAGTTTTCAGGACGACATTCCACTCCAACATACAGATGGCTTATACAAATCAGAAGAAATTTCCTCTTGAAGCAGAAGAGGTTTTGCCAATAACCTAGTGGACAAGTTAAGCAAAGTCTTATCCCGAAAGGAAGTCTAGTTCGAGAGCAACAATCTCGGCCTGACATTGGCAAAAGCACAACACTCATTTCACACTCCACGTTGCCATATCGTTTTTAAGTATATGGAGACCTCAAAGAAGAGTTTGCGGTAAATGCTAATATACCATTTTATGTAAAGCCATGTATAAATAATCTTAAGCCATGCCTCCCTCTGAACTGCTACACTAACTTCATTTCAGAAGGGGGTACCGGTAATCTGTTAATTTACCCTAAAATTATCAACAACATGGTGATCCCAGCTTCTGCTCTATTTTGACACAATCTGAGCTTGCCATATTGTTAATTTTGTGAGGTAAAAACAAGACATTATTCTGAAGAGTATTCTTGCATGCACATTGTTCAAAACATGCTTAAAATGGCTAAATTATTCTTAGGACAAACTTTTGATAGCTATAGGAAACATAAGGATTGGTAAGGGTCGTTTCATGAGGGTCGGTTAGAGTAAACTTTAGGGTCGCCATTAGAATATTCTTTGCATTTGGTCATAACGCCCTCGTGCCAGTATTATTATAGATTGTGAATATCTATATGCACAGAATCTTCCACCATAGAAGAACGTGGCAAGCTTATAGTATCGAGGGCCGGATATAGTGTGTAAGTTTACTGGCGTCGTGAGTGTCGGTTAGACGTCATAAGGGTCGGTTAGGGTCAGGGTTAAGGTTCGTGTCGTCATTAGAAACACCGTCCGGTGTCCGCACTGTATGCCCAAAGATACTACATAATCCTTCAGCCCCCGATACTATAAGCTTGCCAAAATTTCATTAAAATTACATAGTAATTTCGGTTAAACCGTAGTTTAAGTTGGTAAATTATATGCTTACAGCCACTTTCTTGCACATATCACATGCTGTCAATTTAAAATGACTTCAAATTGACAGCGTGTGATATGTGCAAGAAGATGGCTGCAAGCATATAATTTACCAACTTAAACTACGATTTAACCGAAATTTCTGTATGCGTTGCGTGGCGGAATCTTCCGCCGCAGAAGCACCACGCTTCGGGAATGGGCTTTCGCTATGCACCCGTGTCAAATGCACAAGGCATCCGCCAATGGCACACCAAAACCAAGCTGTAAGCAATTCAATAGAAGATCACTCCGTTAAGACAGAGAGGTAGCCTACGGTGGACAGGCAATCATTTTAAAAGGCAATTTGTGAACGAAATGACTAAGGCGAACAGACAAAGCTCGTTCACCAAGATAATTACGGACACATTAAAAGCCTGTTTCACCCCATAATATAGTTGACTTCTAGATCAAGTGCAACATGAAACAACAATAAACTAAACTTAATCAAACCATTTTGTTGGAATTTTGTCTAAAATTCGCTTTTCTTCTCCTGTCTTTTTCGTTGCATATACTCTTCTTTCTGTTCTTACCGGCGCAAAAGGGAGTAAGTAAGCAAGTAGGCTTGGTTTTCATGTGCCATCGGTGGCCTCTAACGACGCGGAATCTCACGAGGTTGTGTGAACGAAGACTGAGGAGGACGGAGTGAATAGATAACATTCTTTATAGGAGACAGTAGACTACCTAGGACCAGCCATGTCCTACATTGTGAAGCACGGAAGAGAAAAGAGAGGAATCAGCACGGTCACAGAGGTAATCGAACGTCTTCTGGTCGGCACGCAGAAACTTTAACCGTACCATTGCGGCATTACCATTATTAATACGCCGTGTAGTTTCGAGTCCTGGATCCGATCCTGTAAGTTTCGTCGCAAAGATCGGCACTTTTGAAAATATAGATGTATGGCCGATTTTGAGAGTCGTTTTCAGCAAGACATTTCGACGTGTTTGGCAGTCCCTTAGACAAGGCTTGGACATAGGCAAACAGTCGGTCAATGTAGGCCTATTGAGCTTACGTTGAACGTCTGACGGTAAAGTCGAGGATTACCTGATTTCTGACGGTGGTAGATGTTTTTCTTACGCAGTAAGTCCATATTGAGTCTTATTTTCGATGAAATTTGTCAAAATCGCGGAAATCACGTGCTGTCTAAGATTCACTTTGAACACATTTTGTCGATTTACGGTGTTTTCATTATCACCATCGCCATCTAGCGAATACAATTGAATCATTTTAAGCTGGTTTAGTGGACGTTAAAGAAACTGCTCTGCCACCTGGCGAATGTAAAGAGATGTATTTCGTATATATCTTCTGAATTTTTAAAACAGCTTTATTAAATGATCGGAATCAATCGAGGACGTTAAGAAATTAAGGACAAATGTTTTATAAAGTTTTCAAGACAGTTAATAAGCCGTGATAAGTTTTCATAATTATTTGTTAAATTTAGGAGACTTTCAAGGTAGATGAGAGGCGTGTACAAGGTTGTACCTAACATCTTTGGTTGTACAATGTGTACAGAGCGTATTTATGTGAACGTAGCCAACACAGTCGAACGAACTTGATGCTAATAACCGTTCCCTTATTATTAACACGTGCATTGGCGGGAAAAGATAACTCCAGGTCGTGAACAAGCTAAGGCGCTATTCCGCGTTTTCTTGGATCATGTTCGGAGTAGGCCTACGTGTGCGTGTATGTAGGCCTATGTATGTAATTAATTAAGTAAGTATATCCTTTATTGCACCAATTGCTAACCGCATTTTGGTTCACATTCTACAATGGTCTATAATCATAAATGTTTCATTTTAATTTCTAGTGTTTTTCAAACTATGCAGTGTCCAAGAGTAAAGCATCCTCATAATAAAAATGTTTTACAGACCAAACTGTCAGCACTGGGTAGGCCTAGGCTATAACTCCGTTGCAAGCACGCATTAGGCCTAGGATATTATTATTATTATTATTATTAGACTCAGTGCTTTTTTTCAGCCGGAGCGGTCCGGAACGGCGTTCCGGGACCTTTTTAAGCTAGAAAAAATTATTTCGTTAATTAAAGTCTTTCATACAAAATTATTTAAAATTATTTAGATACTTTAATTTAATTTCAGGGCTCTCAGTGTTTACTGATATTGATAAACATGAAATAGAAATATTACCATAAAATATGCCCTATATAACTGTTCTAAATTTGTTGAGTTCCGGAACCTTTTTTTCTAGAAAAAAAGCACTGATTAGACTGTTATTTGTAGCGCGCCTAAACAAAATTGGAATCTTGCACAAAAGCGCGCAACAGAAAAATCAATCATAGTAAATCTTAAACAGATGTGTTTTAAGGTTAGTTTTGAAAAGGAGGTTAATAGGACTTATAGCTGTTTACCAGCTATAAGTCCGGAGGTATTATCCATGTAGTACACGAGCAGCTAGGGGCCGTCCATAAAGTACGTCACGCTATTTTTGACCATTTTACCCCCCCCCCCTGTCACAAACTGTCACAAAACTCGGACCCCCCTAAAGTACGTCACACTTTCAACATAGAAATAATCCATAATAGAAATAATCTTCCGAAAGCAAGGCTAATACATAAACAAGGCTTCGCAACAGCATTATTACTAGCGCTCCTAGCGAGAGGAATCGTGAAAAACACATTAAGGAGATATGCATTTCATGCTATTTTGACATAAAACTAATTAAAATGTTTCAGAAAATTTTTGAAAATTATTTTTAAAGCTATGAAATTCTACTAAAAAAAATAAAAAATAAATTATAAATAAAAATAAAAAAATAAATGTGTGACGTCACACATGGCCTGACCCCTCCCCTCTGTCACAAACTGTCACACTTTCTTAAACCCCCCCCCTGGAGCGTGACGTACTTTATGGACGGCCCCTAGGGTCGTTAATTGTGGCCGAGAAGAGATGGGAGTCTGCGCACTGACATAGCTGTTTGAAGCTTTTATATAGGCTATGCATAATAGGCCTACTATGCATGCGTGAATGTATTTATGCATGCATGTAGGCCCTATGTAGGCCCTATTTTTGAATGCACATGTGTATGTATGAATCTATTGATGTCAAAATGGTAGCTCAATGTGAAGCAAGGAGTCATAGAAGAACCGTTGTTTTTACCTTACACTTACAGCATAAATATTTAACTTGAACAGAGCTAGTAGAAAAGTCTGTCCACAGAAAGATTTAACCCGAAGAATGGACCAACGTGTTAGAGTGCAAGGTGCGCGCTTGTTGATGTACACAACAAAGAACTATGCAGCTGCTCTAGATATCCACAGGCATCGAACAAAGCGACCCAATACCCGAATGGGGCTTCGGTCACTTCGTTTTACACAACTGTTCCTTACCACAATCACTTTTTGCAATTATTTTCTGGGTATATTCCATTTCTTGGCTTTGCATTTCGCGGAAATGTTACATTCCCATTGTGCACAGAATCATGGGGTAATTCATTAAATATGTAATGATCCCCTTTATTTCCGAGCATATGACAACAAAATGGATTTGGATAGAAACTGAAAGACGTAGGTTTTTCGTGTTTTTATTGTTATTTAGTTACAGCAAATTGTTTCGAGGCATTCTTTTCGCAGTTAATTAATTTTAAACTGAGGTATGTCTTCAGTATAGTTATTTGACGCTGGTAAGATATAGGATTGATTACGGTGAATGAATGCGGCCGCACAGTGCGTCGAGTGTTTGATGACATAAGGTCACAATGTCATTTTATTGTTACGATGGATTTTGGTTGTTTTAAAATGAAAAGAGTTTTTCAGAAGTTCAGAGTAATCATCTGATCGTATTTTGAGGCTTTCCTGTTTTAGTAGAGGAAGAACACGTCTGACTGGTCTGACTGTAGGAACAACAGTTCAGAATAGGGCGTATTTGTTGTTTGTTTACAATTATTGAAACACAATAGGTATTGTAAAGAATTGATAAAATATCCCAGCAGCTACAGGACATCCTTTTCTTGCTTATAGCGTGACGTGTTGACAATTAACCCTCTGTAACTTCTGGCCATGTGCCTCTGTCAACACTGTCAAAATTGCTACTTTTAATTTCACCAACAGTTTCGATAGTGAATAATGAATAAGCCTATGTAAACACCAATATCTAATAAAGGCAGTTATTAAAACTTCTAAATATACCCTCTACCCTGGGCTCATGACCGTATAATTCCTCCCATAGATAATTTGCTGCATAAAACTTTCATCACGAGGATGATATAATTATAAGGTCTGATAAAGCTAGAATGTCTTTCTTAGGTGAATGGGAGACTATATTGATCTCCCCCCCCCGAGATGCTTTTGTTACTCCTGATCAACCCAACTGGGTTTTATAAGTCACTCGTGTCTTTTTCTTTAGTCGTGGCTGGGTTGGGAGCACTTCTGAGTCGGTTTCTTGAAGGGGCGCTATGTGTGGACAGGGTAAATTGGTTATGACATATCAAGTGACTATATGTGGGGTCACAGATAGGCAAAATGAAAAGTTGGCAGCCCTAGTTTTGCTGAGCATGAACTGAGAAATACATGACCAGTTGAATGATTGACTTGAATTAGCTTCCGTTGAGTTGAGCCTTTCGCATACCAGAAATACAGAATTGTGACATCGGAAAATTGTCCACACATGCCACAGGCTAGCACAAAATAATGACATAGGTGTGCTTACTATATAGCAGTTGGAAATTACGTAACTGGCATTCGTCCTAAATAAACTAGTTAACTGTCAATTAGAGTGATAAATAAGCTACAGTTTTCTCATTGTTTTTTATGTACACGTGGGATAGTTGTGGAGACATGGTACCTGAAATTCAGTTATCTGTTTTGTTTTACGATCGCGTTGTGCGACCACAATGATGAACAAAAAGACCAAATTTAGCCTTATGATTTTCGGTAATTTGGAGTTGGATAAAGAGTTAATTTTGAAAGATTTCAGCCAGTTATGAGCTGCAGGACCAGCAGTCCTGAATGTAGTGTTCGTACTAATGATTTATTGAGTTTTTCCAAAAATAATGACAGCGACACCAGCAGCAATATGAGGAAATGCTGGGTCAACTATTTCAAGGATTTTGCCAATCTCTGATAAAGGCTGGTGGAAACATTTGCTAGATGGATCAGCACTTTCCTCAAATCGTTAGCGTCTTTTATATTTTGATAGTTTACATTGAGAATCACTGGCTCAGAGTGTTGCCAAATAATAGCTGAGGAAAAACTATTTTAGTAGTATTTCATTTATTCATATTATATTTATTAGTGAGATATATTTATTTAGACGTTGGCAGAAAGATAATGTGATGAGATGCATCCCACAGCATCACAGTTCGCTTGTCATGTCTATAAAATACAAACATAAGCTTA
Organism: Aporrectodea caliginosa; assembly: GCA_020284085.1. NCBI lineage: Eukaryota > Metazoa > Annelida > Clitellata > Crassiclitellata > Lumbricidae > Aporrectodea > Aporrectodea caliginosa. The sequence continues at coordinate 1,373,437 of JACEVL010006450.1, forward strand.
TTCAAACTTTATTTAAAGCAAGTTTCATGTTTAAATTTTGAAGTTTCTCTTCATGGGTTGATGAGATATGATATGTTTACACTTAAAGGGTGAAATGGGCCAAACTCCCTAAATTTTCTGTCTAGAACCAGGACAAGGGGTGAAATATCTGGCATCCAAAGGGTTAATACCTTAATCATCTACAGCAGGGATGGCAAACCTTTTTTAAGGTGTGTGCCAAAATGCCGCTAAAACATTTTTAAAAATACCGTCGTGTGTCCCTCAAAATTTTATAGTATATAAATAGTTTTTCTCATACATGTTTTAAATTGGCAGTGCATTAAAAATGAATTAAAAGGCATGTATTAAAAGATGGTTTTAGATTTGTGTCATATTAAAGTTCTTCATAAAAGAAAATGTGGATTTCTACAGTGATTTGGTTTGTTTAAGTTTGAAATTTTGAGGGACACTCCAAATTCCATGTGCCCAAAAAATTTGAGCGTGTGCCACTTTGGGCACGTGTGCCATAGGTTCACCATCCTTGATCTACAGTATTCTGCTGTAGTGATCTAGCTAATTGCTTTGCCCATCAAGTGGCATGTGATGCTGAATAGAAATCAACGATTTTTTATGGCAACTGAATTAGTTGCAGAATAACTAGTTACTGAATATTTTTATGAGAGTCGACATGAATGCTAAAAATTATGTCTGTTGTTAAACTGTTGTGTTAATACTGTTTCATAGCAAAAGCAAAAACTCTTTTATCAGCTGCTTGACATGATAACTCACTGTTTGTTTATTTATCGTCATACATTGGGAAACTGTTGCAAATTATGAGCAACATATTTGATGTCTAGCTTGTAGTGGGACAGCTGTCGTTTGGGCTCTGCAACTGGAGAGACAAAGACTTAAGACAAAGAGCTGCAACTGATCTCGTGGAGCGTCTCATACCTAATACAACATTGGTAAGTTGCAGAATTGGTAGGTTTATTAAAATACAGTCACAGTTATCATCATTGTAATCACCATCGCAGCATCACTAGTAATAATCATAACTTTCATCATCAGCCACTTGCTCTTAGAATGTATTTATGTTTGTGGGGTAGCTGTCCCTATCCTGGGGTCATTTCCAGGCTGTGTTCAGTTGTGTCCATGGCTCCATGCCATTGAGTTAACCACCAAAACCAATTTTAGCAAAGGATGTCCACAGATATATTGCATTAAAGAACACCCATGTATTTATGATGGAACTATTAAAGCACAAACTGTGTAAAAGTCGGACAGAGGACAGGGATGGTCAAGCGTGAAGGGCAGAGGGCATGAAAGGTTGTGTAGATGGACACCGTGGCAAAAAAATGTGAAAGTCATCAGAAGAAGGCAATGATGTAATCTATTTTGTATCATTGGAAATTTACCGCAATACAGTATGAACCATGATAAAATCGACGTTCCATTTCTCAACTCCTCATTATCACAGTACTAGTACTGCAAGTTTTTCACAACTGATTGATTGTTAAGGTCAGCTTGTTGAGGTGAGAGCAGTTGTTGCAAATGGTGGTGGCTGCAAAAAGAGGAAATCTTTGTTACAGACTTCTTATGACTTGCAGTGATGGGCAAAAGTTAACTAAAAAGTTGAAAACTATTAGTTAGACTTAAATTTTTTAGTTTAACTGGAGAAAAATAGTTTAGTTAAAACCAAAGTTTAACTAATATTGTTTAGTTATTTACTGAAAAGTTTAACTAAAAAATCACAACTATGCAACTATCTTCCGCAATGATTGTCATGAGTGATTGGTTTTATTACTCAAAGTCAAGTGAACTGCACTGCATTGTTGCATGATGCATCATCGTTTGCATTAGCAACTGTCTTCATTAATATTTTCTGGTAGAACTGTAGTAGGACTATAAGTATAGTACACAGTACATAGTTTGAAAGTGAAATTGTCATTGACTCTGTGCAGTATTACAGTACACTTAACCTCTGTTATGGTGAAAATGTTCGTAAAGTTTTTTTTTAAGTTGGACAAAATTTAACTTGCCATTTTTAGTTCAGTTAATTTATTTACAAAATCAGTTGCCAACTTTAGTTAAACTGTTTTATTTTAGTTGAAAAATAGTTGAAGTTTAACTTTCAAAAATTAGTTTAGTGCCCATCACTGATGACTTCCAAATTCAATTTCATTTGAATAAAATATAGGACTAGTTAAAATTCAGAGAGATGGAGAAAGTGAGTGAGCAAGAGCACTGCAGCAGAGATAGGAACTATGTTTAGTGTCTAGACACACACACAGATTCATGCATGCTTACTTAAACAGAGACAGAAAAACAGAACGAGAGTCAGAGGGAGAGAATAATATGGAGTGGTGTAGTGAAGAGACAGAGACAGAAACAGCAAGGAAGGGATTATGAAAGTGTTGTCACTGAATGAAGTTCATTTATAACTTCAACGTGAAACTCCGATTCAGTGTCCGCGCTGTAGTCGGGAGCGCCTCTGAGTAGAAATCTTGAAGGGGCGCTATAACAAGTGCTCATACATACATACATACATACATAACTGGAATTGGTTTTTCCGCAGAGGATGAATAACAATACTATGGAGGAATCAGAGTTGCTGCATGCATCTCGAAACGGAGACATCGGCACAATGAAAACTCTTCTTGACCGACAGAAAAACAGTGAAATTGATCTGGATATCAACTGTCTAGGTACTTATTACTTTTGAACAGACATGGCATTGGTAATCACTCACATAAGTCACAAATGGCAGAGGCTGTAAAACAAGGAAGTCCTTGTTGCAGACCGCTTATGACTTGCAAATTAAAAGCCATTTATTATTTATGGTGTTTACTTCCTCAAACAGTTGTATAGCTAATCACTTCTGGAGTCGAGTTACAACTGTATGCAGATGATACTCAGCTTCATATTGCTCTGTCACACACTGATCAGTCTGATAAACTAAAGCTTGAGGAGTGCCTCTTATCTGTGTATGCATGGTTCTGCTTCAATGGTTTGGCCCCAGACAAAGTCTGAGGCAATTTTGTTCGGTTATCGTGTTCTCTCCCTTCAATTTGTGAAGTTTTGTTACACCACTTATTGGTGTTAAGTCAGTGTATGAACATGTAACCCCTGTGCTTAATTTTTTTATTGTGTTCCTGTTCACTAAAGGATGTTTTGCAAATTGGTGTCATGATATTTTTATCACAGCTACAATACTATTAGTCTTTAAATGTGACCAAAATCAATCCCTGTCACTAATCAATCCCTGTCACTAATCAATCCCTGTTGCCTTGCTCACTAACCCACTGTCATGTGTCAATCAGGTCATTTCTGGTCATGCGTAATATTATAACTGTTCTGCGTTAACAAGCTTTTTCATTTGCTGGACACGGTTTGTAGAGCTATCTCTGTTTATCTTTCCTGTTCAGTCACTTACCTAATTTTGTTCTTTAACCTTTTTCAGTTTGCTTATACACCATTGGCTACCTCTCTATTTTGTTATCTGGATGCTGACCTGATTATGGCTTGGTTTTTTTGTGCACCATCGATTGATGCCTTGCGCATTAGACACTGGCATAATGTAATGTAATTGAACATTTATATAGCGTCCCTTCAGGATATCTACTCAGAGACATTCTTTGCACTAGCCTATATGATGTTGAATGTCATTACGGACGAATATATTATATCAGTTAGCAAAATAGTGCACAGTAAGCTGAAAGACCAGTTGCGACCCCGTGCACTTGTGAGGAACCAACCAACGGAAGATGGCATGGATGTTCTGAGTCTCTGGACCAAGTTGCATCGATAGAGTATAGCGGCATAATAGAAGTTGAAAATGACTTGATCAGTTAATATCAGTTGTCTTATTTGGATTCTTCTGTTGTTTTCTAGGAAAGACAAAGGCCAACAATAGCTGGACGCCACTTCACCTCGCCTCATACTTTGGCCACAGAGATGTTGTTCAGCTTCTGCTTGAAGTATGTTTCTGCCTGGAATTCTGTTTAGATTATTTTATAACGATTCTGAAAGTGGATTGCCGATGTACTGTACTTTCTCAGTATGAAATGACGATGATGATGATGATGATGATGACAATGATGAAAGTGTTGCTGCTGTGCTTCATTGTCACACATGCATGAGTCATGATTAGTTGGAGAAAACACCTTCTCTTTGTTGTATATTAATAGAAGAGGTACTCAAAATACACTGGCTTAAGCGTTGTGGGGCGCGGTGGTGTAGGGGTATGTTCGGTGCCTTGCAGCCGGAGGGTTGCGGGTTCGATTCGACCTCAAAGCCACCGCGTAGGGACCCTGGGCAAGTCCTTCACTCACAATTGCTCATGCACATTCTTCGGCGTGAAACTCCGATTCAGTGTCCGCGCTGTAGTCGGGAGCGCCTCTGAGTAGAAATCTTGAAGGGGTGCTATAACAGGTGCTCATGCATACATACATACATACATACACAGATGCACACTTTCATGCATTTAACCCAGTTAGGCAGCAGTCGCTTTGTTCAGCTGCCCATGGAGATCTTCTGGTCCCTTGCTGCAATACTTCAACATGAGACCACTGTGCACCATCATATGATGGTCCATTCCTTTGGAACAATCTCTACATAAACTTAGGAAGTGTTCCTTTGAACTCTGCTCAATTTTGTGTACACTGTCGGTGGGAAGATCAGACGGTGATGGAGAGGACTGGCCACCTGCCCTCATTTGAAAAGAAAATGAAGTTGCTAACACTTCATACCCATAGCTGCCTCACAGCCTCAGGACTAGCTTTTCTTCAAGTTACCTTTGCTTGTCAAGAGACACACCTAATTAGATCCCATTCGTAACAATTGTTTAGGGGTTTTAAAATGTGCTTTACAAAAGTCCAGGTAGAAGCTTACATTGATACATGCACACACGCTCGCCTGCACATTTATAACAGATACATACATACACGTATTGAATGTTTGATTGATTTTCTCTTTACGTATTTTCAGAGTGGTGCTGATGTGAACGCTATAAATGATATTGGTGATTCTCCGCTTCATCGAGCAGCATTTACTGGACGACAGGTGAGGAGGTTCAGTCTGAAACTAAAGTACTTGATCTTCAATCTGGAGCTCATTTTGTTCTGTGTTGTTAAAAGAAGTTAAAACTGATAGAGCTACACTATGTCACAAGCCCATACTCAAAGCAATGAGGACAATTTTTCATGGAAGATCATCATGCTTAGAATCACAATCACATTTAAAGACTAATCCCACCAACTAGTTTGCTGTCTCACTGTAGCATCTCTGGTATTTATGACATACCAGCAGGGACGTAACCAGACTTCAATTCAAGAGGAGGCAACTTCACAGACCATTGGCAAAATCCTGGTCATTGGGGTCATTGGTCAATAGAAGTTCAACTGTTCCAGTATCTAAAAAATGCAAGAGGAGGCAACTGCTTCTCGTGCCTCAGTGTGGCTATGCATACCAGTACCTTGAATCTGAAGCTTGATAAATGCATCATATTATAATTATACGTTATTGGTGACTTCTCTGTTTGAATGAAGGAACAATAAATCATAAGAGATTAACTTGAATTTGAATCAAAGACACGTTATTCACTTTAGAGAAGAAAACGGTGGACAAAGAAAAGAGAAAAACTAAGTGACCAATGAATTCATGTAATAAAAGGTTTTAACTTGCTGCTCGCAGTATGAAATTGTGAGTTTTATGTCTGTGACTTTCTTTGTCTGCTGTAGGACATTGTGACTCTTCTGCTTCAACATCATGCAGACGTTAATTTGCTCAATGCTGAGGGCAACAGTCCCAGGCAGGTTGCACGGACACTTGATATAAAGAAATTCATTGAAGGTACAAAGCCTCATTCCTGCTTCTTAGTAAACAAACTGCCAATGTTGCTAATTTATGTTGCGTAGAATTGTTGTTGTATAATCTTACTAATGTTGTCTTTGGAAGTCTTACCTAGAACCAACTTATAATGAAGTTGTAATATTATGAGGTTATTCTCAAAGCTGAAATAAATTTGGTTTCCATGCCCTTGACTGCATTATATGAGAATTCATGAGAATTGATTGAATGATTTTTAAGGAGTTTTTGGCATATTTGTGTAAATTTAGTTGTATGAATGGGTAATCTTAAAATGATTTTCATTCATGTTTTATATTTATTTTTCTATGCAACGTTTTATAGCATACAGAAGATTGCAGAACGTTTGATCATTCTGTTGTGTATGATGGCATTTCTTGAAAATGTTTACTTGAATTGGGTTTTTGCCTGACACGTTTTACAGCATACAGAAGATTGCTGAACGTTTGATCATTCTGTTGTGTATGATGGCATTTCTTGAAAATGTTTACTTGAATTGGGTTTTTGCCTGACACGTTTTACAGCATACAGAAGATTGCTGAACGTTTGATCATTCTGTTGTGTATGATGGCATTTCTTGAAAATGTTTACTTGAATTGGGTTTTTGCCTGACACGTTTTACAGCATACAGAAGATTGCTGAACGTTTGATCATTCTGTTGTGTATGATGGCATTTCTTATTTTTCATTTAGCGGCAGAAATAACCGAAAAAATGAAATCCGAGGAAAGGTTTCGAAAAGCAGCACGTGATGGAGATATTGAAACGCTAACGACCCTGGTCTGTAGTCTCTTAATATTCAGTGTATTTCTGTGAGATGTGATCATGATATTTGTACATCTATTAGACAGAACCATGCCTTCTCAGTTGTTGGCCCTCGGTCTGTAACGGACTCCACTTGGCACTACATATGCTCCCCAGGGTCCACTCTGAAAACAAGTTTGGCTAAAGAGACTTCTATTCTAACCTCAAAACTGTCCTTTTAGCTGTGCTGAGTTCGGGAGCACTTCTGAGTAGTAGCCTTGAAGGGTTGCTATATAAATCTCTGTGATGAATGAATGATCATGTCATTATCAGCATCATCACTATTATGATAATCTTCATCTGACAAATCATCGTCATCAACTTCTTTATTGTTATTATCACAGTTGTCTGAAGACTTACTTTTCTGATCTGTTATATAACCCTGTTTCAGTGCATATGTGAGGTGCTTACAAAACCGTTATAAAACAAAAGTTTTCAAAATGGATGCATACATACAGCATCATCACTATTATGATAATCGTTATCTGATAATTATTGTCATCAACTTCGTGGTTGTTATTATTACAGATCTCTTAAGTTGCCATGTGTGAAATGCTTATAAAACCATTATATAACAAAAGTTTTTCAAAATGGATGCATACATACATATGTGCCTGCATGCATATATGGTCATCATATATGATCATAACTGTTGTCTTCATCTATGTGTTCGTGATCGCGTGAATGTGATTTTTGATATTCTTGACTTTTCAGTTAAAATCCAGACATCCATTGAACGTGAACTGTGTGGACACATACGGGAATTCCGCTCTCCACTGGGCATCAACGAGGGGACAAAAAGAAGTCGTCGTTCTGCTCCTTCAGAACGGTGTCGATACATCCATTCGTAACAGCAAAGGTAAGACTTCTTTTCATCTCCACCGCTTGTTGATAACTGCTAAAATAATCAGTTGGCATTTAAACAAAAATAAATGTTCACAGTTTTCACTGAGCAAGCATTTTTTTTCTGTGAGTTGTTCTATTATAGTTGAAGTGTTTAAGGTAATAAGTTCATTTGTTTCAGGTAGTCGTGTAATAGTAGTAATGTTTTTTGTATTATGCTTATTTGAATTAGATATAAAATTTACCAGTGCTTATTCTTATGTTTCTGACCCCAGAGAACACGATCTTGGCAAAACAGACCGATCCTTAGAGACATTGTGCGTGACTTGAAATAGCTTACATTAAAAATGTTACAACAGTAATCCTGTAATGAGACAATCTTCCGACACCATTTGTATATTGGAATTGATGTATGGCACACGCTTGGTTGTCAGTCTGAAACACCCTGAGAACCCTTCATAGCGCTTTTGAGGGTCTCCTAAAATGCACTTTTTTGGCCAAGCAGGGAGCTCTGTGTTCTTGCTTCGAACCAGCCAGGTCAAAGAATGTACGTTGTGCAGCATGTAGGACCTACTGGTCCCACACTCCAGTACAGCAATTCGCTCACTTCGATCCTTCTCTTGTACTAGACAATTTTAATGGAACAGTCTCGCACTTCAAATTAGAACTTTACCACTGCCACAGAGAGCTCAGAAAACATTTTCAGCTCATCTTCAAATGCACCTTTTTAGATCTGCTAGACACCTATGTCGCAGCACCTTTGGGGGGTTCCGAAAATGCACTGTATAAATGTTCTTATGCATACATGCATGAATAGATTTTGGCTGAGATATTGGCTGGTAGTCTCTTTGCTTCTGTCCGCTGCCCAAAGACTTTCTTGTTTCCTCGGGATGCTCATGCTGGGAGTGCCTCTGAATAGTTACTACTGTTAGAGGGACTTTGTAAGTATCCAAATACAATGCAATACATACATAGGTCATACATACATACAGACATGTATATAGAAGCCGGCACTCATCTCAAAGATGATGACCTCCAAGGTTATGTGCTGTTCGACGGCATCCACCTCTGGGCTTTGTAAGGGAGGCATTATCAAATTTAAGTTGTATTGTATTGTATTGTACCCTGTGACGATGTGTTTCTACTTTTAGGACAGACGGCGCTTGATCTGGCAACTGATCCTAGAATGCGACTTCTGCTGGACGTCAAATCAATTAGTCACGTTAAGAAGAATAACATTCACCGACACGAAGGCACTCTGTTCAAGGTAAAGAATTGTTTAGTAGGAATACTGAGCACCGTGGGAATTTTTATGGTTTACCTTCCAAAGTGAATTTACCATGATGTTTGAGAAAAGACCCTTGTAGATGGATGACAACACAGCATGTAGAATTTTTTTTGGCTAATATGAAGACTTCATTCTCATGGTTAATGTGATAGAGTTAATTCTTTTGAGGTTATTGTAATATTTCTGCAGTTGTTGTAAGTTGCAGTGAAATCTTTGCATAAGAAAAGTGAATGACTTTAAACTAATTGAAACTGGTTTCTGGTCTTACAGAAAGTTCGACTTCTTGGCTGGAAACAGGTTTGGGTTCTTCTGGAGCGAGGAGTTGTTAGTATCTTTTCAACCAGGTTGGTTTGAAACATTACATGCTGTAGTTTCAAAATTCTTTATTCAATTGGATAAAATACCAGCATTTGCAAGAGGAAATTTTTATAACATGAGATGACGTGTGAATTGCAACATGTAAAACTAAGCTGGAATGGGTTTCACATGTGGTATTGTGCTGTTTGTAAGTGTATTGTTTCTCAAGATTTTGCTGATTGTCAGAATTTCACAATGAAGTTTTAATCTAGTTGATGTAATATAAATGCTTAATAGCAATCTCAAGCATAGATACGATATATCAGAGGTCGTGACTGTATAATGGTGTTGACATCTTTGTGTGATATTCCAGAGGTGATGCATCAGCTGGGGCAAATCGTAAACTGTACAGATACTTGGATGGGGCTAAAGTGAAGGTAAGCTGGTTACAAAGAATCTATTTTATTTATGCTGCACAATGATTTTCCATTTCAATTGGAAGTCTTCGATGTATCAGTTTGTTTACTTACTGACATCAACAAAAATTAATTGTGTACAACTATATGTAAATATGTTAAATAATGTACTGTAACTGATGTACGACAGACATGGTGGTCTTTTAGTAGTACACTTGGTTGATGGTCACGCAGGTTTCACTCCGTTTAGAAACCGAGTATGTTGTTGAGCAAGTCTGTAAAGTCTGTCACCAAGCGATATTATTGGTACCCAGAATAAGCTGGTAAGGAAATGGCAAGTCCTGCATTGGACTGACCCGTGTCCAGGACTTTGAGCCTCCGCGTTACTGACTCAGAGGCGTATGAAAGGAAATGAATGCCTTCCATAAGTTTCACTATGGTACGTGGGTCATTTACCATACTGTAGCTGATCTAGCATAAGATTCTTGTTTGCCTGGTATGCATCGAGATTTGAGACTGCTTTCTACGGTCTATCCATGCAAACTGTAACCAAGACCTCTTTAAAGTCCTAGAGTACAAATTCATTCTGATATCCATGTTATTTGTTAAATTCAGAATACCTGTAAAGATATTAGAATTCTTGTGAATGTTCTTGATTGGCTTTTATCTTCTATGAATTCTGGTGATATGTATATCTGAGATTTCTGTAATGATACTGCTTATAAATAAATAGTTTAGACACTGTTTCAAAATTAATTAGTTTAGATTTGGGTATTATTCTTCGGTATGATTGGTATGGTTACAGTTTATGGATGTGGTTCACATATGTTAACGATGGGGTGTTTAACTGTTTATAAGCGATGCTGTCCAATTGTTGCATGGTTACATGGTGGGCTTTTGAGTATTATGAAGGCAGTGTTTATTAGAGTGGCAATCCAGCAATGTGTGAAAAATTATTTTACATTTTCTTTATGTCCCACCCTCTAATTTTGTTCATTTTGGGTTCCATAGTAACTGGTAAAAGTTGCATTAAGAAATATTAATATTTACTGGTAGCTCAATACAGCAATTGTTACTTAGCAATAGTCTGTTCCGCTGCATAGGAAATTCAGTCATCCTTCGCTCCAAATAGCTGGCTAACAGTACACTGGGATGGAAAGATGTTGCCTGCTCTCGACTCAAAAGAATCGGTGGACCGTCTAGCTGTTCTGGTGTCTGGAGATGGGGTCATGAAGCTGCTGGGTGTGCCGAAATTGCCGAATGGTACAGAGGAGGCAGAAGCAACAGCTGTCTTTAATTTGGTTCAAGAATGGAATATGGCTGACCGCATTCAATTTATGTCATTTGATACCACAGCTACCAACACTGGAGCCTATGCTGGAGGTTGTGTAGTGTTGGAACAGAAGATGGGCAAGAACCTCATAAGCCTAGCAATGCAGGCATCATATCCTGGAACTCATTGTAAGTAAAGTTTTTGATACACTGATGGGCCCAGCTAGTGGACCAAACATTAAGCTGTTTCAACGTTTTGGGAATATTGGAACTCAATTGATCGATCATCATGAGAATGGGTTGAAAGTGCAGTCTATTGCACTGGTTCTTAACCCCATTAGAGATGAGCTGATCCGATTCATCCAGCACCAGCTAGTCCAGTTTCAGCCCAGAGATGACCACCGCGAGCTGTTACAACTCTCTCTAGTATTCCTTGGAGCAGAATTGGAAGTAGATGTTCATGATATCCATGTGCCTGGAGCAATTCACAGGTGGATGGCAAAGCTCATTTAGAGTCTGAAGATATTCATATTCCGCTATCAATTCAAGTTGACAGCACGTGAATTGTCTGCACTTGGAGAGTTCTGCGTCTTTGTGGTCAAGCTGTAATTTGAAGGCATGGTACACATGTGCGAGTGCTGCATTAGCCCCACGCAATGATTTGCAACTTCTACACGACTTGCACAGCTACGGGGAGACAAATGAAGCAATTCCAAGGCTGCAATTAAGACATTCTCAGGTCATTTGTGGTTCTTGAGTGAAGTTCTTGTAGGGCTTGCATTTTTCGATCCAAATGTGCCGGTTGAAATGAAGATAGCAATGGTTGCAGCTCTGAGAAAGACCAGACACCCAGACCATCCTCGGCGCATAGTTCTCACGGCAGCAGCAGACATCCAAGACAAACAGCTGTGTGACTTCGTGTCTCAACACACCCGAACACTATTCACTGCTCTTGACATCCCGCATGTCTTCCTCATACATGATCCCAACACATGGGAAAATAATAAGGCCTACACTGAAGGTCAGAAGAAGCTCAAAGGTTTGAAGGTGGTGAACGATGCAGCGGAGCGCGTTGTTGCACTTGTCCAGTCCTTCAACAGTGTCATCACCAACCAGGAGGACCAGAAGCAGTACCTGTTGCAGGTGGTAGAGAAGCATCGCCAGACCTTCCCTAATGCCAACAAATCAACTGTGCTCGGACATTAACTTTGCAGTCCGACGCATAATGACATTGTTGAATGTTAACGCACCAGACCATAATTTGCTCAAATGTTTCAAGACGTTGTGTTCTTTATTGCTGATAACCAATAATGACTAACCTAGTAAGAACAACTTGGGAAGGTACAAGTTTACTTCCATACTGAACACTGTAGAAAAGTCGAATGTAACATTTGACTAATATGTCGCAATGCTGCATAATAAATACAAAATATTCAAACTATGACGGTGTTGAGCTACCAGTAAATGTTGTTATAATGTTCCAAAACTTGGTGTGCTTCAATCTTTATGTAAAATTAACAGAAGTATGGGGTGGCACAGTAAGAATTTGAAAAAAAGTTTTTGAGTGCCACCCTAGTGTTTATATATTCTGGTATTTTTAGGCTAAACCTGGTGTAGCGCACGTGTTCAGTTTAAATTTCTCCGATGGCTCCGTCATGTGGCTTAGCGTTGGTGCTGGCAATAGCGCCGAGCTTATACGATTGGTAAGCACTTGTGATATCGAGCTTTTGTTTTCATCGTTTGCCTTATTAAATGAGCTTTGATTTAGAACAAAAAGACACACACACACACACACACTGATGGCCAAAATGAATGCTCCTGTGGTTGGATTAGAGTGTTTTTATGTTCTAGTGCATGGAAATAGGTCAAGCAAACTTTAAAGAATTTAGAGAACCTTGTGTACAGTAAGAATTTACCAGCAGATTAAGAATGTGGTTTGAATATTGGGATGTGCTTGGTTGATGCCTCATGTGTTACGATAACGGCACATTAGAAGTTTCTCAATTTGATTACCAGTAGATTAGACAAGACTGACAATTTAAGAGCAGATCTGATGTCTTCATTTGGAAACAAACTGACAGTGGAACCTGGAATGCTCTGATCAACTAGTAGTTGAAATCATGCTCTGGCAGGTTTGTGAGCATATGTTGATACCACCGTGAACTGGTGTTGGCTTGTGAGCATGGTTTACATGTCCAGACACGTAGATGTAACTCTCTCCCTGTATCTGTCCATTCTGCTCAGTCACTTCTGTCATTTTGTTCTCAGCTTAAGACTTACCTTATGTAGAGAGTACGGGTTACAGCCTCCCTGAGACAGTTACTACATGTAGGGACGTTGAGCAAGTCTTTCACTCACAGTTGCTCAGCACCATCGATAGATGCTTGGTCATGGCAGTTATTGGCACTTAGTGCATAATGGTAATAATGCATAATAATTCATAATGATAATAATAGTTGTTATTATGTGGAACAGAAGTGGGAGAATGCGTTTAAGGAACATATTCGCTACTCGGACAACCTGGTAAAGTTGGATGGACAGGCTCTTCGAGACGATAAAGAGGATGACAATGTTGTTCTTCCACTTGGATCATTACAAGACACTTTCCAAGTAAATTGACTGCTGCTAATTGTGTCATTTAGTGAAATCTTTCTCTTTTTCTTACTGGTGTAAAGTGATCAGATTACTTGTAAATGGTAGCATTCATTGTAAATGGTATTTCTAAATGGTGGCATAATTTCTAAATAGTTGCGTGATATATGCTAATGGATACTCTGGATCAGTTCAATATATATATATATATATGTCCGTTTTATTGATAAAAAAACAATCTGACAAAAACACAGAAATGCTAAAAGTGATAATGGATAATTAAAAGTATTAGAAAATTTTAAGATAAACTAATAAATATTTTAATAAGTAAGTAATTATAGCCTTTAATACTCCATTAGCAAATGCACAATGGGATATAGAGATTGAACAGAAAATAAAACACAGAAGTAATAATAAGGTATAGTAATAATAACGTAATCACAAAGTAGCGGCAGCCATAAACAGGCGCCCAGTCCTTGTAAAGGACTAGGAAGCAACCTGGAAGGCGCCATCCGTCAGGTTGATGATGTTAAGTGTTAGAAAATGGGGAATCATGATAAGATGAACTCTCATACCATCTTCTCTGCCAAAAATGTATGTACTTGACTCTGTTCTTCTGTCACGAATTTGTCAACAATTGCTCCCTTTCCTTATGTAGCTCCGCAATTCATTTTTGGCCGAATGAGTTGTACTAGCAGGTCCAAACACGTGATTGTTCTGCCTTTGCTGAAGAAGCTGGGACTGGATCCGGACAATATCAACAACCAACCAATCTGAAACCTTACATTTGTATAAAAGGATGTGGTTTGGCAGATGGTATGCCACCTAGAAGCCAGTGACCTCTCGCAGAAGCTAGGGTTGGACTTCGTGAAGGGCTTTCGATGGAGAAGGTCCTGCTCAAACTGATCTTACACATCTGCAATGGAGCAGAAATCCCCTTTATGCTAACCCATAGACTATTGCTGTAGCAGACTTCTCATAATGACGTGTTAGCCCTGTTGCACATAGGCCTCTTGCCTTGGTTTTTAATGTGGATTTGCCTGTTATGCATGCATTAAGGTTTGTAGAGTCATGTATTACATTAGAGGTGCATTAGATTTTGTGATATTTGTAGACAGCACAGGCTCATCAGCAGATCATCGAGAGCCAGGTTAATCAAATCACAGCCGACCTCAGCCATGTTCATGACAATGGAAAACGATCTTCCACAGATAAAGGTTTTCTTGGCTATTTCGTTCATAGTTGAATTCAGCATTGTAAATTATAAAGATTCCTCAGCCATACAGAAGTGATCTTTCTCGTTCATTGCCTTATGTATTGTATTGTATTGTATTGTATTATGTTTGTGTCATTATATAAATCATTGTATAACATAAGTTATCAGAGCACCTTGATGAGGGCTTATATGCTGATGACTTGAGCGCCTCTGAGTAGTTTCCTTGCAGGGGTGCTAAATAAATTCATGAATGAATGAATAAGTGTAAAGTGCATCTTCAAGAAAAAGCTCGTTAGCAGTGCTCCCGACCAAGCAGGGAGGTCCCACAATCAAACAAAACAGACTTTAAACACTTGCGGAACAAGTTATCGGTGCCAGACTGATTACCAGTAGCTCGCTTCTGATTTTAAAAGGAAGACTATTCTAGGTTATAGGTATAGATAGTATAGAGCAGTGCTTCCCAAAGCGGTGTTCCACGGACCGGTGCCAGTCTGCGAGCCCTCCTTTGCCAGTTTCCAAAGTGAGTCGAGAAACTTGTCAAATTGTCTCGGAATCAAAAAATGGCTATTATATTTTAAAAGTCATGACAAAACACTTATTAGGCTTGCATTTAAAGGGCATTAGAGTCATAGAATTGGCTAAACATGCATTTAAATAAATTTTAATACATATTTGAGGAATTCAGGTGATCGAACAAACGAAAGAGAGATAATTAATAAATTTGTCACAGGTCCTCCTGCAATGGGAAAATTCCTGCCGGTCCATGACACAGAAAAGTTTGGGAAGCACTGGTATAGAGAATAGAAAACTGTTTAGATCAGGCCTTTGTGATGTGTGTGTGGTCTGTTAAAGACAGGTGTTTTGGTTTTGCTGTAGTTGTCTCTCTTGACATTCATGACCAATTTCAGCAGCTCGTCGAGTCTTCCCGAGAGATGCTGAGTGCTCTCTCCCACTGTCTGAGCATCTTCACACAACAAGAACATGTAAATATTTTCCCTCTTCAACTATGATAAAGGTTCTTTGTATTACTTTTAACTGACATGCTGACAGCTTTGGCCAATCAATATTCGATTATTAGAAATGTTCAAGTTGACACAGCCACAAATTATTTTTAAAGGAGGCGGGGCCATCCGGGACCTACCAGTCAGCCCCCCAGGCTAGCTCGTTAATGTTGGTGTGGTCAACTGTCTCTGTTCTTTATGGTTGACAAGTAAATATTTTTAAAGGAAATTCCACGAGTGTGGTGGCTTTTTGTGGCTACATTTAGTTTGTAAAGAGAGAACTGAAATTCTTCTAATGCTGAAATTATATTGTAAATTTGAACACGGTTTTTACGGAAAACATGCTAAGAGTCGTACGTAGCATGAGAGCCCTGTGGAAATAGGCTTCTTTAAGGCAAAGGCTGAAACACTGTTGTTTATATATAAACAGGTAATTGAGTTTGAATATTAGAGGGCAGATGGGGAAGGTGAAGGACCAAGACATGCAGTGTTAAATGAACAGTTCATAAATGTTAGACTACAATAGCAGCCAAAAGGATTTTTATCCGAGCAATCTGTGCTTCTTAGCGGTTTATACTAGGGATTGCTTGTCTACTTCATATAGAAAGTTGAAATTGATTGTATTGTATCTGAACATTTATAAAGCGCCTCCCACAGAATGGTCTATTTAGAGGCGCTGTCAGTGTAGAAGCCCCGGGGAAAGAGAAACGTCTTCAGGGATCGAGCAGATGAGGAGGATATTTGATATACATTGTGAATGCCTTGTTTGTACCACCTGATACAAAAGGAAGGATGTAAATAAGCTTTTAACTTGTTTGTGGTGGTATGTGCAGGTGAGAAAAGTAGAACTGGAAGACGAGAGAGAGAAGTCGCGTGTTCTGCAGGAGAGTCTTCACGTTCTGGCGCAGGAGCATTTGGCGCTGGAGAAGTCGATTGTGTATCGGTCTCCAACCAGCTTCTCGACTTCAGAAGTCGACGAGTTCTTTGACTGTGAAGGCCAGCTGCTGATCATTCCACTAATCTAATCTAATCTAATCTAATCGAATCTAATCCACTGACTTGTATTGTGCCATTGTCATAATGCTCAAAGGTATAAATAAAAAAGTCACAAGCCATTAGAAAAGCAAGGTTGAAATCTGACAATGACAGAGCTTCTTTCGCAAAATGTTATTGTTAAAACTGTTTAAACTCTGTTTATTAGATGTCTGTACACAAAGTGTGATTAGCAAAATTGGTTAATAGAGAAATTATTTACTTAATTGTTTAATTATTAACACTTTGACAATGAGCTGCATTGGTTTCCTAGTCAATTTTAGTACACACTCGTCGTTAAAATGGTAGATGTATGTATCTGAACAATGTCATGTTTCATCGTCGTTTAAAAACTGTCAAAGGCTCAGAAAAATGCCTGATTTTTCTAAAGAGGTTCATTTTGAGATAAACGTGTAGTGTTTCTTGTGGTATTTCTAGCAAAGTAAAGTTAGAACTTCAGTTAAAGACTGTTCCATTGCGATATGTAGGACAAGTTGCATTAGATAACAACTGATAGGTTTCTAATTACATCAGGGACACGCTTTACTGTAACACAAAGTCTGGTATTACACATGATCAAGACAATTGGATCCAATTAATTGTCTTTTGAAAGCTGTCAAAGGCTTTCATTGTACTAAGTTGTGGTTTGACAACTTTATGTTGCAATAAACGAGTATGTGTATATATTAATTATTAATTAACAAGAGTGAGCCCCGCAATAGAATATAATCTCATAATAACACAAGTCTTGTTTTAAGGCAGTTCTTGTTATGGCTGTCAGAGACAGAGTTGTAGTAAGTTTCTTGTTTACTTCTGGACCAATGCTTAAAGCGTTTTTGAATTTTGCTTCAGATGCAGCGGATTGTAATGATGATGATGACAGCTTTGAAAGTTCCAACGAGAAGGCAGCCAGTGTTGCTGATAGCTTCAGGGAATTGAATTCCATTGACATTCCTCAAAATTCATGTCAATTGTATACTGCCGAGCTGGACCTTGGGAAATCGATATGGGGTGGCAGGTTAGATGTTCCGTGTAATTCTTTAGAGTGTTCTGTGCTTTGTTCACTGTGGGGGGCTTTACTTCTGATTATTTTTGGGAATGACAAAAGGGTTGCTCTTGCTTAAACACATGCTCAATGATGCCTATCTCAGTCACTACTTTTTCGGCTTGGCCTGGGTGGGAGTGCCTCTGAGTAGGAATCGTGAAGGGGCATTATATCAATTTCTATTGATTGATTTGCTAGGCCCCTTGTAGAGACACTTATCTTTTTCATCATTCAGACTTACACAGCTTTGCTCAATGGTGTGCTTGCATGCTTACTGTCTAACTGTGTATTGCAGGCTGTCTGTTCTGTTAGTAGTTAAGATTTATGTCTTCTGTCATTTGTGTTTTTGTGAATTGTTTCAATTGCATAACTGTAAACTGTAACCGGTTGCGGTTTGTCAACCGGACTGTTTCAATAAAGAATATTATTATTATTAACTTGCTTACTAACTTGCACATCATCAATCACATACTCACTCTTATTCACACACGCTGTGGTAGTATAACCTCTTTGTTATCTGCTCACCTGTATGCAGATTTCAGTTAGCAAAACTTGTGATGGGGCTTTTGTTCCTAAGTTAGAGATGTGTTTCTGCTTTGAAGATGTCGTCTTCCTGTCCCTGCTTTTGCTCGAACATTCAGTGTCTGGAATTTTCTGAAGCAGTGCATTGGAAAGGTACCGGTACATGTCACCAGTTATTTTGCAACACATATATTCACAAATCCATACAGAAATATACCCATGTATACACACATACATATATAATGGACTTCCTCCACCGGTGTGCGCCGCCATCCTTTCTGGTAGCCTTTCCTTAGCTTTTTTTAAACTTAAATCCTGCCTTTCCCTCGGGGTTGCTCGCACTGGGAGTGCTTCTCAAAGGCTTTTGCTGAGAGAAGCGCTTTATAAATGGCCAAATACAATACAATATATACACACATACTTACCTTCAGTTCCTGTGTTTAGTCTCTTTAAGTAATTGCTAGATGATGTCTGCAATGTTGTTTGATGCATTATTTAGTGATTAGAGATATAAACTTAGATTGGACTACATGAGTAAAGAATTTTGATGATATTACAATATGCATTTTGCTTTCATCTGAATTTCTAGGAATTGTCCAAAATAACAATGCCAATTGTGCTGAATGAGCCGTTAAGTTTTCTGCAGCGAACAGTGGAATACCTGGAATACACTGATCTTATTAAGCAGGCATCAGACTGTGATGATCCGGTTAAGCGACTCGAGGTAGGATGTGCTGAAGAGCTTTCCATTTTGCCAATTTTTCCATTTACACTTCTCTTAAATGCTTATGATACTTTTCTGAGAACTTAGTAACAATGTATCATGTCTGGCTAAGCTACGTGTGATAGAACTTTGAAGTCTTGCCTATGCCACGTCATATTTAAACGTCCTTTGTTGTGGTGTAGTTTGATGGCGTGTGACAGAGAATAAGGCGTTTTCAACGGTCTGCTGTTGGAATGTTTCAAATGGCACTATAAATATCTGTTGCCATTGTGAGATATCCTTGTTGAACTTTGAGCTGTTTAGGGTGAAGTTGGACTTCATTGGAAGTCATTAGCAGTGGTGTAGTGGGAATAGGGGTAGATAGTTTGAAGGCGTAGAATAGGGTATTCGTGACAGTTAAGTTTGACATTTTGGAGTAATGCTATAAAAATAGTTTCTGCAGATGTAATAAGATTTTTGTCATGAAACTTTGAATTCTTCGAATGAAGGCAGAGAGAGAAATGGAATAAAGGTAATGGAAAGGGATAATCATTTCCCTTGGAAATGGATAATCAGTTGGCTTGGATTTGTCTGCTGTTTGAACAGATTTTCATGCTTTGAACTGATTTTCTCTTGTCAGTATGTTTCTGCATTCGCTGTCTCGGCCTCGGCTTCCAACTGGGAAAGGCTTGGCAAACCGTTTAACCCGATCCTTGGGGAAACCTACGAACTAAGCAGGTTAATCCCAGTTAATTTTAGATTTTCACGATTATACTTCAATTATGTTATAATTATTAACTGTTTAGTAACTTGTTTATATGACTGTTTTCAATCTCATTTTGCAAACAAATAAGGTTCCTTTGTTTTCCAGAGGTATTTCATTTTAGCACCTTTGTGAGGTTCTTAAAGGGAAGTATGTAGATATTCAGATACATACATATGTGGGTGTAGATGACTGCTGTTCTGCACATGTGCATTATGCATGTGTGCTTGTCCGATGCAAATAAAGACTACTTACTTACCGTAATGAACCGTAATGTAATTGAACATTTATATAGCACCCTATAAGATATCTGCTCATAGGCGCTTTCTGAGCTCGCCTGTATGATGTTAAATGTCGTTACGAACGAATATATTACACCAGTTAGCAAAACCATGCACAGTAAGCTGAAAGAGTCACCAGTGGCAAGCCCATGCACACACGAGGAACCAACCAACGGATTCTCGTTGACAGCTGAAGATGTCTTGGATGTTCAGAGTCTCTGGGCCTTACATACATGCATGCACACTTATATATACCATTACATTCATGCATAAGATTTTGTTTATTATTGAATCTGTTGATTGTTGATTTGCGCCTCAATATCACTCGGTGCATTGTTTTTCGATTGTTCTTAGAGATGACCTGGGCTACCGTGTTGTCTGTGAGCAAGTGAGTCATCACCCACCTGTTAGCGCCTTGCATGCTGATTCATCTTACTTCACCTTCAACAGTTCCGTCCAACCCAAACTCAAGTTCTGGGGAAAATCAGTCGAGGTACAGCCAATAGGAACAAGCACACTCTACCTGCAAAGGTATGTCTTAATTACCACGTCTCATAGTGTTCGCGTAATTGACGGAGATGCTTAAAGTTTGCCGTGCCCTGCAAAACTATATTCAAATTACCAAAGACTCAGATTGTTAATTGATTTGGCGAATTTATATAGCACCACTTCAGGAGAGAATCATCAGAGGCACTCCAGACAGATGATTGTCTGTATCCATAGTTTAATGACATCTTATGGCAACAAAGGTCACTGATGTCGGCAAAAATTATTTTGAGCAGTTCTCGGCACTCCCAATCTCACACAATGAAACCATGATCGAACAGAATGGTCTCTATGCACATTGCCCATTTATGTGACATAACACCATTGCAATCTCATAAGTAACAGGAACAACAGGGGATTTTCCTGAGAAGGGACATTTTGCTGAACTAGTGTGCAGAGGTAGACTCGAGAGGCTTCTTTTCGTTAACTATTGCATTTGTTGTATAGGGTTTTCAGACATTTTTATGATTTATTTATGATTGTTGGATGAAGTTTGGTCTCTATAGGGCATGTTGTAACTTTCTGTTTGACTTAAATTCCTGTTTGAGAGATTTTGCGATTTGAGAAAAGAGACGAAGAGAGGCTGAGGCGTTATTGACAAAGAGGTGTTTAAACTGCCCTGCCTTCTCTATCTTTCAGATTTCAATTTCTATGGTTCATACACAACTAAGCACATGCACAGATGTTTGGATGCACATGTGTCACAAGCATTACATTCGAGGCATTCAGTCAGTAAAACGATGAATAGAAGATAAAGATTCGTTATTTTGGTGGGATTGGTAAAGAATAAGATCATTGATTTGCTAGGTAAATAAGATGTGTATTTTTTTGTAGACATGATGAAACATACTCCTGGCAGAACGTCAACTGTTGCGTTCATAATATCATCGTTGGAAAAATCTGGATTGAGAATGTAAGCCATTTATTTCAGTTGGTACTGACCAATGGAGTTTTATTATGGATAACATTGAGAAGTTTGTACTCACCATGGCTAGCGTTTGCCTTTATCTGTTAGAATGCTTTTATGAGATATTAAAGGGTGCTGTATTAACTCTTGTGATGCATGCATACATACATACATACACACACACGCACACATACATGCATACACACATACACATAAAAATACATACACACGTATGTGCTTTATTAATGTTTAGTGTGTGTTGGTAATGGTGCTTTAGAAGTCTCCAGCATCAATATTATTATAGTAATTACAGAACCAGTTCTTTCTGGTTCAAAAGCAGGACTTGAACACTGCTCGGTTCCAGTAAAAATTTGATTATTTCACAATCTCTGCTTTGTTTTATTAAGTTAATGGTGCAGTTAGTTACCAGCTCAATTAAACACCAGGCTTAGATTGATGTTGCACCAAATCCCTTCTTCAAATCTGGTAGATTCCAGGTCAGTCTGGGTGATCACTGAATAGTTTTATTAACATTTCAACATCAACTTCAAATAGAATTTAAGTTTGCAACAATACACAGCAGGTGAGTTTCTAGAGTTTTAGAAGAATGTGTTGTGAGATACAGCATAGGAGGACATGGAGGACATAAGCATATGCATCCTTGAAATCTGATTTATTGGTGTTTTGTTTTGGTAGTATGGAACGATGGAACTCACAAATCTTAAGACGGGCTTCCGATCTGTTCTGCAGTTCAGAACGAAAGAGTGGTTCAGTCCAGAAGTACACAAAGTCGACGGCTTTATGTTTGACGACAAGTAACTAAATTTCATGTAATCTTTAGGTTTTTAATGCTTAATGCTATCTGTGGAGGAGTCTGAATAATAACAACCATAGCCATTTGGCCCATTTAGTGTGACATGAAGTAAGTAAGTAAGTAAGTATATCCTTTATTGAAAAACCAACTGCTAACCGCATTTTGGTGTACAAAGATAATCAAATATAAAAAAAAATTAAGTATAAAGCATCAGTGTGACAAATGTTTTACGAGATAGAGAGTTTGCCTTAGGTATTATTCTATTGTGGCCATTGCCATCTCACAAATGATATGAGAACAAGGGGTAGGTTACAGGAGTAACAAGGGATGCTCCTGAGAAGGAGCTGAACTAGTGTGTAGAAATAGGCTTGGGATAGACCAGTTATACCTATAAGCGGTTTGGCCGCATTACGGTGCTGTATACATTGTCTTTATTATCATTATTTTTTTGCCTCAGGTAGAAATAATCCCTAAGGCTCTTAGAAACTATCCAAAGAGTTGTTTTTTATTATTATTATTACTATTATTATTATTATTATTATTATTATTATTATTATTAACTATTGCATTTGTAGTATAGAGTTTTCTGACATTTTCTTATGATTTATTTATGATTGTTGTTTAAAGTTTGCGCTCTATAGGCGTGTTATAACTTTCTGTGAGACTCAATTTCCTGTTTGAGCGATTTTGTGATGTGTGTTCACTGTTCAGAGATAGATGTGTTTGCACTTGGCATTTCATAAGCTACTGTTGCCGAACATCTCTCTGAGTAACCCTTTTTTCACATTAATCTCAGGCTAATTTTTTGGAATGTTTTCTTCACTGCTAAGTCTACTTAAGTACCTACTACAGATCGTGAGGCACCAAATTCAGGCTGCAAAGTAAATCTAATTACTGGACTGATTGTTGTCTAAAGCATTCGACGATTTCTTTTGTTTGTTTGGGGTAGGGAGATGGTTGAATGGTAACATGCTGGCATGAAGATCAGAAGGACCCAGGTTCGATACCCGCTAGACCCATAAGGTTGACTCAGCCTTCCACTCCCTAGGGGACGACTGTAAAACGAGCAGTAGGACAGATGGGCGCCATGCAGGCTGCCCTACAGTTTAATTCGACTTCTGTTAAACTTGTTATCATCTGATATTACTCTTTCATGTAATCTTACTGTGTTCTTGTCAGTTTGAATTAATAAGTGAATAATAATAATAATATTATTATTATTGTTGTTATTTTAGAGGCAACAAAGTGAGGGCTTTCTATGGGAAGTGGACGGAGGCATTGTTCAGTTGTGGTGTTGCTGAGTGGGAAAAGTACCAGACACATCCAAACCCACTTCCAAAACTCGACGAGGTTTGTGATTCAGGGCAGTATTGGTGTGAAACTGGTTAGATCACGTGACAAACAGATAAAATTGTAATCCTCTTATGTTGAGATCAAATAGATGAGTAAATCTGATATCAATATTGGACAGACAACCAGAACTCAATCAATCAATCAAGACTGTAAACAGAACACAGATGAACATTTAATAGTTTGACTTATAAATTGGGCTATTGAAAATTGAATTTTGTTTATTTTATTATTGGTCTTCTTAGTATTATTATTTGCTCAAGGTACGATCCCCAAGAATGAAGAAACTGTTATATTGTAAGAATGTTATTTCTAGAGAAGGCCTAATCCGTTTTTATTATTTGTTATTTTTTTATTACCATTATATAGGCATTTTGTTTTCACTGCTCTTGCAAAAGTCTTGACTGTCGTGGACTGGGTTCCCAACTATCGAAACATCACTACTCCGACTGGGTTCACCCTTTGATATTTGTTCATCGACGTGTCTTGTAGCAAGTAATTAGACTTGGTATCAATAAAGGAATTGAATTGACTCGCTCAGACATATGGATATTCCTGAAGGAACTTGGCAGTTATAAGTAATGACACTTAACATCATAATAGGCTAGCACAGAGAGTACCTCTGAGTAGGTCTCTTGAAGAGGTGCTATATAAATTCTCAGAATGAATTAATCCTTTCCTGAATCGAATGATTAAGTCGATTAAGATTGGTTAATTGAAAATCTATAGTTAATATTCTGTATCTCCATTTGCAAAGCAGAAGAGAAGAAATGCTTAAAAGGGCAGCGGTTGTATTTGTTGCAGAGTGATTCCGTAGTTTCAAATGGTGACGACTTTTCATTGAGTTCTTGTCAGTCTTTGGACGGCAGTCGATCCTGTACGCCATTAGATGGACTGCAAAATTCATTGTATAACCTTCGTATACCAAAGCAGGAACTTCTCTGGTCAGCAATGCCTAAGCCTTCAGACAGCAAAAAGGTAGTTTATTTTTCATTGTGTTACAATAACTCTGTAGCTGAGACAGTTCAGATCATTGTTAAAGTGCTCTTGTAATGGCATGTGCCATGTTACGGCGCTCTAGAATTTGTTGTAGTCATTCATTCATGATTATTGTTGAGGAATTAGGGTGTGCGATGAAAGTGTCTGATTCTAAGAATACTGCAGAGCTGTCTTCACGCTTGTATACAGTGTATAGACTATAGAAACTAATAAAGCATGTGACCCTAAGACCGAGTTACAAACGTAGCCACTGAAATCCAGTAACTGTAACTCATTTATTCTATTCTATTTACGGACCTGTAAAGTGCTCCCACAGTACATCCTAATCAGAGGAGCTCCCATTGTAAAGAACCTGTAGGAAAAAGAAGTCTTAAGAGAATGGGCAGAAACAATAGTGCCCCAAGATAAGATCTCAGCACGAGTGATAGCAGGAAGGTCATTCCACAGCAAAGGGCCAACAGAGGCATAGGCACGATGCTGTGCTGTGGCAGTCCGAGACCGAGGAACTAGAAGGTCATGACGGTCTAAAGAGCGGAGAGGACGTCCAGAGGTAGCTGAGATAAGATCACAGAGGTAGCGTGTAGCTTGACCCAAAAACGCTTTACAGGTTAGAAAGAGAATTTTAAACTGAATCCGAGCAGTTAAGGGAGGCCAATGACGGTGTTCAGTCATAAAGTTATTAGATTAATAACAGGATAGGATGGCAGAATAGTTTTACTCATTTCTCTTTTCTCAATAGAAATCAGGAATTGAATTGGAATGCACAAAGTTACTCATTGGTAGGACAGACCAATGCATACACTTTCATGCATACACTTGTTGTAGTGTTACACTTGAGGCAGGAAACAATGATACATAAGTAAGTAAGTAAGTAAGTATATTCTTTAATGAGAAGCACTAACAAACGTACATCACTGTACATTGCAGGCTTAATACATTCAACGAACGAGAAAAATTTATATATACAAACCAAGAATTGAATGAGAGAAGTTATTGCCTATCAACGGGAAGTTAGGGGAGGAAGAGTTAGAGTTAGTCGTAGGGGAAAAACGAAAACCTTAAATAGCCAGATCTAGGTAAACCTTGTTTATTTTTATAGCATCCTAGCAAGGAAGCATTTCTGGGTCAGGTTGTCAAACCTGGGGAGCTGACGGTTATGGGACCAGGGCCGCAGGGAGTATCTTTAATATACAGTTTGCTCAGTTTCACTTTAAAGATGAGAACTTGGCTGAAAATCAGAGAAACTGTACTGCATTGAAGGAAATTCATGTTGTAAATTTCTGCTGCAGTATTACAACTTCACGCTGTTTGCAATGATCTTGAATGAACTGGATGATGAGATGAAACCCAGTCTTCCTCCGACCGACTGTCGCCTTCGACCAGATATCCGCAAGATGGAAAATGGAGATATCGGTAACTTCTGATCGATTTATTTAGATTTTCCAATAAAAAACTTGTACACTGGAACCTCCTTTGTAGCACGCATCATTAAAGCATGTACAGTGTAGACTCGTTTATGTGCTTCTGGTTTATGCACTATTCTGCTTAACCCTTTAACCACGAGCTGCCTATGGTTTCCAATACATTTTAGTACACGCTCGTCATTAAACGGTTAACTTGAAGTGGTGTTGTATTCCCTAAGCTATTCACTTTACTTGCGATACTGGTTAAGACACCATATAAGAACTGCAGTACCATGTTAAAGATTGACTTTTCATTACTCCTTTCTGCAGGCAGTCTGGTTTACACACCTTATCTTAAGGCACATTCCTGAAGACTTCATGTTAAAGAGTACACTGTATAAGGAACAATGGAACATGAATATATTTGGTTCAACTGTATAGTATGACTTCATTATAAAGTCTTTGTGAGGTTCTGAAAGTAGCTATATATATATATTGCCATATACATTCATACATATATATGCATAAAACCACAGCGTTTTAACATGGCAGTTACTGAGGCCCTCTTGAATGTAGGATTACAGGGCATTATACAAGTGCTCTCATATGTACATACACACATACATAGAGTGAGGTAGTTACAGACAAGGTTAAGATGCTATATGGATGAATTAACAAATTTGAATCTTTGATGAGACATCAGAAACTTCTGAGTAATATGAGCATGTACTAAAATGTATGTATGTATCTTCGTTTGTTCTTCTTCAATAACTCGAGCAGGCTGCTCGTTACATTAACACAGATGAGGAAACTGTTCATGATATGGTGCAAGACTCGTGTACACATGCTTTTATAATGTACATCTTGTGCGATATAAAGTCTGCATTGTCCTTGTCAGGGAGGGAAAAGTTGTGAGGCCGTGTGCGTAGGTTCATATGTATGGGAAACCAATACAGCTCATCATTAAAGGGTTAAACAGTGCTTTACAAATAGCCAAATAGCCAGATACTTGTTTAAATACTTAATTTATGATGGCATAATCTAAAACATTTACTTTTGCTGTTATTGAATTTGTGGATGCAGATGGTGCAGCAGATGAGAAGAATCGCTTGGAAGAAAAGCAGCGAGCGGCACGCAAAGCGAGAAACGGTGACGGATCATGGAAACCAAGGTGAAGAGATGGCTCCTCGTTTGCTTACGTGACGTTATATATTCCATTGTTTAGATGTCATCATGAACTCCAAACAATGTAACCAATGCTGTCCTACTAAAATTTCTTCAGTTTGACTTTCATGATCCTCAGAGGTGGTAGACTTTCAAGACTACTCAGAGGTGGTAGACTTTCAAGACTCCTTAGAGGTGGTAGACTTTCAAGACTGCTCCGAGCTGGTAGACTTTCAAGACTTCTCAGTGGTCTGTGCAAAGTTAACATGCATTGTCAGATGTTTAAGATGAGCAAAGATGAGTAAAATCATTTGTTTGGTGTGTTATAGTAACCTGTGTCCCAGTAACAACTTTAAAGTATGAGACGTGGCTTTTGATAAGTTCCAGTAACTTAACACTTCAATGACGAGCTGCATTGGTTTCCCATTTGCATGTAGTACACTCTCATTGTTAAAGTGTTAAGCTTATGAGATGTAGCCTGTGATACTGAGAATGTGATTGAAAATTTGCATATCACCACTTTAAGGGCAAACTAATCAGGAAACTGCTCAAGCCTGGTGTTAAATATCATCAAGGACTGGACTTCTATTGTTTAGGAAAACAATGCATAGAGAACTAGAGGAGTTGCCACACATAGAGATTTAGTTCACCTTTGCATTTTTCACAGTGTGTCGATGAGAAAATTCAGGTAGTTTTCATATCACACTACAATTTCCAATTGTCCATTGTTTCATAATACAATGTCCATTTTTTTCTGTGCAGGTGGTTCGAGCAGAAGGTAAACACTTTATCAAACAAGGAAGACTGGGTCTTTACTGGTGAATACTGGAAACGTGATTGGAGCAAATGTCCCGACCTCTTCTAATACTTCAGCAAAAGCTAGGATATGTTTACCGAATTTCTTCACTCGGCAATTTCCAGAAACTGTTGGCGTAAAATTTGGTGGTGTACAGTTTTCAGTTCAATTTTCAGATCTGCGCATAGATTCAAAGGGCTTTTTGGAAAGAAATCTTTGCTGTCTTGCCATATGCCATTTGGTTTAAAGTGATGCAGTTGAATATTTTGTTCTCAATGTTACATGGTGTAGGCTGATGCTGTTCATTTATCGACACGTAATCCGAGAATTAATCTGCTTTTATTAGTACAACTCTGAGATTGATAATGAAATTACAGCTGTAAGTGAAATCTAAAATAGATATGCAGCTTCATGGGCCATGGTGAGCAGTTATGTTAATAGCCTCAGTGCATTGGCAGCTAATGGTGGGACAGTTAACCATATCGTTGATCTTACCAATCATTTCAGTTAAGTGTTCATATGTAATGTATTATATCACAATTTAAGAGATTTTGTTGTTTGGGTCCAATTTCGGAAAGTACTAGTGAAATTGAAGAGGCATAGTAGCA
Source organism: Aporrectodea caliginosa (assembly GCA_020284085.1). NCBI lineage: Eukaryota > Metazoa > Annelida > Clitellata > Crassiclitellata > Lumbricidae > Aporrectodea > Aporrectodea caliginosa. The sequence continues at coordinate 1,401,941 of JACEVL010006450.1, forward strand.
ACAAAGTGCAAATCTGAACTGTTGTTCTGATCGAACATTTTATTGACTTGTGCACAGACTACATCCCACATTTATTTAATTCCTTTATTTCTGTTATAAACAATTATGTGGTGAATGAAATTTAAGATTTAAGCAAACAAAGAATCTGAATTTTGGTAAGATGGTTGATTTGAAACCCAATGCTTTGCATCCCTACAGTCAGTCGCTGTATTTCTGCATTGATTTTTTTATATATGTGTAAGTTCACCGCACAAATGCCCAACATTTGCAAAATTACCTCTTCAGGCTTTTACAACTTTAAGAGAAACGTATTCTTTCAGTGTGATTTTTACTGGTACACCTATATAGATCTGTATATAAATATACATCTGTCTGCCCAGCAAGACTGCCTTTAAACTGTATTGTCAGAACATTTAGTAAGACTCCATTTACTCAAGGGTTATGCTTTGAGTACTATTTGGTAATCATTATAGATTTTCGTTGCAGGTCATGTAATTCAAGAATGTTAGACAAAGCTTTTAAAAGATATGTATGATGTGCTGATGTTTTATAACCTACTACTCCCACCGCAAATGTACTGGACTGTAGAAGCGACTTGCCGGTTAAGATGCTCTAGAAATTGTTTTACATTACACTGGGTACTTAACGCTGTTACTACATTAGGTACATACATGTTACATTACGTTAATTTGGTTCAAGGCATTAGTACCAACCGTTCTTTTGTTGGCTTAATACGTTACAGATGGATATAATTCAGTTTGAGTTCAGCAGACTGTTAACTGTTGTGTAATTGAGAACAATTTCTGAAAGTGCTGTGCATTTCCCAAACCTGTTTAACATGAAATCATTTTATAAAGTTCTGCTCACTTTAGCTTAGCCATTTGGGGGCCCGATAGCGCATTGGATAATACACTGGCATAGAGAGCGAGAGGTACCTCGATCGAGTTCCGTAGGCGGACATGCTTTGTAGGCTGCTATTAGCGCCATGTATTGCAGGCTGTATGTTCTGTTAGTAGTTAAGATTTATGTCTTCTGTCATTTGTGTTCTTGTGAATTGTTTCAATTGCATAACTGCACACTGTAACCGGTTGTGGTTTGTCAACCGGATTGTTTCAATAAAGAATATTATTATTATTATTATTATTATTATTATTATTATTATTTAACAGATCATAGCAATGTAACGTTAGAGGACAGACATGGACTGAATAGACAGTTTAATACCTAAAGACAGTACCACAAAGTTTTGATTACATGACTGTATGGCACTTACAGCAGCATTGTAGAAACTGGAATTTGTATGAATGACACTTATGTACAGCAACCCACAGCCAATGTAGATATATTTGGAGAATATAAATTTTGATAATTTTTATGCATTTAGTGCCAGTATCTGCTGACCAAGCTTCTGCTGAGGGGTCGTCCATTAATTATGTCAACAAATTTTAGGCAGTTTTTGACCCCCTTAGTAGTATTAAACATTAAGCACTTTATACATTTTTAGCATTACTTAATGTTTTCGCTACCATTTTGAAGGGTCTGTGTTGATTCATTGAAAAAAATTTGTTGACGTCAAATTGTACCGAACCCCCCTTGTCAACAACTGTCAAACTTTTCTAAACCCCCTCCCCCTATTTTGTTAACATAATTAATGGACGACCCTGATGGCACTCAAGAGGACTTGCTCAAGGTCCTTGCACAGCTCAGCTTTCTCCATGGAGAGTCAAATCCGTACATGTACTTTGTGCATTACAAGGCGTGCGAGTGCTCTTACCAATCGGCTAGCGTCATGTCCATCTCAGTGAATTACATTTAGCAAGTTCTTCCATTAAGAGATGTGGCAATCAACACGTACAATATGTTTTTGTTTGTTTTTGTCATTTGTAGAAGAGTACATTTACCATTTCAGTATATTTTTTGGCTTTAGCAACAGGTTCTATGTTAGCAAACTTCAGTTGAGCAAAACTATCCTGCATGTTAAGTTTCATTGATGACAATTATATTGTAAAGAATAGTTATCATTTGTACGCAATTATACGGACTGCTTGTAATATACGTTGATAACTTGTACGGATAACTTCATTGGTGTTCATCAGTTGTCCTTAAACTGTGGTACGGGCTCATTATTGTATCTGTAGATTTATATAGCACATGTCGCAGAATAACTATTCAGAGGCGCTCTCAGCATGGAAACCCCGGGGAAAAGAAACGCCTTTAAAGAGTGAGAGACTGATGGAGTGATTAGTTTAGCCCTTAGTGAGTAGAGATGTAGAGGGACCCACAACAGCAGATGCTCGATGTTGGGCCAAGGCAGTCCTAGTCCTAGGAACTAAAAGATCAAGCTGATCAGCAGAGCGCATAAAATCAATAACTATTTCAATACACGATAACAAAAACAATTGTTGCGTTTCATCATTTTTATCAGCATGTTACTTTGTAAACTCTTGGCTATTTATACAGCACCTGGTGAGGTTCGTAAAAACTGCTGAAAGGTGCTTCACAAGTACCCTACACAAACATACTCTAATATCAGTACTGTTACACAATAATATATGCTAAACAGTGCACTTGATTTGCATACATACATAGATGTGTACACTGTACAAGGCCGTAGCCAGGATTTTGTTTGGGGGGGTGTTTACTAGTCCTTGAGCAAGTTGACAAGAAACCGAGTCAACCGACTAAGGGGTTTGGAGCAGAGTCGTGAGCTCTCATAGTGAGTCCAGGGCAGTCTATGCATTACACACTGTAGTACAGTTAGTACTATACGATTCCAGAGCATCAATTTGACAAATGGGCCAATGGTACTTAATGCAGCTGCTCGTTTGATCGCCTTCTTCATTTCTCCCATATTTCTACTTTCATGACTGAACACCGTCATTGGCTTCTCTTAACTCGGATTCAGTTTAAACTTCTCTTTCTTAACTGTTAAACGTTCTTGGGTGAAGCTCCACGCTACCTTTGAGATCTTATCAGTGATATGTGATCTCAGCTACTTCTGGACGTCCTCTCCGCTCTTTAGACCATCCTCGGTCTCGGACTGCCACAGCACCGCAACGTGCCTGTGCGGCTATGCCTCTGCCTATTCAGCGTACTCCTAGGGATAGGCCAGCCTCCACTGCCGTCGCCCCCACCGTCCCCGCTGTCGCCACCAACCTTCCCCGCCGTCGCTACCACCGTCCCCGCTGTCGCCACCAACCTCCACCGCAGTCGCCCCCACCGTCCCCGCTGTCGCCACCAACCTTCCCCGCCGTCGCTACCACCGTCCCCGCTGTCGCCACCAACCTCCACCGCAGTCGCCCCCACCGTCCCCGCTGTCGCCACCAACCTTCCCCGCCGTCGCTACCACCGTCCCCGCTGTCGCCACCAACCTCCACCGCAGTCGCCCCCACCGTCCCCGCTGTCGCCACCAACCTTCCCCGCCGTCGCTACCACCGTCCCCGCTGTCGCCACCAACCTCCACCGCAGTCGCCCCCACCGTCCCCGCTGTCGCCACCAACCTTCCCCGCCGTCGCTACCACCGTCCCCGCTGTCGCCACCAACCTCCACCGCAGTCGCCCCCACCGTCCCCGCTGTCGCCACCAACCTTCCCCGCCGTCGCTACCACCGTCCCCGCTGTCGCCACCAACCTCCACCGCAGTCGCCACCAACCACCGTCGTCGCTACCACTGTCCCCGCTGTCGCCACCAACCTTCCCCGCCGTCGCTACCACCGTCCCCGCTGTCGCCACCAACCTCCACCGCAGTCGCCCCCACCGTCCCCGCTGTCGCCACCAACCTTCCCCGCCGTCGCTACCACCGTCCCCGCTGTCGCCACCAACCTCCACCGCTGTCGCCCCCACCGTCCCCGCAGTCGCCACCAACCTCCTCCGTCGTCGCTACCACCGTCCCCGCTGTCGCCACCAACCTCCTCTGCCGTCGCTACCACCGTCCCCGCTGTCGCCACCAACCTTCCCCGCCGTCGCTACCACCGTCCCCGCTGTCGCCACCAACCTTCCCCGCCGTCGCTACCACCGTCCCCGCTGTCGCCACCAACCTCCACCGCAGTCGCCCCCACCGTCCCCGCTGTCGCCACCAACCTTCCCCGCCGTCGCTACCACCGTCCCCGCTGTCGCCACCAACCTCCACCGCAGTCGCCCCCACCGTCCCCGCTGTCGCCACCAACCTTCCCCGCCGTCGCTACCACCGTCCCCGCCGCTGTCGCCAGTCGCCCCCACCGTCCCCGCTGTCGCCACCAACCTTCCCCGCCGTCGCTACCACCGTCCCCGCTGTCGCCACCAACCTCCACCGCTGTCGCCCCCACCGTCCCCGCAGTCGCCACCAACCTCCTCCGTCGTCGCTACCACCGTCCCCGCTGTCGCCACCAACCTCCTCCGCCGTCGCTACCACCGTCCCCGCTGTCGCCACCAACCTTCCCCGCCGTCGCTACCACCGTCCCCGCTGTCGCCACCAACCTCCACCGCTGTCGCCCCCACCGTCCCCGCAGTCGCCACCAACCTCCTCCGTCGTCGCTACCACCGTCCCCGCAGTCGCCACCAACCTCCTCTGCCGTCGCCACCAACCTCCACCGCCGTCGCCACCACCTCCACCGCCGTCATAAATGGTATTTTGGGGAACCCTAACTTTCGGCGGAATCGCCGGGGCCCTACGCGGTTGCGTATTCAGCGTATTCCTAGGGGCGGGCCTGGTAATGATCTAATCTATTGTAGCATAGGGGGCGATAGCGCATTGGATAACACACTGGCATAGAGAGCGAGAGGTACCAAGATCGATTCCCGTAGGCGTGTATTGCAGGCTCTCTGTTCTGTTAGTAGTTAAGATTTGTCTTCTGTCATTCGTGTTCTTGTGAATTGTTTCAATAAAGAATATTAAGAATATCAAGAATATGTCACATAGAAATAAGAACTTCAAAACTAATGGCTCAGTCTGTCCAGAATGAACTCTGGTTCAGACCCTGCATTTGGAAACGTAGGCCTAGCCTGCGTTTTCATTCTACTGGAAAACTAAATAAAGTCTCAGGAATCCAAGGATTTGTAATGAAATTTAACTTTAAACTCATGTCGTTAACGTCTGCACCGGGTACATTCAAATAGAGTGCTATGTCGTAGTTACTTATGGTTGTGGATTTTGAAGCAGTGATAATTTCAGTCCGTTTACTTTCGGTTTCTTGAATTACACTTTTTACAGCACTTTCATAATCTTCATTAACGTCAAGAGACTGAGGTAACGGCGGTACATCAGCTATAACAGCGTTCTCATTATCAGTACTAGTACAGTACTTGCATCGGCAGTTTCATGACTTTCATCACTGACATTAGGCATACTGACAACTTCGTCAATAATTTCATTAGTCATTCTCGGAACTTTTGTAAAAATGCCAGCATTGTGGACTGGTGGAGCTGCTTCCATTGGTAGTCATCCATGATTGCGTATGCAAGGTAAAAATTTAATGAAACAAATATGTTATAATACTGGCTGTTCAGTCTGCAAAATACACGCTAATTTGCCAAGACCAATTAAGGAAATACTGTAGTTTTAAAACCTACAATTCTGAATGCGGCAACGTCATTTCAGTTATATTCTAAACGTAAACATTTAGCCCAGTCTGTGAATGACTGTCAGCTCGAATATTATGCATCCAAGTAGAGTAACTACGTAAGTAGCACCTATTACACAGGCGTTGTGTGAGCAGCTGCCACCAAAGCGCTGTACAGCTGCATCATCTAAAGTTCACACGAGTGCACTTAGTTCTTACAACGTGTGTTAGTAAATGCATTATATCATTTTTACATTATTTAATTTCAGTGTTTAAACACCCCCTAAATACGGCCTTGTGTACACCTGTATATACATACAGCATTCACATTTCAGCCATACCACTAAAGAACACCCAGACTACTTTTTCATAATAGTTGAACATATATGGCTCTTCTGGGTTAATCCAAGTTTCATATGGCATCGATTTCAACTCCTTAATAATCATTTCTCAAGAAAAACCAATGAAACGTGTCCTCCACTCCGACCCCTCTCCTCTCACCAATTAAGACCTAGAGCACACAACCATACTCTCCCACCCAAGGACAACTCTCAATTTATTCCCAGATCATTATATAAAAATATTTACTAGTTTATTCTAAAATCTTCTAATGAACTTTAATTATCCATTATCACTCATGTTAGCATTTCAGCGTTTTTGTCAGATTGTTTTTCGCAATAAACGAATATATATAAAACCGATTTGAGCCGACATAATCCAACAAATGCGCGATTACAATAGGACTTGCGCATAGGAAGAAATTTAACAATAGTTGGATCTGCCAGTTCAATCAATCAATCAATCAATCAATCAATCAATGAAACTTGATATAGCGCCCCTTCAAGATATCTACTCAGAGGCGCTCCGGTTATTGAATGGGCTTATGATAATCGGTTAACAGGAATTGCATACAGATAAAACATCGCTAGTTGGCTCGATAATTCAGAATGCAATGCTAATCAGTTTCTGTGCAATGGAAAATAACAGTTCTTCCATTCAATCCAGCATGATCTGAAAGCACCAATAACTGTCGTGTGTGCTTTTGGTCATCGAACTTCTTAGAAAAGGAGCAACAGCAATGGCTAGATGTATGTACTTCAGCTGCCTTTCTTTGATGCACTGCTCTTCGTTGACCATTTTCTGTCAGTCGTTAGCTCTCGGCTGTGTTTTACTACTGTGAAAGCTGGCCCTTGAATTGATCCAAGATGTAGTTTGGAATGACAGATTCAATCATCTACAAAGCAGAGATGCCACGATTAATAATAATATAATATCTTTTCTTTAATGAAGCGCCTGACAAACGCACTGCGCTGTACATTTACATGTTATGACAATTAAACAATTCACAACAGAAGACATAAATCTTAACTACTAACAGAACAGACAGCCTGCAATACACGGCGCTAATAGCAGCCTACAAAGCATGTCCGCCTACGGATTCGATCTCGGTACCTCTCGCTCTCTATGCCAGTGTGTTATCCAAAGCGCTATTGGGCCCCCCATTATAACACCAGTCAAAAGTAACTACACAGTTACACCTGCTTTAGAACGTTTGCACCCACTTCCAAGGCAGTCAATCGAAATGTTCGAGAACATTTGCTAATGGCGATATAGTTCTATGACAATGTCACTTGGTTAGATTCAGTCTCTACCTTGTATTTCCATAGTGCAACTATTTAACAAAAAGTGTCACCTTAGCTTAGAGACTCAAACCTGCACCGTTCAGTATTAACAATGCTCAGTCAACAAGCCACCAGCTCGAGAAACTGCTTTCTTACTTTGTCAAAGCATTCTACTCAGTGGACAGTAGCATCACTTAATTAAGGAAACAAAAACTTCACCAGGTTTTTACACTTGTCATCTAATGTCACACAACAAAACTGTTCTCAATTGAACTGGACCAAGTGGTGACTAATGCTTAGACGACTTCTTATTTCATAGGATTATTCTAATCAGTGGTTATAGGCGAAACGGGCGGCTGCCTAGAGCAGCATTTTTCAAGGGGCGGCAAATTCCAACAAAATAAAGCAACAAAAGTATAGTTTTTCTTGAAATGTAACTATTAACCCTTTGACTGGCCACCGCGCTTTAAAGCGCGCATACATACATACATACATACATGTATACATACATACATACATACATACATACATACAGACATGCATGCATATATATATACATACATACATACATATATACATACATACATACATACATACATACATAATATATACATGCATATATATATACATGCATACATACATACATACATACATACATACATACATACATACATACATGCACACACACATACATACATACATACATACATACATACATACATACATACATACATACATACATACATACATACATACATACATACATACATACATACATACATACATACATACATACATACATACCTTTTCTCGCAAACAATAGCGCAAGTCAAAGGGTTAAATATAAAAAAAGGGCACATTCTTGTCCTTGCCTATAGCACAAAACTGTCAAATTCCGTCAAACTGTGTTTCTAATTTCCAAATACCTTGCGACTTAGACCGCTGTAGTGGATGTATTGGTCGAAGAAGACCAGGATCGTAGTAACCTCTGGTGAGACATCGGTTGGACTGGAAGAAAATAAATTATTTCAACATTCAGAAAAAGAAAGAGAATATTGCTAATTTTAAGAAAATACCTGCCTAAGCTTTAGTTTAGGTACGTATAACAAGTTCTCAACTTCTCAAAATGTAAACTATTCTGGCATAAAACATAATTTTTTATTCACATTCGCAAATTTGGATGGCCACCAACAGTTGTGGATTTACAGTAATTGACAAAGTGCAAAATTGTTCTATAACATCAAAGAAGTCCCAGGATGACATTAAAAAACAAACAAACGTAAGAACGTATAATGTGAGAACATATAAGCAGAAAAGTAATTAAACATGTAAAGATGAGGTATAGGAGAGAGGAGATTCTCGTAATAATAAATCTGAATAGTAAGACTTACTTTTGGACGCTGGCAATAAGAGACCGGACGTACTGTCCGAGAAGAGCAAAGAATTCCTCCGTGCATTCCGCATGAAACTGCTTCAACAGAGTCACTGTTCCAACAACAAATGGAGCGCCATCTACTGGGTCTCCTGGCTTTCGAGCAATCAATTCACCTTTGGAAACAAAAATCAGCAGCACTTTAATAAGAATAGAAATCAACAAGTTATCTCTTTAATCTTAATAGGTCAGAATAATTCTTGTGTTTTAGAGGGTTTGCCATTGGATAATTTTTCTAGTTCAGAGGCAAAACCAACAACATACATGACACCGTGGCCAACATGTGGACACTCCTTATTATGTCAAGTGTACAAGTTTAAGTGACAAAACCAGCAACATAAAAGACATGGTGGCTGATCTGTAGATACTTTTTTGATGGTCCAGGTTCAAATCTCTCTTAAGATGGTTCGGTTCCTATGTAAAAGACTTTTGAGTAAGTCCTACACACACACATTCGCATTGCAGAACTGAATTACACTTGGTCATTATTATTAATATTACTATGCACGAATTAATTGTATTTAGCATCATCTAATGACCAAGCATCAATCGATGGTTACATTTGTAACTAAAGGACTTCGTCAAGGTCTCTACTCAGTAACAGTCTCATGGAAGGTTCAAATCCATACTCTTCGCATTACAAGGCATGCACTATTGGGACATGGCACCTGGAAATGTGCTATAAAAATGCAAACATAGCAAGTCAACAAGTTCACAAAAACTTCAGAAGAAAGCAGAAGAACATTGCACATTTGCCACCTCAGTGACTGTCTAAATCAACTTACAGCTCTGATCAGAGAAACAATAAATTGGAATTCAGGTCATGCTTTTCAGTTTTGCATGCTTCATTGGTCACCAACAAATTACACAGAAGTTATATGGGCAAAGAGGTGTCAAGAGTTTTCACCTGACATCATCACTCCTGTTTCATAAATCCAACCACAACAAACCTGAAAACTGTTTAATGCTGCAATTTTTCTATGCAAAATGCCACCTAAATTAATATTTAAATAAATCTTTAATATAATTTGTATTTAATTTTTATTATGAGAAGCAAGACAGTGTACAGACAACTAGAACATTTATTATCTATTTACATATTAAGGAAATCGTTATAGCACCACTTATTATTAATCAGAGGCACCCTATGTGTGCTACCCTAATTAATGTTAAATGTCATTAAGAATAGAAATTCATTAGGTAGGTTAAACATGGGCCATCTTGAAGACTAACCGACTGTTTTTGTATAGACCAACTTTTGCAGTTGTGATTCAACAAACAGAAAAACAAGCAACGGATGGTAGGGCATGTTCTTCGTGGCAATGTAGATCTAAAAGAAACCATACATGATTGTAATAATAATTATAATAATAACAATAATTGTAGAAAAACATTCAGCAGTTAGTTAGTTTTCTCGACGCTAAATGAAAAACTCTTTCAAGTACTTCAATGAAGCGCTGCTTGAGTTATGTGAACATCAAGAATAAACAGTTCAACAGTTAGCAGACAAGTTTAGGCAGATTTTATTAAAAAAAACCTTCTTGGGAGAAGATACTTACTTTACCGCCGTATTGAATTAAGTTTTTTCGTAAGTTTCTCATCTTACTGCTTTAAAGTGGATCAACAGAAATTCTTTATCCCCACTGGTTCATTCTCATTTCAGAATGCAGTTTGCCTAAAAGTGGGCACAGGTTGATGCCTTGTGCATTGAGCTACAGAATCCCACAGAATTGGATGAACAGGTGTCAGTGTTCATCTGACATCATCACCCAATATCTTTAATTAATTTACACTTCTTTCCTGTTTCATAAATCCAGCCACAACAAACTTGAAAGCTGATCAACACTGCAATGTTTCTCAGCAAAATGCCACCTAAATTAACATTTAAATAAATCTTTAATATAATTTGCATTTAATTTTGTTCTTAATTTTTAAGCTTGATTACACATTAGTAATGTGGAGAGTATGGGTTTGAGCATCACCTGAGATTCAAGCTACTTTGTAGATTTGAGATTAGATTAGTCTAAATTTAAATCCACTTTCAGACTAGATTAGAGTACAGGTACTGGTACTCTAAATATTGGCAGTTGCTGACCTTGGCCAATGGGTTGCTGATTCCAGCCGATTCCAAGTACGACGTCAACTCAAACATCAGAGGATTCTCTTCTTTCGGATAAGGAAGAGACGGGTCTTGGTAATGTCGCTCAATATCCGCAAGAAGTGCACTGCAGTACATACAGGAAATACATGAATTGTAATTATGACAATTTATAATTATAGCATTGTCAGTAGCAAGCTACTTCTAGGATGCTTTACATGAAACCATGACCATAATCAGTAAGAATGCAGCTGGGCACTTGGCACTTGCATACAGCACTAGTTAAGATAAGACTACTTCAGAAGCACTGCATAATATGGTCAGCATCAGGAATGACCATAAAAAATAATTTGTAAACACCTGAAAGATTTTAACAGCAACATTATAACAACTACTTGATCTAATTTAATCTTATCTGAGGATTTGGCTCTATGAAGTTTAAAGAGCAACCATTAAGTGTGCAGCGGATAAAGAGTGATTCCTATGATGACATATGTACGATTGGATAACAACTGGATGGTCATACAAGCGGAAACATGCAATACCAACAGGCAACAAGTCCATGGACTTGACACAACAATCAAAGTAAACTCCCCTTTCATGCTCTTCAACCCTTGAGCCTGCAATGGACTTGCCATGTACTTCCCAGCTTACACTGGTACTAAAACTACACCCCTTGGCACAAACAACTTGTCTGGGATCATTAAAAGGGTTCTACTACAAGGAGGCAAACCCGCAACCTTTTGATTACAGTAGACCCAGTACAGTAACTGAATACACCACCAGGTCCAACCTAACGAAGAAGGAATCTCAACAGAGATATCACACAAATGATAATGGTAAAACTATTATCGTCTGCTATAGAGATAAACGATTAACTGACTCGTTTGATGTCTGAAGTGCACTTGTGAGAAACTTGGAATCGAACTTGCACGACGAGTGGAGCTGATGTCCGATCTGACGACGTAGCAACTGCATCTGACCAATCTGAAATGAAAATTCATGTGCTGATCAAACACCATAAGAAACAGAAAAGTCCTTGTTGCTTATTCTGAATTCATAGGCAGTTCGTGTTTAATTTTATTCAGATCTAAAGTTTGCTTAATATTTTCTGCTGCATAACACATCTTCAAACAAGCGTAGCCACGCTGAGATTAATTCACGCAGCACTTATGAAAGGTATTTAAAATGCAAAATATTAGGTGTCCTCACACATACATGTATGCATGTATATTCGTTTATTTCCAAAAAAACAACAGGTAAAATGCTGTAGGTGAACAATAACACTTGACAGTATGTTACTTATGGTTGAGTTTGTTAGTTTTTTTTTATATAACATAAATACATACAAATAGCAGATCTAGACACCCTCTAAAAAAACTGCTATGATTGAAGCACATAAGATCTCAAATGGCATTGACAAGCAAAATATGCGATAGAGATATATAATGATCAAAAGATATAAAAACTTGTGAAAACATCAAATGAAATCCCAGCAGATGTCCTCACCTCACATTCAGATTTACTGACTTTGCATGCAAAGTAAGTCTTTTAATCTAATCTAATCGAATCTAATCTGAACACTTGTAAAGCACTTCTCACAGCAGAGCTATTCAGAAGCGCTCTCAGCGTGACAGCCCCGAGAAAGAGGTCTTTAAGCAGTGAAGAGATGCTGGTGAAATCCCCTCCAGAATCCTGCTACAAATTTCAGGAGGAAACACTTTAATGACGAGACTGTGTACTAAAAGCGACTGGGAAACCACTGCAGCTCGTCGTTAAAGTGTTAAATAAGCAAACTCATATTCTAATAAGAAACAAGACAGCAAATTATTGTGCTCAAGGATTAAAAAGAACTTGAAACAAGAACTTCGAAAATAAACCCAGGAGGTAATATCAAAATATTACCTTCAATATGACGTCTAAAAACTGTGGCCAAATCTTGGCAGCCTTTGTGATCAGTGGTGCGTAGACTTTCTGCGGCTGACCTGCATAAAACAAATATAGTTAAAGAATCATTCTCATCATATATACCATTGCATACCTAACATATGGCTGACCACAGAAAAATATCCAAAAGCCATTTACAGAAAATTATGACCAATGAAAAATGATCTGATTTAGGAGAAAATAAAAAATTAAAGAATGATCAATTCTTACAACAATGTCTATTCAATCACCAAATTATATTCAGATTTCTCACATACCTGCAGATAGGAAAAAAATTCAGATTTGTCACAGTATTACAGTATTTCTGCAGCAATATCATTCCATGTTGGTGTAATACCGTGGTTGTGTTTATTACTCAGGCCACACTTCTGAGGAACTAACAGCGGTACTTATGTAAACTTTATAAGAGATGTACATAAAAGCACAATGCTTAGAACAAGACTTACTGTGAGCGCCTGCAAGTGGCTCAAGCTCTTTAAGCATCTTGCCAAATGCTTCATCCCATGACTTGTCTTTTCTTATCGTCTTGTCCAGACCGCCAATGAAGTTCTGCAGTTCCTGCACAATCATGAAACACAGAAGCCGATCGAGCCCCGAAAGACCCCACGACCCAACGGCTCGCTGCAAAGATCAGACACAGAAACATGACTCAGTAAATTCACAACAGACATAAATTCAACAGTAACTGTTCAATCCTGTTACACTTAATCAGTTACTATGTAAGTGCTATTTACTTTACAAGCTCATAATGTCAGGAAAACCAACCAAACTTCAGAATGAAAATTGAGAATGATGGGTGAAAGATTCATAGAAACTACAGTAGGCAGAGACAGATTGGACCTCACTTCAAGAGGTTCTGAGGGTGCTACATACATCTTTAAAGGTGCTATATCAATGCCTAGCTACATACAGGTTAAGATTTCAACAATAGCCTAACCTAATAAGAATTTTGTAAACAGAACAATCATAATCTCGAAATTTCGAAAGCACCACTTGAAAGCTAAACGCAGGGCACCAACTTATTCACAAGTCTCATAATTGACTGTAGATAGAATTACGACAACCTTTCTACTACAGATATAAGATACCGAAAAAGAATAAAATTAGACCGCTAACAGATATTTCAAATAAGTCTTTTCTGACACATTGTTGCATTGCCTTATGTAGCAAGCCCAAATATCAAGGTATACCAGCATTTACTCAAATAGACAATTTCAATTTAGGCTGTTGTACTGGAATGGTTGACTTACTTCCAGCTTTTCGAATACTTTGATTGTAACAACTTCTTGTTTGGTTTTAGAGTCATACCACGTGCTCATCTGATCAACATATGTCGTCTGGCTAACAAAATTATATACACACATTTTATACAATACAATACAACTGAAACTTCTTATAGCCCCTCTTGCAAAGTTCAACAGTGCACACACTGAAGCTGGGCAACATGAAATATTATCAACCACAAACTGATTGAAAGATGCAAGTTTTCAGTTGACAGTGACAGATAGACTGTAAGACAGTGGTAAGCGCAGGAGGTACAGACTTACAAATAGTATAACTAAAGACTGTCTTAGTTGTGGCTGGACCAGGAGCGCTCTTGTGTCTTGGCAGACTTTTCAGGTTTTAAGGACTTGTGTTGAACCTGCATTGTGTTACCTGAGTAGGTAACCTTGAAGGGGCGCTATATAAAAATTCCTTAATAATAATGATAATAATACCTATCAGCTGCGAAAGAGTGTCCATGCCAAAGACAAGACATGTACCATGAACAACATGCATAAGTCTACAGATAAACTTATTAATTGCCACAGATGGCAGAAATCCATTTCTGCAATGGACAAACTAATTTCTCATCCATGGAAGTTCTTTCTTTCAATTTTAAAACAGTAATTACTCAATGGTTGGACTGGGAGCGCCTCTGAGTAGGCTTCTTGAAGGGATGCTATATAAATCCTTGAAATGAATGAATGAATGGTAAGGTAAAGGCTCATTTATACCATAAACGACTAAACTAGTCAAGATACAGGGCATTTCAGACATGCCATGAAAACAGTAATTCAACAGCCTGATAACATTTCCTATTAAGTTGGCAGCAGTCTTAGCCTACCGAGGATCGGTGATGCGAATAATTTCTCGGGCCAGCCGACCAATGAAGTTGACGGATAAGTCGATAGGAGGAAATTTTGGAATAGGGATTGCAGCCGACTGATACACACTCTGCCAATCTTGGATCTAAAATGCCACAGAACTCTCGTTTCAATCACCAAACAATACACTGGTAGTCAATATATTATCATCATCATCATCATCATCAGTTGCTGATGTCAGCCATTTGGCGACGATGGGTACGAATAAATGATCTCCATTGTCCTTGGTCATTTTTCAAGTCCATTGCCCACCTTAGTGCTAGCCCAAGTGACGTTATGTCCTCATTATGTTGTATATCCAATATATAATTGACAAAATCAAAAAGCACTAAACAGGATCATAAATTAATCTTAAAACCAAAATTAATTAATACCAAATTTGTAAGTTCTAAGAGTCAACTTAGCACAAATGCATGACAATGGCCCATACCTTGGTCCGGAGGAAGGAGTTGCATTCTTGTTCAACGTTGTAATTGATGATTCGCAGCATTTCGCCCTGCCATATTTTAAGGCCGTAGATGTCGACATAGTCTTGGATGTACTCAAATGATCTTCGGAAACCGTCCATGATTGCTCCAAGAGCCTCCAGCTTGGGCACCAACTCACTAACCTGCACGAGGCAATAAACTCGAGTAACAGCCCAAACACATTTCTTCTTAAATTCTATCTAGTGATATAACTTGAACCCAACCAATTTTCTGGAATATGCAATGTACTTCACCTGTAAAATTAAGCCAGCTTCAGTCAATTTCCACCTCAAGAAAATACTACAGAAAGTAAAGCTAAATCAATCTGAAAAATGACAAGGCAAACAAATCCAAATTTGCTCAAATACAATTGTTTCCACATTTTGTTTTCTTTATATATTAAATCTTCACCATGCCTGAGAAAGACGGAACTACCTTTGACTTTGGATTGAAGATAAGGTTGGAATGCAGAGCACCAGCCACCTGCTTCACAAGCTCCTTTCGAATTCCATCCTCCAGCAGCTGCTTTGGATCAACCTAAAGATCAGCATAACACTGCAATTCATCACCAGCTCACACATATTTGCCAAATAAGCTATTAAGTTATTTGTTCATTAACTCTCCATTATGAGCCTCAGACTATGCCTGTTCACTTTTCCATCCTCCAAGTACAGTACAATAAAAACTGCAGCATGTATATACCTTTTGTTTTAGTGTTGCATCAGTAAAGGTAAGAAGGCAATACAGGAACAGTAGTGAAGAAGAGCAGTCCCTTAAGCTAGCCCTGAGGCAGCCATGAGTATGAAGTGTTAGCAACTTCATTTTCTTAGATTCGGCTGTAATATGAGGATGGGAGACCAGTCCTCTCCCTTGCCATCTTGGCTTCCCACCGACTCAACATATAGCTGAGTTGGCTTGGGGTGCAGAGGGAGCAGAAATCTCGAATCAAATTTCTACCCTGGTGGGATTTGAACCCCCGACCTCTTGATTGACAGTCCAGCACACTTATCACTACACCATCGAGCACCCTCCCGCTTTTTGAAGGAAGGAAGTGAATATTCCAATATGGGCTTCATATATCCTACCATATGAGACATGCAAAGCCCATATGGGAACAATGATGTTGCAGTATGGACCCAGAACTCTGAATGTGGCATACAACATAGTCCAACCGTGGTTGGACTGGGAGCTCACCATGGTTGGACTGGGAGCGCCTCTGAGTAGGCTTCTTGAAGGGGCGCTATATAAATTCCTGAAATGAATGAATGAACATAGCTGTACATAGATGGATTTGCAATGGTGGGTGTTCAGAAGCAAAGTCTGAAAAGGTTTATCAGAGAACTGAGCAAAGAAGCAGATCACTTAATAAGGCTATGCCGGAAAGAGAAGACAATGAACATTTTGTCAATAGGTAATTATTAGAGAAAGAAATGTTCACCTTTATTATTCCGACTAGAGTTGTCTTCATCATCAGCATTCCATCCGTCAAAACGGAGATGGAGTGTGTCAGTCTTGCCACCTGGTGACCAGAATAAAAATAAAATCCACCTCATTAAAATCGAACTGAACTCAGTTAGATGAAGAGAATAGCAGTCCCTTAAGCAGCGATGGGTATGAAGTGTTGGCGACTTCATTTTCTTAGCCTTGGCATATGAGGGCGGGTGGCCAGTCCCTTCCTCGCCGTCTCATCTTCCCACCAACAGTGCACAGTCAGTGCACTCATCATAGCTGAGTTGGCTAGTTGGCAATCTAATCTAAGCCGAAACCTCTGTGGCCTGTCTGCAATGATGCACTAGGTTGCTTCAATATAAAGTCAACGACTCAACATACTTTTAAGAATTTGTAATGTTATTAAGTTCAAAATGAACCATTGATTTCTTGCCCCTAGACAGTGTAGTGTGACTACAAAAATGTCAAAGAATAATTACAAACAACTAAAGTGAACTCTGAGTTAAACCAGTTTTATACTGAACAGCCCTCTCCATGCTCTTAAATGTACCTCGTATCTCTCATCAAGCTGTGCAAATTCTCGCATTTTGTCTTTTTCCAGACGAGTTGGAACTTCTTTGATCTGTGATGTCTGAAGTTCAATGATTCGAGCCAAGAGAGAAAACATTGTCTCTGGAATCACCTGTTACCATGGAAACACAAAGCAGGTTCACAAAAGACAAGTCCTTAACATCTGAAAAGTCTGCCAAGACACAAATAATTTGACTTTCTCCAGAGGAAACTAGGATAGAAAGCCACAGGTGGTGTCATTTCTTCAGATCTTGGACCTTCCTCCATGCAGTATTCAGGCTAAACCAAGTCATCACAAATCCTTTTGATAAATAACCTGGTGGTAGTTAGGCCAAGAAAAATAACCACCTGTCTCAAATTGACCTAGAAGCATTCTTGAAAAACTGATAACTTCAATAAGTTATAAAAGTCAGCAATTTCACTCCAAAATATAAAAAAATATTTTGACTTTTGATAATGTAAACTATCAACTGTTGGAAAATCGCACATGCATGTCTTGTATAAAAGGAGTTTAAACTTCATACAATAAGCAGAGAAATAGTTATATCAAAATGAGCTCATGAAATTGATGCAGTCATCAAACACCATATTCAATCAGTATTAAATTGCCTGACAGCCAACAAGAAATAATGAGTTTTGAGCCGCTTTCTGAAGGAAGGAATTGAATTTGGGATGATAGTAAAAATGGCAATTTCTGGATATGCAAAAGGGTCAACTTTCTCTGCTGTATGGAAATGGCGGAAACCAAACTTTACAGAAACAAGTGATCAACATGAACACCTCTCTCAGTGGTTCTGAAAAGATGTTACATAAATCTCCAAACCTGAAGCACTTTGCGAACATAGGTGACGAGTTCGTTGGAGTAGTACTGTGAAACACTGATGAGGTCCGGACTGTTGGCTTGGTTGATGCGTAGCAGCGGCAGATCAAGAGCAGACGCCAACTGAAACCAATCAGCCTCAATAATCCATTCATTCATCCATTCTGAGCATTTATATAGCGCCTCTTCAAGAGACCTACTCTAATCTCATCTACCGGTAATAGGGAACAACCGGGTAGACATTTTCTACCGGGTAGCAAATCCGAGTATTTGGATGTACTATTTGCCGGATCCGGGTACGAACCGAGTACCGTTTTTTACATGATAGAGACAGCGACTGTAAGTCTCTATTAGTGTATTTTGTGACTTTTTGTCAATAAAAAAATTGAAAGCTTCAAGTCGAAACAAAAGTTACAAAACTCAAATAAAAATGGAAATAAAATTAATTTAACTAAAAAGATAGAATGTTCAAGCCCTAGAAGTGGACTAGAAGAAATAAACTGAAGTAATGGTACATGTACTACATGGTAATAACTAATAATTATTAAATAATAAATATTAATACTATCATCATTCATCATATCACAATTGTAGGCATTTGCGTGGGTATTATTTGCCGAGGCGAATAGTTCCGAAAAACCCGATATCCGGCCGGGGCAAATGGCCGAAGCGATTTCCGGTTGTTCCCTAACCGGTAATCTCTAAACTCGTGATAGACTACATCCTGAAACAGGCCACCACAACATCTACAGTAACTCATGCAATATTATCTCATGACTTCGTGACTTCTAGCATGTAGAATTAATGCTCAAAACCTAACCTAACCAGATTTAGCCTACTTCACTGAGATAAATGTAATAAAAACATAATGAAGCCACATATATGATCTTCACATTGTCAATAATTGGCACATAAAAGCTGCCAGTAAACTGTGATCCTAGGTGTGTTTCAAAATGCTACATAATCTTAGACTCATACATGTAAACCAGAAGGCTTTCTCACATTGATGGACAACTGGTTTGTGGCAAAAAGACATTGCAAGACTTTGATGCAATGTAATGTAATGTAACAGAATACTTGTATAGTGCATCTTGATGTTTCAAGGCACTGTCGTAATATGAGAAAACAAAGAAAGTCCTTGCTGTTAAAAATCCATGAACGGAGTTAAATGAAAAGAAGGAAATTTCTAATTGTTACGAGAAGACAAAAGAAAAGTAACCTTAAGAAATGTTGCTCTCAGTTTAATTACTAATGACGGATCCTTTTTTATTCCTTGCTGCATGTGAGGTGTATAACTGAAGAGAAACAAAAGGAAATTGTTAGTTTCAATGCAAAAATTCTTTTATTTTGATGCCAATACATTGGACCTAACAAGCAACATTTAAAACAATTTGTGACATCCAGGAATAGTCTTAAAGCTTGTGCCCTATGTGTTCTCTGCCTTTATTCCAGTATTTCCCAAAGTGTGTTCCGCGGAACCCTAGGGTTTCACGAGGGGAAGACAAGGTCCCAATATCAAAATTTCATTTAAAATTATTTCTGATCTATAAAAGAGAATTCAGTAATTCCTAACTGTGTCAGTAATTAAACCTATATTGGTAAGCTTCACAGGTACTACATATACCACAAAATGATTTATTTAGGTCAGGGTTCCGTCAAAATATTTTCAGGGTTCCATGGGCAAAAGGATTGTGAAGCACTGCTCTATTCTGCCAGTGGTTGAAGACCATCCTATCTGATCATGGTCTTGAGGAGTTTTCTGATCAGGTGCTATATAAATGTGTAACTCGACTGCAACCACAACTCCTGGTCAAATAAATAAATCAATCAATCGATATAAACTTGATATAGCGTCCCTTCAAGACACCTACTCAGACGTGATCCAGCCCAACCACGGCTGAAAAGAACAGTTTTTGGAGATAAGTAAAAGGCCGAGATACTTATCCTTGGTACTATCTTGACATTTGAAGTCTCTTCAAACATAACCAAACATTTAGAACAAGAGCAAGACACGCTTCCAAGGCGTGATGCCCCATTGAAAGGTAAAGTGAGAAAGGGTGAAATCATTTGTCTGACCTGTCAGTCAGTTCCCAGGCATACGAAAGGTCGGCCACGATCTGCATATTGATGAGAATCTCTTCCCGAATGTTAATTACGCGGATCATCTGGTGCAGGTATTTCCGTGTGTCCCCAAGAAACTGCTTCACCTGAAGGTTTGTTTCCAGTTGGTGGAATTCCTGAACCTAAGATGGAAGACATTCGGGATGGAAAAGAGGCCAACTGTTTTCGTTCGCATCATTCAAAGATCAAACATCTAGAGTCTGCCAGTCACAAATTTACTTAGTATAGCTCTGTTATCTAATCTGTATATATTTCTTACTATCCTAAAAAGGAAGTCTGATGTACTGGACAATAGATAAAGGAATCAGATGAAGCTATAATAAAGTTAAAGAAATGACAGAGAACAGAGGAGACTGGTGTTGCTGGATTTGGATTCCTGGATCTGCCCGAAGACACTAGTAACAAAGGTACAATTGCTTCCAATGTAAATAGCAAAAATAAGGAAGGAACTGCAGAATTTTCATTCATTCATTACAGAGATTTATATAGCACCCTTTCAAGGCTTCTACTCAGAAATGCTCCCGACTCCAGCATGGCTGAAAATGACAGTTCTGAGGTTAGAATAGAACGTATCGGAGTGGACCCTGGGATGCAAACATAGCGCCAAGGGAGCCTGTTACAGACCAAGAGGCAAATGACTGAGAAGGCGCAGTTCTACCTAATAGATGTATGGGGTACTGCAAATCCAAAACCATGGTAAATGCAAAACACATCACGACAGGTGCTTCAATTCTATCATGGTTCGTTTAACAGAGAAAAAAACTACAATTGGAAAGTAAAAGAAAGAGATATCACGTTGCTGTAAAGAGTCTCCAAGAAACCATTTACTTACTTCCCTACCCACCTAACTAGAAATCTAAAAATGCCACCTCTTCCAGGGCCTGGATGAGCTGAATGATTTTTCTTCCTGCAGCTGTCGAGTCGTCGTGATTCAATGAAGAGATCTGCTTTCCCATCTCCGAAAACCAGGCCTGGAGATTCTCTGAATAACAGAATGCAAGCAGAAAGGAACTAGTCAGAAGAAAACATCCAACAACAGTAAAAGAAGACAACTGGTATGTATTGTATAGCCTATATGATGTTGAATGTTATTACGAACGAATATATTACACAGTAAGCTGAAAGCTGAAAGAAGCTGAAAGAAGTGCGCCCGCCCAAATCGTAGAGTGGCAATAGGAAAAGCTGCAATGAATGGTCTGGAAAAAATATGGAAGCACAAACATGCGAGTATAGACACGAAAAAAAGATTGGTGAAGGCTCTGATCATACCAACAGTAACATACGGCAGCGAGACATGGACAATGACCAAGAAAATGAGAAAAAAGATTAACGCATGCGAAATGTGGATATGGAGGAAGATGCAGAGAATATCATGGATAGAGAAAAGGACCAACGATTGGGTGCGCATGAGTATCGGAATTGAGAAGAAAGAGACACTACAACAAACGGTGCTAAGAGCAAAGTTGAGGTTCTTTGGACATGTCATCCAATCAGATGGATTGGAAAAGGAAATGATGTTAGCATATGGAGAGGGAAGGAGAAAACAAGGACGACCAAGGAAAAAGTGGATGGATGAGATACATGAAACAACTGGAATGAATTTGGCAGAACTGAGAGATGCGACGGCGGACGGAAGGAAATGGAGAGGCTTGATCATGACGGTCGCTAGAGTTCAAGGAACTGACAGCACAAGGTGACAAGGTGAAGCTGAAAGCTGAAAGAGTCACCAGAGACTGGCCCATCCACACACGTGGAACCAACCAACACACTCCCATTGACAGCTGAAGATGGCATGAATGTTCAGAGTCTACTCAGCAGGAATTAACCTGTAATCATCAGATTATGGACTCAAACATGCTACCATAAAGACCCTGTCACACTGCATGAATCGTATGACTTAAGTGCATGAATCAGACGTAAGCATCTTCAGTACGTATGTTCTGTGTTCGTGTGTGTGTTTGTGTGTATGTATCTACGTATGCCTGTATGACATTGTATGTATGCATCTGCTGGTATTCAACTAGGCTTGTATATTTGGACAGATCATGACATGTATTTATTTCCTATATATAGAACCTGATAGAGATCATTATTGCTCTATGATTATTTCCTACCATTCTTCTCGACCCTTGTCAGTGGTTTGGTTCCTGAGAAGACTTCACTCAGCTCAACCATGTGGTCCTCTCCCTCTTTCTTGTTCTCTTCCCACTTTGCTTTCTTTTCGTCCAGCATCTTCTTAAACATCTGTAACCAGAAAGCGTTCATCAGCAAAAAGCTTGAAACACTCATTTGGAAATGGAGCAATTGCTTTGAATGATAGTGATATCATGCCACCATTGTGTTCTTTTTTTACTGGTTTGTACACAATTTGTTTGTGAACAGGAACGTTACCTTGCACCAATAGACTACTTACTTACAGAGATGCCATAATTCAGTATGTAAGTAAGTATGTATCTATGTATGTATGTATGTATAATTGCAAGTGTGAATGTATCAAAACACTTAAAATAATGCATTTTTGAATCAAGATTTTAGGTACTAGTAAAGACTTCACCTCCTTCAGTTTGAACTCGTACTGGGCCGTGTTAAGCATCAGTCGAAAGATGGTCTCTGGATTATAGTTGCTGTCCTGAATCACTTGGTCCCTCAGCTGGCGACAGCGCTTGTTAGTCTCGGCCGCTACATCAACACAGCCACAATTATAACTGCACATCTACATAGCACCTCCTCAACACAAACTTCCTATAAGAGCTATAAAAAGTAAAGCTTCTGTGTCCATAGTGGAACGTATTGGATGTGACCATTTCCCGCTCTTTGACATTCATTGTGTGTACAAGGTAAGCATCTAACCGTTACAGTGTTTCTTAACCAGTGTTCGACCGAACCCCTGGGGTTCGGTGAGCCAATGCCAGGGGTTCGGCAGAGGTCCTCTGAAATATATACATATTCAGGGTCAGTGAGTGTGAGTGAAAAATCATTTGCTATTTTATTTTTATTTTTCGACTTTTATTTAATAAAATAGTTAACTGTAAGTAGTTCATGTATTGAATGTATTAATATTGTATCACATTTTGGTACAATTTTTTATTTTCTTTTGTTCCCATTAGTTAAAAAATTATTGTTCAAACTTGAGGGGTTCGGTGAGTGATCATGGATTTATCTTGGGGTTCGGCTCCCTTGAAAAGGTTAAGAACCACTGATCTAACCACTTCAGCCACACAATGAGCCAATCTGTCACACATAACTGCACACAACATATAAATAAACATGTAATTTAGATCATTTGTATAGCTCCCTTTGAGATAGATATATATATATCATCATAAGTAAAATATCTAAGTTCTTAGAAGCTGGAACAAGTTGTGGATAAGCACACATACAAACACACACATACAAATGCACACATACAAACGCACATACGGACCTGGCACACACATACATACACATACAAGCACACACACACATACATATACAAACACACATATGCACACATACAAACACACATATGCACACACACACAAACACATACAAACACATATACAAACACACATACATACTTACTTACTTACATACGGACCTGGCCACACATACATACACATACAAGCACACACATACAAACTAACACATATACATATATGTAGGGACCCTGGGCAAGTCCTTCACTCGCAATTGCTCATGCGCTTCGGCGTGAAACTCCGATTCAGCGTCCGCGCAGTAGTCGGGAGCGCCTCTGAATGGGAATCTGGTAGGGGCGCTATAACAAGTGTTCAAATACAATACAATACAATATACATGCCCAGATACATATACAGAGCTGGGCCATGTACTAGCACACATGCACTTAGTTCAAATCCATTCAAAAATCAGACGTCATGTGAGAGAACAAACCGGGTTCGAGTGGTGCTGTGTGAAGCATGATCCACCGAAGTGTGACGTTGCTGTCACGCATAACAGTCATAAGGCGTGGGATGTTATCAAGGATGAACTCGTCTCGTAGCATGCCTTCCTTCAGATAATTCTGCAATGCTGGTACAAGTTGTTCGATCTTCTTTCCAAAAGAACTTGCCTGCAAAGCAATGAAAGTCAGAAGCATAACATTTCAAACAACTAATTGTATTGTATTGTATCTATCAATTTATATAGCGCCTCTCGCAGTGCACAACAATCAGAGGCGCTCCCAGTGCGAAAGACCCAGAGAAAAGAAAGAGGTCTTCAGACAACAAAAAGAGGCACTTGGCCCACCACTAATGGGGGTAGGGAGATGGTTGAATGGTAACACGCCGGTACAACGATCAGAAGGACACGGGTTCACTACCCGCTAGCCCCATTAGGTTCACTCAGCCTTCAACACCCTGGGGCAACTGTAAAATGAGCAGTAGGACAGATGGTCACTTTCTAAGCTGCCATACAGTTAAATTCAACTCCTGTTAAGCTTGTTATCATCAGTCATGACTATATCTTGTAATCTTACTGCATACTTGCCAGTTTGAAATAATAAACAAATACTATTATTATTATTATTATTATACTTATTGTTATTATTATAATTATTGCTATTACTATTATTATAATTATTATTAACAAATGTTGGAAGCAAACTAACATCTTAAAGGAGTTTTCTTGCAGAGGTGCTATAAAAAATGTGCAATTATGATCGCAACCAAACAGGCAAATTTTCTTGTACGCAAATTCAACTACTTACGGTAAGCAATGCACATTAAACAAGAAAACTGTTTATTAATTAGTTTGGTCATCATACATTAAGTGTTGCCTAAGTGCTGTTGATTTCATTCGTCTGTATTACCAGCTGTTTGACGTTCGTTGCTTCAAGCGTGTTGTTAAGAGCTGTTGATGCCGCTTTGTAAGGAAGCCAAGCATTGAGCAGATTCACTGTCAGACCCATGTAAATACTAATCACCTGAAACCAAAGAAGCACATTCACAATGCAAGGACCAAAAAGACCACAAAACATTATAATGATAATGATGATGATGATGATGATGATGACGACGATCATTACAATTACAACGATTAATAACTGATCGCAACTAACCACGAAAATAAACATGAAAATAATCATTAAAATATCCATGAAAATAATAACTTAACATAACCATGCTACAATGTGCATCGAAATATACGGTACATCAACAGTAATCTGTGACGCACTATGAATAAAAATTTAGATTTTTCTTCAGTGTAGAAGTTTGATATTGTTGATGACGACTGGAATGATGATGACAGTGAAAAAGAACATCAAGATAGTCACGGCAACAACAATGACAAGGTCACACCAATTAAAACAAAACCATGAATCAACTCAAAGCCAAGCCAAATGAACACGCACCCAATTATCGGGAAAATGTTTGTCGACTATTTCGCGCATGATTGCTTGTTGGTTATGTAGAAGATCTGGCAGAAAGTAGAGGACGACGTAGAGCATGCTGGCCTGTGTAGCGAGAGCTGTACTCCGCTGTTCTGGAAGTGGATAAGCAGCTATCTGGTTGTACAGGTCGTCTGACCTCAGCCGACCCAACACCATGCTCGTAAATGTCTTGTTGATTGGAACACGACTACACATGGAATCAAGCATATGCACTAAATGCTCTTGCTTTCAGTTTGAATGTACACCAAAATGTGGTTAGCAGTTAGTTTTAATAAAGGGTATACTTAATTACTTACTTAACGTACAACTCGCTTATATGTATGTATTGTATCTCCTTTACTGTATTTTGCTCTAAACTTAAAGTTCACTTCTTTTTTGCCATTTTCTATTTTATCTGCCCTTGAATGGTACTGCGGCACAATCGTAAGTGGCATTCATATATTAACGAGTAAAATATAACGTTTTATCATGTTTCCTCAATTTTAAATATCCCGCACCAGTGCAAACTGGACATGAAAGAACATAAATCGTAAGTTACATGTAGGACCAGCTCATAACAAAAGACCACTATTGTGGCACTATATAAATTACATTACAATTATATTACATAACAGAAGACAGTTCAAGAGAATAAATATGACCATAGGCTATGAACTGAGATTCTCACCTGAAGAAATTCTCAGGATAATTTGGTGGACGTTTGGCTCCAGGAACTGAGGAATATCCAGTGCTACGCAGCAGCTTACAAACGTCATCGATGTTCGAGTCTGCAGAAGCCCGGGCAGCACTGATTTGAATACATAAAAGACAATTAATTTAAAATTTCAATTGTAGTTCTTCTCATTTGCTCATTCCCCGACATGTTATTATATTCATATATATATATATATATAATATATAATATATAATATATATATATATATTTATTAGCTAACTGGTTGACAAACTACAACCTGCAACATCACACAATAAAATTAATGTGTGCTGGGTAGAACAACCTGGTTGTGCCATGGGACACTGAGCAAATTCGTTTATATAAGGCCTGTGATGTAGTTCCTATCATCCTTGTTCAAATCACAAGATGTAAGGGAAGATATAAACACAGCCGTATGTTATAACACCAAGGTGACAATCAACTGACGTCCTGGGCATTACGATAATAGTGCGATAGACACCATTAGATTGAATCAGAAAAGACAGATATAAACAAAAGGTCGACATAAACAAAGGTAGATGTAAACAAAGGTAGAAGGTAAACAAAGCTAGATGTAAACAAAGGTAGAAGGTAAACAAAGGTAGAGGGTAAACAAAGGGAGATGCAAACAAAGCTAGATGCAAACAAAGGTATAAGGTAAACAAAGGTCGAAGGTAAACAAAGGGAGATGCAAACAAAGGTAGAAGGTAAACAAAGCTAGATGTAAACAAAGGTAGAAGGTAAACAAAGGTCGAAGGTAAACAAAGGTAGATGTAAACAAAGGTAAAAGGTAAACAACGCTAGATGTAAACTGTGAACTAATGTTTTGCATATATAATGAGCACAGGTGTTCCTTATGTTGATATATATATAATGTGTATTCGATTGTTAAGCGTTTTAGTCTTAGGCCTTAGTTGCGCTATCGGCTCGTGGGCGCTTGGCCTAAAGTAGCCTAAACATTGGCTGACGGTAGATTGTTTTACACGTGCAGTTAGCGCGCCAAAACTTAGAAACTGCTGATGACAGTGAATTTGAACTATACAGTGTAGTACAGTTGTTTTAATGCAAGAGTTGAGTTGTTGTTATTAAACTGTGTTTGAAGAGAAAGAAAGAAACATTCAAAGAAACTGTGTCAATTTAATTCTTAAACAGTTAGAAGACGTTGAGCAATTTATATGTAGAGATAAGGAAAGTTCTTGAGGTAGGTCACAACTAAGAAAGAAAAGAGTTGGTGACATAATTGGTGGCAGCAGCGGTGGAATTCGAAACAACGTCGGAAGGATTTGAAACAACGTCTGGGATTCGAAACAACGTCTGGAATTCGAAACAACGTCTGGGATTCGAAACAACGTCTGGGATTCGAAACAACGTCGACTGGTGAATACGCACTTGAATCATTGGTAAATCTACGACAACGAAAGCCTCAACGACAAAGGTATACAAGTTTGTTGTTTTCAAACAAAGAACAATCCCTTGATACTTCAAACACAAAAGAAAACTCGTGTTTTCCAGAAAGGACAGCACTGAAGTAAAGAAGTAAGATGGAGAAATTAAGTGTCAAGAAACAAGCAGAATTGAAGAAGATGTCTTCTGAAAGATTAAAGCAGCGCTTGTTAAAGGCTGGTTTTGAAGAAGAGAAACTGAAAGATATGTCACGTGAAGACATGCTAGAAGCGTTAGCTGAAGTCTGGCTTAAAGAAGAAGCAGAGGAAGAAGAAGGTGCTGTCGGCGGTGCTGTGGAAAAGGTTACTGAGAAACCGCCTGGGCCTATGTCTATGGACATCACTCCGTACAAATAAAGCATCTCTGCCTGAAATCAAAGAAGTAAAAGGTTAAACAGAAGGATCAGCAACATGTAATAGTCAGTGGGACACCAAGAGTATTACCACACAGCTTCAGAGAATTTCAACCAACAAATGTCTGGTGTGACAAATACGTGTGTCAATTTAAACAGAAATTTCACGTTTGCTCTGAACAAAGTGGATGTGGTGGTGTAGCGGTGTGTTCTATGCCTTGTAACCGGAGGGTTGCAGGTTTGAATCTACCTCAAGCCACTGCATAGTGACCCTGGACAAGTTGCTCACCCACAATTGTCTACATGGAAGGCAACAGGAAACCACCTCACTCATCTCATCCCCGGGAGGCATTAAAGCCAGTGGAACTGCCTTCAGGCAGTGAACCCATCATCATCTGAACAAATGCTTTAACAAGCAAACATCAAAAATGAAACAGTTCATTTCCGTGAAGATGCCCCTACAATACTAATGCACAGAATTCTAAACCGATTGTTTGTAAATACAAATGTCAGATCACAAACACTGCTCAATCTCAGATGCTTGTTACAGCCTTCTAGTCTCAAATCCTGATGCCCTGTATTAACTGTTTGTGTCAGATCACAAAGCTTGATAAGACACTTGTAATGTGGAGAGTATGGGTTCGCGCCTCCCCCGAGACAGCTACTGTGTAGGGACCTTGAGCTCACAAATGAACAGTGCCATTGATTAATTGGTGATTAGATAGACAGTAGCACTTAATAAATGCATAATAATAATAATTTAGTCTCAGATTAGCAATGCACATAAGAACTTTTTAAATGGGGAAACTGACTTGTGAAAAGATCACACAGCTTGTAATCATTTAGTAATCATGACAGTGCATGATTATGAAGGCACTAAGAACAATTTATACACAAAAAATAAATTGCAAAATGAACTTGCCAGTAACTGTTTGCCATCATCATTTTGCAGCACGGATTCAAGCGTCTGTTGGATAAACACTCCCTCTTCAAGATCCTCAAGAAACCTGGAATCCAGTTTCAGAACAATCAGCCAACAGCAAATCTTGCGCTGATCGCTATCTATTGTTAGAATTCATTCACTCATTAATTCGTTCATATCGAACATTTATATAGCGCCTCTTCAAGAAAACTACTCAGAGGTGCTCCCGACTCCAGCACGGTAAAAAAGAACAGTCTTCACATGGGAAAAGAACGTGGGATAGAGGTCCTGGGAAAGAGGCAAAGCTCCAGGGAGGCCATTCCTGGTCGAGGGGTCCACCACCGAGAAAGCACAATTCTGCCTAGTGGAGGTATGGGTAAATAATGACATCAACTCTATTGTGAAGCAGCTCATGAGACAGTCATGGAGTTCTGACAATTCAAGACGCTCAGCATGCTTATCACACACCAACATTGCCTCTCCATGCACATGGTGTTCAAGCACTTAAAGAAAACATGACAAAAGAAGGTCAAAGAACTCATGTCGCAGGTTGCTAGGCAACTTAGTCTAGAAAGATGGTCCAACCACAGCGAATCTTCAACGTTAGAATGTGCAAGTTCCTGAAAGCAGCACAACCAAGTCACTCTGCACAGCAGCACAAAGGAATCTGGATTAGACTAATAATAATAATAATAAAATTCGTGTTCACTGACAAACCTCAGTAACTTTGAAACATGATGGTAAAAATTTCATGATCTTATTGAACACACATCATGGCAGCCTGTTGGGCATTCACTCATTTTACAGCTGCCCCCCTCCCCCCAGGGAGCGGAAGGCTGAGGGGCTACGGGCATCGAACCACGTCTTGGTAACACTCTTGCTCGAAGAACAAATGACTATCCCCTCCCTTAGACTGAGACATGTAGCGCCCTCCAACAAGATTGAGCACACCCTGCTACGCAATTTCACATGAGCAGAATATAAAGGTTTGAATGACAAATAGCTCTAAGTGTTGAAATGGGTAACAGCAAGAGCAGTCTGCTAACCTGTTTAGGTCCGTAACATATTTATGAATGCTCTCAAATGCCTGATAGAACCGCGTCAGAATTTCCAAATGGTTGTCTTTGAACTCTTCATCAAGATCTTCCAGGCCCTAAACACACACATACACTACCAATTAACTGTCAAAATCTTAACAGAAATATGTAAGGAAATATCCCAGAAACACCGCAGCAGTTTCATGGTTGGATGCAATTTTGCCACTGACCATAACATACATTGGAGAAACAACAATTTTGCTCAAATCCATAGTAGCAAATTAGCCACATGTTCACATTATAATGCATCAACCTATCATCTCCACATCTAAAGAATCTATGGATAATGTTGACATTTCCAATTTCTTGATCAGCAATCAATGATAAAGAGTTGCCATCAGAACCAATCCCAAGAGCACATCTAAGGACTACTATTTCAAATGAACACTTTAAATAAATCGATAATTATCAATTAATTTTAATTACAGTATACATGTACATAACTTATCTCAGTACCATAATTACCTACAGGAATTAAACTAACCCAAACCAACCTAAGTCACATTGCACCGAGATTAATAATAATAATAATAATAACAATAACAATAACACTAATAATAACAATAACAATACCAATACCAATAACAATAATAATCTATATGGCGCCGTAACACAGCCATGCTGTAACAAGGGCACCTCACAGCCAACTAACAGCAGGGTAGGCTTTAGAAAACAAATAACTCTCGAGTTCAGATTTGAAGGAGTCAATTGAGTCAGCTGCTCGCAGGGCAGGAGATTGCACACAGAGATCAAAATTCAAACAGCAACACTGATCAACATCTACTGCCTTAAATCCACCTAAATGTTTTTGTTAATTACATCACAGTAATAACTCTCACACCGCAAAACTAACCAACCAATCATAAATCACAGCAATAACGGATCACTTACATGTTTTGATAAAATTCGACTTTCACACAACTCTGAACTGTTGAAGTAACTAAAGTCGAACAGCAAGTCTGAATATTTGGCATATTCTGGTCTGCCATTCTCTGCCTTGAACACCGGCGGAATGAAGTCAGACAGACGCAGAAGTTCGGCTATGATGGCATTACCACGCGAGACGAGACGCAGGATCGTCTGACCGCAAAGGTTGTTCTCGGCCAGGAAATCAACCATCGTCGGTTGAAACACAGGCTCCACTCAGTTCAGATAAAGATCACTCAAATCCTAAAGACAGAGTATTTTGTCTTTAAACTAGTCAAAAGCCAACGGAGTATAAAACCGCTCTGAAACTTGAAATAATCATTTGAATGATAATTGTAATATCAAACTTAAATACTTTAAGAGACACACCTCAGATGCACTCCTGACCTGGCAATACAGTCCATGATAAAACAGTTCTAATGGTGGTCAAGTATAAATCTTCAGGTATCAGTGAGATACCACGCCAAGACACAATGTTCCTGATGACACATTAGGTGGCATATTTCCAATAAATATATAAATAAAGTAAGTAAGTAAGTATATCCTTTACTGAAAAACCAACTGCTAACCGCATTTTGGTGTACAAAGATCATCAAATATAAAAGAAAAATTAAGTATAAAGCATCCGTGTGACAAATGTTTTACGAGATAGTAATAGTAATATCAATACAGCAACAAAAATGCATGGAACATCTAAAACTAGTGTCCAGGAAGATACATGCGACCTTTAAGTGGCCCTTTCTTATAGATGGTAATCTGTAACTGTATTG
Source organism: Aporrectodea caliginosa (assembly GCA_020284085.1). Taxonomy (NCBI): domain Eukaryota; kingdom Metazoa; phylum Annelida; class Clitellata; order Crassiclitellata; family Lumbricidae; genus Aporrectodea; species Aporrectodea caliginosa. Next base: position 1,433,740 of record JACEVL010006450.1, read on the forward strand.
CAACTGTATTGCAAATTCATATAGTTCCACTTCAAGACACTCATCAGAGGTGCTCCCAACCTAACACAATGAAACCATTATCAAACAGAATTGTCTTCAAGCATTGAGAAAACAGGCAACGAGAAGCTGAGGAGTTCATGTCGCAGGACTTAAAGCATCTCATCCCAGAAGGATGGGTCGAACACAGCAAACTTTCTATGCTGAACTGTGGAAGTCTGGGCCGGTGGAACAACCAAGTCGCCTTGCACAGCAAAGCGTAGAAATCTGTGACCTGGGAAGGAAGATACTGAGATGCAAAGCTCCTTAAGATAAGATGGAGCACAGCCTGCCAGACAAAATACGCACAAGCATCACGATCTTAAACTCAACATGTATTTTAATGCATGTTTATATTGCACCAATTTAACTTAAACTCATCAGAAGTACTCCCAACCTGACAAAACAAGTCCACAACCAAACAGAATGGTCTTTGACCGTTTGTGAAATTGAGAGATAGAAAAGGAGAAGATCAGGCTATCAAGGTTTGCTTGGAAGTCTGTTCCAGAATGAGGGACTGCAACAGCAATGCAGCCAGGCATAAACACAAGGCAGGGCTTTTAACTCATTTGGAGTTAAAGTAGGAACTACTGCATCTACGAAACACTGCACCTTTCTTCTACACCCAAAAACTGACCAACTATCGTGAAGGAGCCTCCTCTTACAGTTCAAAACACACGGCCGGGTATAAACATCAAAATAGTAAGTAAGATTCCAATGCTTTTTCCGGCCAAATCGAACCTAAATTACGCTTTATCAACTGAAAACTTTTCTCTTTCACTTGGTTTCATTGGTATACAATGTCCAAACATTTTTAAGTGAGTAAACAATAAAAAATGATCATTTTGTGTTAAAAGTACACACCCACTCCATTCGCCCATCGAAGACTCATGTGATGCTCAATAACACCAAGATGAAACACTGCTCAGTTGGTTCCAACAAAAAATCCTGAAACCGAAAGCGCTTATTTTTATTAGGTCACTAAAAATTATGCTTAAAGTTGAAATGGCTACGATACAGTATGAAGACTCCACAGTTACATTGCATTATGCAGGGTTTCAATCTCAGACTAGCACTATCCAGATACAGATTTCTTATCGCGTGGCACCCATTTAAACGGGCAGCGGACTGATGTCGGAGACTCGAAGGATCGATCTAACCCGATAAATTCCCTGAAAATGAGAAAGGTCGAGGCCATAGAAAACGTGCATATTTGCAGAACTTTGCACTAGTCTGTGAATAAGCTGGTTCAGGCGACTGAGCGCTGTAGAAATTTCAAGATTACAATTTGAATTACATCGATATTAATCCTCTGCGCTCTCAAATGACGTCATTGGCAATGGCGAATCTTTAAGTAATATGAACGTCCAGTAAACAAGAAGGCAAAACAGGAAACACTGTAAATGAGGACGTAGTGGTTTTTAGATTAAATTTTGATAAATTTGCTGTTAATTAAAACTCTGAGTTTAGTTTGTGGATTACGTACAATGGCTTCCAGTAAGTATGACCAAGTAACATTATGTTATCTTTTAAATGGTTTTGAAGCAGCGCGAAGACTGAACAGTTGCATTACACATTAGGCTACAGTTGCATTATTTTTATAGATGCTTTTCTAGAATTCCTGCACAAACGTAGTTCTGTTGCATTGGACTCTGTTGAGCAAACACTTCAAAGCGTCTTAGGGTTGAAGGTTGTTATCTGTTACTGAAGTAAGGATGGAAGTGCTTCTGAGTAGATGTCTTGAAGAGATACTTTACAACGGAGACTTTAATGCATTTTTGGTTAGAATTTTCATGATCAGATCATTGAGCCATTTAACTATCTTTATCAAGTTCTTATTTGGTTTGTTCTAAAACACGTTTTCTTTAAAGGTATTTTGGGTCGGACTAATGCCATGCAGAATGTGCGGATCGCATGCAAGAAATGTGGATACAGTAAGTTTACGTTTCCTCTTCACTGGCTTCTGTTAACTGTATGTACTGCAAACAATATACCTCATTTAGAAACTACTATTAAAATGCTATAATTGACAATTTACTTTTAGCATAATATCCAATTGCCTCACTATTAGGTAAAGGTGATAATTTATATTTATTACTTAGTTAATATATAATTAACTGTCAGCTGTAAAAGTTTATTCTTAGTAATAGTTTGTGTTTAGTATATAGTGACAAACTGTAAGTGAGCATTATGTGTGAAATTTGATTTCTGGACTGTGTCACAGAGAAGTTACTACCCTTTCTGGTTGCCAAGTAACACTGATTTTCAATGAATTAAAAAAGTTTTTTGTATTTGCTGATCATGCTTATAGGGTGTAGGTACTGGTATATTTGTTATGCTATTTGCGTCTTTGTATTTATTGTCTTGACTTAGAATGTACGTATGTGCTAGTCACAGTGTGGCATGTATTATTAGTAATAATTATGAATTTCTTTAACAGGTGGTCATTTAACATACCAGTGTCGTAATTTTCTAAAGACGGACCCTAACAAGGATGTGGTTCTTGACGTTAGCAGCACAAGCTCTGGATCAAGCAATGAAGAGGAATTTGTATCACCACTGGTACAAGATGCTCTTGGTAACTTCACTTATTTTTCGGTTTAGCCACTGTTTGTTATACATCATAGTGTTAAATGGCTATGCTTGTATTGTATTGTATCTAAAGATTTATATAGCGCCTTTCTCAGAATAACTATTACTATTGTAACTGCATAGTAGTATCACCTTGGAGAGCTTATTTAAGCATATTTTATGATTACCACTAAGTTTATTTTATTATTACTGTTTAATTGCAATTGGGCGTTTTCTGTGGTGGCTCCCTACATTTGGAATGACCTTCCCCTCACTAAGGGCTAAACTAATGACTAGTTTTTCCTCATCAGTCTCTCACTCTTTAAAGGCGTGTCTTTTCCCTCGGGGCTTCCATGCTGAATAGTTATTCTGCGAGAGGTGTTTTATAAATTATTAGATATGATAGATATGATAAGATGGTAGCTCAGAGGTGCATTTAGAACCCCACAACTGGAAAGATTTTGAACTATAAACTGAGTAGAAGTTAAGACTCTTGATTAGAGCAAAAGTAATAATTACTTCGTAACTTATGTCAATCCAGTGTCTAATGCACAAGTTATCAACCAGCGGCACACCGAAAAAAAGCTGTAATCAGGTCAGTATGCAGAAGGTACAGTCTGCAAAGACAAGGAAGAAGTAAGAGTTCTGAATATGAAGAGACAGATTTAGCAGGAAGATTTAGAAGTAAGTTATTGACAAAGATGGCTCGACGACAGAGAAGGGTGGTCACAAATACACGACTTGACTCTAAGAGTACATAACAGAGAAATGTGAAGGGAAATGATTTAATTAGTGAGTGGACACCTAGGGGCTTTCAGCCAATGGGCACATACAGTTCTTAAATTTGAATAATGACACATTTTAGTGTTCAAGCATGACTTCACAAAGTTTATGTAAGTTGAATTCCTAGTGCTTTGTGCTTAATTCGCGTTTCTTTCTTTACAGCCACGAAATCTGAGAAGCAAGAAACGGATCAGGCAAACAAGTCAAGGAAACGGTAGGAATACTGATTGGTTTTGTCACTATTCACATATTAGGACGTCAAAAAACACAGACTAGCAAAAATTAGTTAAAATGCATAAAACTTATCTGAACTCTTTACCTAATTTTGGCAAAGTTGTGTTTCTGAATACTGTATTCTGCTAATTTGGTTTACCACTTTGACAAACAAAATGCAGTATAATAATAATAATTTGTAGATTAGTATTATTATTTTACTATATTCTGCTTGTAAAAGCCTGGTGAATTCTCACTTTAACAAGTTCAATGGTGCTTGTAGGAAACATCATTCTCGAAGTCGAAGCGAAGACAGAAAGGAGCGGAAGAAAAAGAAGCCGAAGGTGAGCCACAAAGAGTCGAGCGACCGTGATTTGGACCGTTCTTTGTCGGAAAGCGGCAGCACAAATGGTGATGAAATATCGAAAAAGAAACACAAGAGAAGTAAACATCATCATCGGCATCAGGATTCAAAACACCGAGACAAAAAAGAGAAAAAGAAGAAGCATAAAAAAGAGTCAAAGAAAAAGCACAGAAAGGACAGAGATTGACCCATCAGATGCAGAATGCTTTTTAAAGAGAGAATAAAAGCATGTGAATGGATTTTTCAAGAAGCTTTTCTGACTTCTTGAGCATGTCAACCACAATATTTTACTCTGACTCTAGCATCATACTCTGCATTGTCATGCACCTTAGTGCTGCGTGTGCAGTGGAGACGTTGAAAGTCTAACAGGATTTTCACAGCAGATAGTTTTGAAATGGGATACTTTAATTGAGGTAGACAGTTCTTCTTTATAGTTCTCTTTTGCTAAACATGTGACATGATTGTCAACCTCAGAATCCTTTGTTTTGATTGTGTTGTGTAGTTTTGGGGAATTTCTTCCACATGTTAGTTAATTTACGATAAAAGTAGAGCTTTCAGCACTTTTGCAGGCATTAAGTGAAAAACAACAACTGAATTGGACCAAAATGCTGCTTGCACTGACCTCACCATTAACCCTTTTCAACGAAGTACTGTTACATGGGACATAAGTGGTAAAACATTTCACATACACATAATGTATTTGTGTGAGAAGATCCCAAAGTAGTTGCTTACAGTGCACTCTTATCATTCATGTTCTGTGTTCAAATGGCAGTGAAAGAAGATAATTAACAAATTTAATTCCAAGTAATTCTTATCAGTTAAACAGCATTACGATTTCTTCAAAGAACAACAACTACCATTTGCATACAAATTCCGCATAATTATTAATATAAACACTCTGCGAACTGTTGATTAAAGATCTTCATTTTGATAACTTAACTGGTAAAATACAACATATATTCGGTCCATAAACACTTCAAATATACCTGCACAACATCACAACAGAAATTTTAACAGTTCTGAATAAAGCATTTCGCAGTATGGTCCATTCAGTGTGTGGATAAGTGAGAAGCTGAATTGGACCCAAATGCTGCTTGCAATAAGCTAACCCTTTTTCAACCAAGTACAGTTATACTGGACATAACTGATAATACAAACCACAATATAAGTGCTGTACATAATAATAACATTTACCCACCATTATATAAAAACTACTGTAAAATATGACACACTATCAAGTATACAACAAATTTGAGATGATCAAAATGAAAAAAATTTCGTTGATCATATTATTAATTGATTCTGATTAAAATCTACAACTTTATCTCATTGTAAAAGCTGTTGCTCATACTAAACAGAAAACAAAGCAAACACAGAAGCATGTTATTACAAAAAAAGCAACAGCTGGACAACAGAATTTTTTCCATGACAAACAAAGCATAGGATAAGCAACAGGCACTCCATCAAGGCAAATTCAACAAAAGCAGACTTGATTAAAATCAAGAAAAGCATAAATTGGATCTTTGATTTTGTCAGTTTCTTGTATTTACATAGCACTAGATTCTGCTCAAGGTCCATAAATTGCAAATGAATCTGGGTATATATATGCATACCGGTATACATACATATATTTATGGTTCTATATATATATATATATACACACACGCACACACAGAGATAGGTAGATATATATATATATATAGACATACAGAAAGAGCCTCATGCCTTTGAGGGTTGTGCAAGCACCCAGTCTTTTAAATTTATAGTGCACTTAAAGAGACTGCTCAGAGGCACTCAAAGCGGAGTCAATGGGCTCAGACTACCAGTCTGCTTGAAAAGACAGTGATATGGTTCAACTGCTCACCCTGAGCAACAAAACAACTCTGAGAGTGAATTTCACACATGCCAAACTGTTGAATCTAAACGACAGACAATGCTTGAAAGCATATAAAACAAACCCACGATGAAATCAAAGGAAACGAATATCCTTCATCATTGTATACCTTCAAAATTGCTTTGTTGGTTATTTAAGTATGTGCCGTCAATTAAATGTTCAATATACCATAGTGCCACATACATTACCATCAAATTATTTTTAGGGGTCGTCCATTAATTATGTCAACAAATTTTAGGTAGTTTTTGACCCCCTCCCCCCTTGTCGACAACTGTCAAACATTGTTGGACCCCCTAAAAAATTATGTCAACAATCCCAGAACCCCCCTACCAAAAAGAAACACAATGGCTCAATACATGTAGAATCATTTAAAAAAAAATTTACACTAAAAAATACAATCTCGAATATCAAAATATATGAGTTTAGTTTATTACCAGCTTTTTAGTAGTATTAAACATTTATACATTTTTAGCATTTGCTTAATGTTTATGCTACCATTTTGAAGGGTCTGTGTTGATTCATTGGAAAAAAATTTGTTGACGTCAAATTGTGCCAAACCCCCTCTCCCCTTGTCAACAACTGTCAAACTTTTCCAAACCCCTCCCCCTATTTTGTTGACATAATTAATGGACGACCCCTTACAGCAATCATTAAATGTTCAATATACCATAGGCATAGTGCCGCATAAATTACCATCAAATTATTTTTACAGCATACGGTACATGCAGGTATTCTGCTTCCTCATAACAAAATCACGATGAATAAATGTCAAGACGTCACAATTAAATAAAAGACAAACGCATCCTATTTGGTGAAAGTCAGACATCCAGCAAAACTGACAGCTTGCGTTAATATGCACAAAGCCAATGAATAGTCAGATCTTCTCCAAAGTTACATATCACAGAAAGTGAAAGACAATATTCACATACCCTCATGGACAGAGCTTTTTCTTTACATAAGCCACACATACCGTAATTATAGTTCCTATATAAGACAGTAGCAATAGACGGTAGCAATGTAAACACACAGGAGCTCTCTTATACTTGTATCCTTTGTCAACCAGATAAAAACACCATTACAACAAGGTTGTGCCATAATCACCAGTTAAGTCATTTTCTTGATTAGAATGAAACGTAACATGAATGAACACTCGTAGCACCTCATATGTACCTCTCAAAGTCACTCATAAAATCTGGGATGGACAGCCCCAACTACATTACACCAAAATTCATTTAGAAAGTGGCTCCAGTGAACATTAAGTCAGTTTGTTAAATCCAGGCTTCACAACAATCACAAGACTTGACAACTGAGTTTCAGTTTCATGATACACAGTACTTTGAACCCCAAATGCACCTGTAGGTTAAAAGACAACCAATCACTTCTAATTCAATCAATACAACAGTCATGCAGTTGATTGAACAGTCAGTCAATCACCTGACTTACAATCACCTGAATTACAATTAAGGAATATACAATGATGACCAACCTGAACATCATTGAATCTAAATAAATATACCAATCAAACAATATCAACTTTTACAATGTACAATTAAAGTACACTGACATCTGTGTACTCTGAACTGTATTATTTAGTGCATGTTAAGTGGCCCTTAAAGTACGCCTTGTGGGCAGTTCACTGGTATTAACACGTATGTGTAGGCATTCACTTGTATTAATAAAAGCTTACTCACACTAAACATCTAACTGCATGCATATACCCAAATCCTATTACATACAGCAGTTCATAAATATATGTTATTGTAAAACTAGAATGAGCGATGAAATCATGGTATTAATGCTAAATTATTGCAGTAAAATTAGAGGTTAGATGAGCAATCAAAATATTTATAGTAGAAGTTGGATGAAGATATAATAGTAGAAATAGAAGGTGGATGAGTGATGAAAAACATGGCTAAACTATGTTTTAATTAATTTTACAATGCTGTACTAATTGGGATTTGGGTATATGCTAACAGCATTGATGGCATAAGAAAACTGCATTCGTTTTGTAAAATTGTAACAACAAATCTGAGTAACTTACTTACTTACAAAACACCATCACAAAAATATTTTCACGTTTAACAGTGATAAAGTATTAGAAAAACTACTGAGCAGTCCCTACAAAAAGTCACCACGAGAACAGAAAATATAGGTTGATCCTTCATAAGATTTCAACTGACCAGCCACTTTTGGATTGATTATCCAGTTTGTTAAAGTTCTGCATTTCATAAGACACATGTATGAGCCACTCAATGCAAACAATTGACTTACATATTAGTAAACATTTGTCTGATTACAGTCACATTTGCCGAGAACACCGACACCATATAAAGCTAGAGAAGTAATGATCAATTAATAACAACACTGCAACACGATACTCCATAATTATGGCACAGAAAATATTACCGTAAGTCTCACAAAATAAAAGTTACAATGAAGACGAAGGCAAAATCGTGGTAAGATGATACACAGTTTCTTATTTAGCATGTTAAGTCCATAAATCTATAATACAATGAATCTTGTGTTTGATTAGGGGACGATTTTTTCGTAAGTCACGGCTGACGACGAATTTCCACCTTGAAATACTGCAAATCTAATCTAACAAGAAGTCTTCTATTATTCCAAACATCTGTTGGTTGTCAACCTTAAATGAAACTGTGAATTGAATCAGAATCAGCTGGACAGATTTAGCTGAAACCTAGCAAGCCAAAGGACAAGAAAGCAGGTTTCAATGCATATTTAGAAGAAGAGCAGTCCCTTAAGCTAGACCTGAGGTAGCCATGGGTATGAAGTGTTAGCAACTTCATTTTCTTGGCCTCAGCATACGAGGGTGGGTGGCCATTCCTCTCCCTCACCGTCTCATCTTCCCACCGACAGTGTGCGGTCAGTGTACTCATTATAGCCGAGATGGCTAGGGGATGTAGATGGAGCAGAAATCTAAAATTTGCTTGAAATCTAAAATTTCTGCCCTGGCGGGGATTTGAACCTCCAACCTCTCGACTGACAGTTCAGCGTGCTAACCACTACACTATCAAGCATCCCCCCCCCCCGGTGCCTATACAGTACAGTGAAAAATGATTAAATATTGATTTTCCTACACAAGAGGAGACTGATACGAGACATGAGCACGACAGACTGGCCCATCTCTCCGCTTCCTTGCACACAAGAAACGAACAAAGATTTATTTCCTAGTTTATATGAAAAACTTTTTCATCCTAAGGAAGACGTCTTTTACTTGCAACACGTAAGCATCTCATACATTAGTGTTTCAGTGGAAGGGGCCAATAGGTCGAGCACTCACCATGTAATGTGGAGAGCATAGGTTTGAGGGTCTCTTAAACTGTTGTTAGACTTACCTATCTAGATTCAACAAGCACTTATACCAGCTGCACAAGACAAACTCCAAGCTCAAAGAACTTCTGTGAACAGTACAACAGTTCTTCTGACCACTCCCAGTTTCTGAAAGGTCAATAATATGGAACAGGTCAAGGTCACAGATTGCAGACCAAAACCTTTGTTTAACAAGTTTACAGTTACAATGTCAAGCATACACAAAGAGAATGATTCATCTTAATTCTGAAAATCCACTAAAATATTTGGATCTGTGTGTGGATCTTCAAACTATTACAAAAGATGTTTTAACAATCTGTGTCAATTTGTAGCGAAGTTCCACACTACTGCTAAAACTGTTGCACTTACCAGTTGAAAAATGTTAGAGTTATGTAACTTTAAGAAGCTAAAGGCAATGCAGAACTTTTAAGCCTTTACAGCAGCAGAACAGTGGAATGATCATCACATCACGTCAAGATAAGAACGACATTAGACAACAAACGACAGACACTTAGTAAAAACTTTTTACAAAAATAGTAGGAATTCTGAACAGAAACAGATCTCTCTAACTTCACAGATCAGTCACAGAAACACAACTGCTAAGTTTTACAAGCAGACAAAATTCCTCTTTGTAGATGTTCAAGTCACAAACACTGTAATGCAAGTCTCTGATTTCCTGAAATGTAATGTAATGTAATGTAATGTAATCAAACATCTACTAGTATATAGTGCCGCTCAAAATCAGCAGCGCTCTCAACCGGCGTCAGTGCCTGGGCCAGCGAACAGGAACGTCTAAAGGTGTTTCCGGAACTGAGGAGGCGAAAGGGCTAGTACTGGGGAAGACAGTTAACATAGACAGCACAGTTGGAACATACTTACATCATGCACCAGGGCTCTAATCGAATTTTGCCTCCTCAACCATAATGCAAAAGGGCAACACATGCAAATGTTGCTGCAAGCGAAACTGTAGGCAAAGTCCACTGTCGAAATGCCAGGTCGAAATGTGACATGTCAGAGGTCAAGTCACAGGGTAAGCAAGCCAGAAGAGATGATTTTTCCAGTGAAACAAAACTCCAGGTACAACATACTTAACCCTTTGAACCCTATGCTCCAGAGCGGTTCGACACATATGTACCCGAAGATCCTGGGCAATTTTTGGCTCCCTGAGAAATTTTTTTCTTTTACTTTGAGAAGTATTCAAATATTATAATATGACCCCCAAACATGTTATAACACATAATTTTGTGATATTCAGTACAACATACTGATTTTATTTATGTATTATTTATTCACTGTGTTTCACCACATACCATCCTTGGTGCTAAGTTCAGTGACTTATTGCCAAAATTCAACTTTTGAATGACATTTATAAAAGCAGTTATTGCTCCTGGTTCCAAAGCACAAGCAAATTTTGTATGCTTTACACCAGCATAGTTTTACAGCGCTTGGGTACGTTCTTTACCTTGGCTTCTGGATGTACTCACTTGGCCATCTTGTAGTACTCTGGGCAGACAAAGCATCTGTTGTTAGAGGCTGCACCTTCTGGATGCTCAGGTAAACGTGTTGCAACACTGGGTTCATTCTATAAGTAGTCCTGACTCATATGTATCAGACCTCCGATGCCTGTATTTGGCGGTAGGTTCCAACTAAGTAAAGGCACAACTTGTCCACAAGCATATGTACGGCACAAACCTTTGCAACTGCAAATGTCTCTTTACTACCTTATTTCTCTGTCTACTATCACTGATAATGGTTTTATTGTGTCTCTCATCCTTTCTGCTAGATTGCATGTTTACCACTTTACATTTCAGCATTATAAACAACATAGACAATGCTAAATGAACTATTACTGTCAATGTTGCAGTTATTCATACAGCCTATTGACATTTCAACAGAGGTGAACACAGCCACAGTAATATATGTATAATAAATTTGCACAGAAATTAACACGTGTGTGCCATGTAAGCGTAATTAAGCACACACTGCTTTAAAAAAGCTCATCGAGAAACTATAGTAGATGGTAAAGCTGGTTTCTCGGCTTTTTGTGCATAATTTCCCCCTAAGTTTCAGGCTGTTTTTTGGCCTTTTGGGTTCAAAGGGTTAAAATCATTAATCACATTTTTTCTTTACAGTATATGTTTATCATACCTGCTACAGCAGGTTAATTCAGCTCACTACAGTTTATAGACAGCAAACCAAGTAACCACAGGTGAGATTATATTTACTTAACCCTTTAACGACGAGCGTGTACTAAAATGTATGAGAAAATCAATGCAGCTCGTCGTTAAAGGGTTAAATAGTATAGTACCTCTGACAGTTTCTGCTAAGAACCTACATAAATGTTCATCAACATTAAACAAAATAAAGCAATCCTCAGATCAACAGTTAGTAAGTAAGTACGATACAGCTGTGTGCAGTCACACTTAAAGCACCAGACAGTAAAGGGAATGTAACGCACTATCGTAGCATCCTTTACCTGAAACAATGGAGCTTATTGCATGGACTTAAACAACAGCTTCCAATTAATACGCATGCAGAACATTTGTGATTGTACTCATATTTTTGACACAGTGATAATACAGTAATCTAGAAAGCATGGAGGAGGTTTACAATCTACATTGTCCTCTTAAGAACGGTTTCTCGTAAAAGTTATTCTGCTTTAATAACACAAAGTAAAGATGGGTAGTGATCTTATTTCACCCACACAGCAGCTTTTGAGCATTTTTAGTTGCTTCCTGAATACAGTAACTACACATACTAATTTAATACACCTCCATCAACAACAGTTTTCAGAGGCATATGGTTCAGCGATTAAAGAATTGCTCAGCTTTAGCACAAGCACACAATCATCAGTGTAATGGCAGACACCCTTTCCTAACGTGTAACTTGCCACAACAGACTGATCATCGCATTCACACAGTAACTAAGTATGTGAAAGACTGCACAGGTTCTCACTCTGCAACCTAGGATCATCAGATTTATTACCCTCTCCGGCAAAGTAACACGTCTCAGCCATTACCAGTCTGACAACTCGTTTGTCAAACTAACAGTGCTGTAGAATTTTATACATCAGAGTAGAACGATAAGCACAGGAAAAACAACCTCCAAAGCATAGAAGCAATTCAACCCAACTTACGGAATGACTATCAGATAACCTGTTTTCAATTACATACACAAACACTGTAAAACGTAAAGGCAGCACAATTTGACAGCGTAAAATCAGCAAACGTTCGGCACGTTGAAACGCACAAGTACAACGGGACTAAACTTTCTCGTTCAGTATTTACAAACTGCCTAAATATCTCAGAGTTAGGTAAAGAGAAAAGTGCCTTCGTTTTGGTGCATGCGTTGACGATAGTTGTATGAAGAAATGAAGGATCCCTGTGTGACCTGCGAAACCATGGCAGCAGACGTCAGTTGTCTGGGTGCTCAGGACAACAACGACTCACAGCGAACCAATCATCGATACAGCTGCAAATCAATCAATCAATCAATCAATCAAATGAAATAAATATTCAAGTTCAGCAGTTTTAGATAGAAATGCTTGTCATGCATTGCATAAATTGTTACCGCCGATCAAGCAAACTCGCTACTCCCTGCGGCCCCGGTCTCAAAACCGTGAGCTCCCCAGGTTTGACAAAATAGTATGAAAGGATGATCCCAAGTTATTACAGGAGTCGTAATTCAACTGTTTGGCAGCCATGCAAGGCGCCCATCACGTCCTACTGTTAATTTTATCAATGCCATCTAGCGAATGAATGGCTGAGTCGACCTTCGGGAGGGTAGTGAGAAGCGATCCCACATCCGTGCTGATCTTCTGCTCTTTCGTGCCAGAGTGTTACCAGAACCCTAAACCCCCCTCCCAGTAGAGAAGAGTAGTTATACCCTTCATTCATTTTATGAGGAGATTCAGTTGTGTAAAAGAGAGAACTTCAATTAGGGCTGTTAGAATTCAACTTTCAGTGGAATTTAAATGTATATTTACTGGATTCATAAATCACTTACATGTATGATACTTTTATGACCAATACAGAGATGTGGTAGCCTATCAATCACATACCACTTACCTGTTACAGTATAAGTGCAGATACAGCAACCATTATCACACACTTACCTCTTATGGTAAACGCAAAGACTCACTTACCTCTTATGGTAAACGCAAAGATTCACTTACCTCTTATGGTAAACGCAAAGACTCACCTTTATGGTAAACGCAAAGACTCACTTACCTCTTATGGTAAACGCAAAGACATGGCAGCCTAGCAATCCTATTGCCTTTCTCTAACTCGTCAAAGCAGATGGAACACTCTCCTTTGTCAGCCAGAAGAATATCCTCTGTCAAAACAACAGAAATTTAACTAACAATCTAACATTCAAAACCATCTAAACTAACACTACAAAAACACACTACAGTGGAAACCCGTTTAGGCACGGCCCATTTACATGCAAAGTCACTCAATGAGTGTTTACATCATGGCTCCCAATGATACCAATTTAACAAAAGAGACACGTTAACATGTGGTATAGGTACATGCTGCGTAGCATCCTGTATTAGCTGTGCACAGCTGCCTGAATATGGGGCAACAGTTGCTTGCTGCAGCTGGCTTTAAGCCCAGCACACGGATTTAGATTTCCAGAGCAGATGAACATTGTATTGTATTGTACCTATCAATTTATATTGTATAGTATTGTATTGTATTGTATTGTATTTGAACACTTGTTATAACGCCCCTACCAGATTTCCCATTCAGAGGCGCTCCCGACTACTGCGCGAACGCTGAATTGGAGTTTCACGCCAGCGCGCATGAGCAATTGCGAGTGAAGGACTTGCCCAGGGTCACTACGCGGCGGCTTTGAGGTGGATTCGAACCCGCAACCCTCCAGCTGCAAGGCACCGAACATACCCCTACACCACCGCGCCCCAGTTGTATTGTGATGTGTTGTATTGTGTGTTGTATTGTACTCCACGTTTATAATGCGACCGAGCCACCCGCAGTAAAGATCCAAGAAATTAATCTCTGATAAACCGACCCGACCGGGAAGCAAACCCGGGGCGCCGGCGTCATGAGCAGGCTACCAACCCACTCGGCCACTCAGGATCCTTATATAGCGCCTCTCTCAGTGCAGACCAATCAGAGGCGCTCGAACATAATACAGCCACACACATCTCCACTCCCCACATCCAGTAGCAGCTGCAACCGAGATAAATTATAGTATTTGTGCCTCTGCTGCCACTGCCTGCATAGTTAAAACTGGTAGTATGAGCTTAGCAGCTGTAACACACAAGGTGACAGCAATTGTGTACCAATATGCTCATCGGTTCAATTCAGGCACTTACATGCTTTGAAATATTTTCTGGAAACGGTAGATATTAAAGTGGCCAGAAGTATAAACTGTCTGGTATTGAATAACAAACACTTTTGCCATATCCAGACAGAAATAGAAATTTTAATGTCATAAATGTAGTCGATTAGTTAAATATTTACAGAAGGACACAGTACACTTGAGATAGGAGCTCAAAATTCTGCCAGTGCTTGAAAAATATCCTCTTTGACCATGGTAATTCATTTACCTCTGAGAATTTTTCCTAAAAGATGCAATTTCCAAATCACCAAACCACTGGCGTTATCAAAGAACTTTATCCCACAAAGTTGTTTTCATATCTACAACTGCCTTATATCTTAATTTCTATGTCTTTTAAATGTAAAGTTAATTCTTAATTAAAACAAAGGCCACTCCTAAGATAACTGTTTCGTATTTTGTCCTCCAAACACAAGTTACCCATGGAAGAGCTCATTCATGGAAGCGCTCATTCATGGAAGAGTTTATCCATGGAAGAGTTTATCCATGGAAGAATTCATTCATGGAAGATCTCATCCTTACCGTTGTAAATAATCTCTGGTTTAGTGAGGCACTGTAACAGATGGAACTCAATGCTGTCAGTTTGAATGGTTTTGTGGCACACAGGACACTTGAGATCTAAAATAAACAAACCTCAGACTTAAAACAGCCTCAATGCCTCATCTGAAATAAACAGCCTAAAATCTAAGTAAACAGCCTACAATCTGAAGTAAACAGCCTACAATCCGAAGTAAACAGTCTACAATGAAGTAATCTGAAGTAACAGCCTACAATCTGATGTAAACAGATTAAACAAGATTTGACCAAAATGACAGTTACAAACACTTAAAAATACAATACAATGTAACTCTTTGCAT
This sequence comes from Aporrectodea caliginosa, assembly GCA_020284085.1. Classification (NCBI taxonomy): domain Eukaryota; kingdom Metazoa; phylum Annelida; class Clitellata; order Crassiclitellata; family Lumbricidae; genus Aporrectodea; species Aporrectodea caliginosa. The sequence continues at coordinate 1,449,149 of JACEVL010006450.1, forward strand.
TTGTGCCTTCAGTTGACATTGTAAAGCACCCTAGAAGAGGCTTGCTACTGATGAAGCTATATAAAAATTGTTGTAATTTACTCCCTGTGGTCTCCCGGTTCCATAACTGTCAGCTCCCCAAGTTTGACAACCTGACTCAGAAATGCTTCCTTGCCAGGATGTTATACAAATAAACAAGGTTTCCCTACATCTGGCTATTTGAGCTCCTCATTTTCCCCCCTACAACTAACCCTTACTCTTCCTCCTATGTGTTCTCCTTGATGTACAATAACTCCTCTCATTCAGTTCTTGGTTTGGATATATAATTTGTTTGTTTGAACATTTAATGTATTAATTTTGCCATGTACAGTGCTGTGCATTTGCTAGTGCTTCTCATTAAGAATATACTTACTTACTTGTTTGCTTACTCACTAATTACAACTGCTACAATTGCAATAATGGTCTAACACATCACAGTATTACTCAACAGGCATTACCACTATGAACACTTGAATATGCATATTTAGAAATCAAACCTCCTCTGAGATGGATACTGTTAACAGACACTGAGCAAATCCTTTAAACACAATTCGTCCTCACCCTGCACTGATGGATTAATTTTCTTCGTTTATAATTTCAAACTGACACACCGCAGTATGATTACAAGTCATAGTATGAACGAATGATCACAAGTTATTACAGGAGTCGAATTTAACTGCATGGCAGCCATGCAACGTGCCCATCATGTCCTACTGCTCATTTTACCAACGCCATTTGGTGCATGAAAGAATGAGTCAACCTTTTTGGAGGGTAGCAGGAAGCAATCCCACGTCCATGCTGATCTTCTGTTCTCTGTGTCAGAGTGTTACCATTATCATAACTCCCACGCCCATTGATGCTTAATCATTGAATAGTTGAGCTCAATAAATGCAAAAAAAATAAGTCACATAGCGCCTTTCAGTTATGTTCTATGAAATCATCTACTGTGAACACGTACCTGCAAAAAGACTGAACTGGGTAGAAAGGGAAATGGCCTGGAGTGCTTCCAGCATTCCACCACCACCTCCTTCCCCTCCGCCCACAGCAGCTGCCGAAGAGGAGGTTGCCGATCCGTTGTCTGACCCAACGGGCGAAATCCCGGTGCTGTTAACTAGGGTTCGATCCCTGGCCACAACAGCGCCGGGAAAAACGTTCAACGCACTGCTGGTCGGCTGCGTTGTCATCGGTGGACGTTGGGCGGGATGCTGGGTCATCGTACCAGGCGGAAAGGGGGCAGCCATCGGTCTAAGCAGCGAACCCGGCGGGGCTGGGGCCGGCCGACGGGGGTAACCGGGATTGCCTAGACCGGTCGCAGGCGATCGAATTGCGGTCGCAGGGGCCGTCCGCGTGACAGGACCCGGGTATCCGACGACCAGTCCAGCATTTGGACCCGGTTGGGCGCCGAACGAGACTGCTCTTCCTACTCCACCTCCTGCTAATCCTCCCTCTGTCGTAGTTACATAGCCCGCAGTGGCGTAGGTCTTGGGACGGACGGGCGGTGGTACGCTTTGTCTCTGACCCATGCCAGATATTCGCACGTTTAAACGGTTCGATTGAACTGATCCGAGACTGGTGGAACAATCGGAATGGCTAGTTGTCAAACACCGGCGGAATATTAGAGAAAATAAGAAAACAAAAGCGTTCATCCAACTCCAAATTCCGCCGCTCCACCGTCGCCATGTTGCCAGAAAACCAGGAACTAAACATAGGCACGTGATGGCGCAGCTATAAATAGGCGCGTAAAAATTGCGTATTCCAAATTCACGCATAGGAATTCTACTATAGCCTACTCCGAGAAGTCTACTTATTAATAATTATTGTAGCTTATTATTGCTTATAAACAGGCCCGCCGAGAGGGGGCAGGGGTGCAAATGCCCAGGGGCCCGGCGACTTTTAGGGACCCGGGCCAGGCCCGCAATCAACTTATGATATATATTATAATAAGATATACAAAGTTTATGATGTATAGGCCTATACAAAGTTTATGATGTTATGCCTTATATTATAAAATATAACGTAACACGTAACGAGGGGGCCCGTGAGGGCGGAAAATGCGGCTTGTGACAATTTTCCTTCTGACAATTTCACCGAGAAGCAAAAAAAAAAAGGTCATCAGAAATTTTTGCGGAAATGTAGGGTCGTATCTGAGCTATAATTATTTCACTTTGTTCAAAAAAAGTAAAAAGAATTTCTGTCGGCGGGCCTGGCAGCGTGGCGTAGATGTTCAAATGTCTTCTGGCAGATAGGCCTACCGCAGACATGTAGGACCTACATATATGCAACAATCATACGTGCAAACATAGGCCTACACATAGCCTAATAATATGCCGTACCTTGATCGCTATACCATATTCAGTCATTTTATTTCTAAGTGCTTTGATGTCTAGCCTATACATAGGCCCTATATGTAAATTTATACGGGTATTCGTATACAAACGGCGGAACTCATCGGCGTATCCTATACTCACATAGGCCTAGCCTATATACCTGAGTGTATGCGAAAGCGCTGCGCTGGCTTCCTGTGGCGGCTCAGATTCAATTCAAGGTCCTCCAGTTTCGACAAGCCACGATTGTTGGCACTGCGCGGGAATAAGAATATTAGCGCCGTGTATTAGGCTGTCTGTTCTGTTATCAGTTAAGATTGTTTCAAGCATAACTTACAGCGCAGTGTTTGTCAGGCGCTTGATTAAAGAAAAGCTTATTATTATTATTATTATCAAAGAGCTTGTGTTCAGCCTTGCAGGCCTATACGTCGCATATCAATAGGCCTATTACAACACATTTTCTTTCTGGCCATATATTTACTCACTTCATAATGTTTTACTTACTTTACTAACTTACTTTTCTTAGGCCTACTTATTTTTAAGGTTAATTTTGAAAATCGATAATGTTGAGGATTTGCGGATAAATATATATTTTAGCGCATAGTACTGCGGCCTTGTGTTAGTTAGAACGTTTTTAGCTTTTTAGTTCGTATGCATGTGCGCTTGTCGTATGCAAATGAAGGGTATTTACTTACTTATTTACTACGAATTGACTGTAACATTTTGTAATAGAATAGAATCCCAACCGCAATTCGCAAGAACCTTTCTTTATTACGTCACGCTTTGTCATGGCAACAACATTATTGTTACGTCATCCGAATTGGAGACGATTAATGAAGAAGACATTTTGTTGGTTTGCTCCAAGTCTACGAGAAACGTCGAAAAATCAAGACGCCGCTTCTTCTCGAAGACTATTTGCGACAATGTTCGAAGACAAGATGCTTGAAGTACGTATTCTTGTCTAATAACGCATATATATGGCTACATAAATGAGCTGATTCTTATGCCTGTATATAGGTCCAATGGACTAGATTACTGGCCAAAATAAGTGCAGCCTCTTGAAGCAGCTGGGTCTCGTATCCATTGTGATAACATTGATGGTGATGATAGTGATTAGAGTGGTGATAATGTTGATGGTGATGATAGTGGTGATAACGTTGATGGTGATGATAGTGGTGATAATGGTTGTGATGTTGATATAATTATGTGCGGAATTGCGCAATTCAATTAAACGGTTAATTAATTACTGAGAATGAGTGAACTTACACGAACGAATGAATGCATGAACGATAATATTAGGAAGTGTTCTCCAAGAAAGCATAATTATGTGGTTCCGAGGTGTGTAATGCCTTAAAGGCCTATGGCGCATTTACTTTCGTTTCGCCACTCCATAACCCCTTGGATGGGGTGCTACATCAGTCCAGTTAGAAAATAGCGACACAAAAAATTTGCGAATTGACCATGCACGGTTAGCACAATCATGTAGGCTATTAGCAGATTACACACACATACATACACGCACACACACACACATATGCGCACACACACAAACACACACAACACACGCGCACATACAACAAACATACACATACGGACACACACACACACACACACACACACACACACACACCCAAGAGCCAGGCCCGGTCAAAAAGGAAAGTCTTAAGTAATTTGTAAAAAGAGCCAGAAAAGTCTCGCGGTAGAGAACGCAGGTTATCGAGAAAGCCCGACGATATATCTTCCCTCTCCTTCCTCTCCCATCCTCTACCTACCCCTAGGCCTACATGGAGTTGTTGTTTTTCCCCTGCCCCGCCTCTCTCCCTCTCCATGTTCCTGTCCCTCTCCCTATCCCTCTCTCCCTCTTCCTATGCCTAAGTCTCTCCCTCTTCATCTGCCTCTGTCTCTCCTTCTCTCTCACTCTCTTTCGTTTGCTTCTCGCTTTTCCCGTTTTTATTTTCAGTACGTTACCTGCGAAGAAGGATTCTCACTTTGCCACTCCCACCACCTGCATGGGTGCTCTAGATTCGCCGCGAGATGGTAGAAGTGGAACTGGATCTTTCCTTCCAGAAAGAGGTAAAGAAGACTCCACTAACATCAGACATCTAATCGATTCATTCGTAATCGTAATCGTGATCTCGCGATTTTTATGGCGCCCGAAAAGTCAAGTCATATCGGCCAAATATGGACATTGATCTCTGCACAATCCCTCTGATACGAAGCAGCGCTCGTCAATAAGCTGGTGCCCTGCGTTTAGCGCTTGAGTGGCGCTTTAGTAATTTGGAGTAATTATGATTACGATTACCAAATAGGTCGTGTCAGAATCGGTTCTAGGTCAAGATCCAAAGGGACTGCAGGCAGGCAGTCAGACATCTTTGGTGTATATTGTTTAGAAATCAAGCGGCGAGGAAGGAAATCTGATCAATTCTAATCTAAAAGCAAACTTCTATAGCGCCGTTTTCGTAATGCACAAGGCATGGGTTGGAAAAGTGGCCGATTGGTTAGAGAGCTTCGCCTGTAACGCGGAGTGCACGGGTTCGAGCTTCGACCGAGGCAGTTACCGTGTAATGACCTTGAACAGGTCCTGATCACTCTGAATTGCTCTGCACCATCGATGTTCTGCCAAGGCTGTGTGAACTCCTGAATTTACGAAGCAGGGCAGTATCAAATGCAGTATTGTATTGTATTGTATTGTATTGTATCAATCGAACAGAACTGGGCAGCTCGTCAGTTAATGCGTTGTCCTTTAGAGATCGGAAGTTAATTATTTAAAAAGATCGGAATAGCCTTCACCTCTGTGGCTGTCTATAGGCCTACATTGTATTTATTTCTGTCTCTCTGTTTGTTTCCCTGTATGCCTCGTTGCACTACTTAATCTTTTGCTTCATGTCTGTCGTATTTTCTCTTTGTCAGTGTGTCTGTGTGTCTCTCTGCCTGTCTGTCTGTCTTCTTTGACTGCCGTCCGTCCACTGTTTGTCTCTGCAGTGTATACATGATTGGCTATTTAAAATTGGACGATTGGTTGTTGTTGCTGCTTATGGTGATAATAATGGTGGTGATATGTTGATGATGACGATGGTGATGGTGATGGTGGTGGTGGTGGTGGTGGTGTGATGATGATGATGATGATGATGATGATGATGATGATGATGATGATGATGATGATGATGATGATGATGATGATGATGATGATGATGATGATGATGAACAGGAGTTCGGCCGAAGATGGAGGAAGGGAGGCTGAGGAAGGGAAGAATTGGAACAGAAGGAAATCCAGCTGCGGAAGAGTTTCGAGAAGTTCGAGAAATTTTTCAAGGTCAGCATAGTCTATATCTCTCCTCTCACCCTCTAATTCACCCTCTAACTCTCCTCTCCGCCTGCGCCTCTTCCTACGCCTCCGCCTCCACCTCTTCATCCGCCTCTGCCTCCGCCTCTGCCTCCGCCTCTGCCTCCACCTCCGCCTCTTCCTCCGCCTCTGCCTCCGCCTCCGCCTCTGCCTCTGCCTCTGCCTCCGCCTCTGCCTCCGCCTCCGCCTCTTCCTCCGCCTCTGCCTCCGCCTCCGCCTCTGCCTCTGCCTCTGCGCCTCTTCCTCCGCCTCCGCAGCCTGCTGCCCCTCGAGCGCGTCGGTTGACTAGACCAGGCGCCTTTCTCTGCCTCTGTCCTCTGCCTTCGCCTCTGCCTCCTCCGACGTGGCTCCTCTGCCTCTAGCCTCGCCTGCCTTTACCTTAGGCAAGCCTCTGCCTCCTCTCCGCAGGTTACCTGCCTCATTAGGCTCCTCCGCCAGCGCCTCCGACCTGCCTCTGACCTCCTGCCTCGCGCCTCTGCCTCTATGACCTCTGCCTCTGCCTCTGTCCCTCTCCCCTCCATTCTGCCTAAGACGGTTAATAACCTCTGCCTCTGCCTCTGCCTCTGCCTCTGCCTCTAACTGCCTATGTGTCGTTTCTGCCTATGCCTCCAGCCTCCTCTGCCTCTGCCTCCGCCTCGTTCGAACTGCCTAGTCCATTTTGTCTGCCTCAGCCTCTGCCTCTCGCCTCTGGGAGTCTCCTCTACCTCCCTATCCTCCTTCCTCTGCCTCCTGCCTCTGCCTCTGCCTCTGCCTCCTGCCTCTGCCTGTAACAATCTGCCTCTGCCTCTGCCTCTGCCTCTGCCTCTGCCTCTGCCTCACCTGCCTCTGCCTCTGCCTCTGCCTCTCTAATGTCTTACCCCTTCTGCCTGCCTCTGCCTCTGCCTATGCCTCTGCCTCAGACCTCTGCCTCTGCCTCTGCCTCTCTGCCTCTGCCTCTGCCTCCTCCTCTGCCTCTGCCTCCTCTGCTCTCCTTTGCAGCCTCTGCCTCTGCCTCTCGCCTCTGCTCCTCCTCCTCTCTGGTTCTGCCTCCTGCCTCTGCCTCTGCCTCGCCTCTGCCTCTGCCTCTGCCTCTGCCTCTGCCTCTGCCTCTGCCTGCCTCTGCCTCTGCCTCCTCCTGCCTCTGCCTCTGCCCTCGCCTCTGCCTGCCTCTGCCTCCGCCGGTCCTCCGCCTCTGCCTCGCCTCTGCCTCTCTCCTCTGCCTCTGCCTCTGCCACGAATCTGCCTCCTGCCTCTTGCCTGCCTCTGCCTCTGCCTCTGCCTCTTGCCTCTGCCTCTGCCTCTGCCTCTGCCTCGGCCCGGAGGCCTCTGCCTCTGCCTCTTGCCTCTGCCTCTGCCTCTGCCTCTGCCTCTGCCTCTGCCTCTGCCTCTGCCTCTGCCTCTGCCTGCCTCTGCCTCTGCCTCTGCCTCTGCCTCTGCCTCACCTCCGCCTCTGCCTCTGCCTCTGCCTCTGCCTCTGCCTCTGCCTCTGCCTCTGCCTCTGCCTCTGCCTCTGCCTCTGCCTCTGCCTCTGCCTCCGCCTCTGCCTCCGCCTCTGCCTCCGCCTCCGCCTCTGCCTCCGCCTCCGCCTCTGCCTCTGCCTCTGCCTCTGCCTCTGCCTCTGCCTCTGCCTCTGCCTCTGCCTCTGCCTCCGCCTCCGCCTCCGCCTCCGCCTCCGCCTCTGCCTCTGCCTCTGCCTCTGCCTCTGCCTCTGCCTCTGCCTCTGCCTCTGCCTCTGCCTCTGCCTCTGCCTCTGCCTCTGCCTCTGCCTCTGCCTCTGCCTCTGCCTCTGCCTCTGCCTCTGCCTCTCTGCCTCTGCCTCTGCCTCTGCCTCTGCCTCTGCCTCTGCCTCCGCCTCTGCCTCTGCCTCTGCCTCTGCCTCTGCCTCTGCCTCTGCCTCTGCCTCTGCCTCTGCCTCTGCCTCTGCCTCTGCCTCTGCCTCTGCCTCTGCCCTCTGCCTCTGCCTCTGCCTCTGCCTCTGCCTCTGCCTCTGCCTCTGCCTCTGCCTCTGCCTCTGCCTCTGCCTCTGCCTCTGCCTCTGCCTCTGCCTCTGCCTCTGCCTCTGCCTCTGCCTCTGCCTCTGCCTCTGCCTCTGCCTCTGCCTCTGCCTCCGCCTCTGCCTCTGCCTCTGCCTCTGCCTCTGCCTCTGCCTCTGCCTCTGCCTCTGCCTCTGCCTCTGCCTCTGCGGAGCCTCTGCCTCTGCCTCTGCCTCTGCCTCTGCCTCTGCCTCTGCCTCTGCCTCTGCCTCTGCCCTGCCTCTGCCTCTGCCTCTGCCTCTGCCCTCTGCCTCTGCCTCTGCCTCTGCCTCTGCCTCTGCCTCTGCCTCTGCCTCTGCCTCTGCCTCTGCCTCTGCCTCTGCCTCTGCCTCTGCCTCTGCCTCTGCCTCTGCCTCTGCCTCTGCCTCTGCCTCTGCCTCTGCCTCTGCCTCTGCCTCTGCCTCTGCCTCTGCCTCTGCCTCTGCCTCTGCCTCTGCCTCTGCCTCTGCCTCTGCCTCTGCCTCTGCCTCTGCCTCTGCCTCTGCCTCTGCCTCTGCCTCTGCCTCTGCCTCTGCCTCTGCCTCTGCCTCTGCCTCTGCCTCTGCCTCTGCCTCTGCCTCTGCCTCTGCCTCTGCCTCTGCCTCTGCCTCTGCCTCTGCCCTGCCTCAGCCTCTGCCTCTGCCTCTGCCTCTGCCTCTGAGGCTGCCTCGGAGGAGGCCTCTGGAGGCGGAGGCGGAGGCAGAGGCGGAGGCCGGAGGCAGAGGCGGAGGCGGAGGCGGAGGCAGAGGCGGAGGCGGAGGCGAGGCGGAGGCGGAGGCGGAGGCAGAGGAGGCGGAGGCAGGAGGCGGAGGCAGGAGGCGGAGGCGGAGGCGGAGGCGGAGGCAGAGGCAGGAGGCAGGAGGAGGCAGGCGGAGGCGGAGGCAGAGGCGGAGGCGGAGGCGGAGGAGGAGGCGGAGGCGGAGGCGGAGGCAGGAGGCGGAGGCGGAGGCGGAGGCGGAGGCGGAGGCGGAGGCGGAGGCGGAGGCGGAGGAGAGGAGGCAGGAGGCGGAGGCGGAGGCAGGAGGCAGGAGGCGGAGGCGGAGGCGGAGGCAGGAGGCAGAGGCGGGAGGCAGGGAGGCGGAGGCGGAGGCAGGAGGCAGAGGCAGAGGCGGAGGCGGAGGCGGAGGCGGAGGCGGAGGCGGAGGGCGGAGGCGGAGGCGGAGGCGGAGGCGGAGGCGGAGGCGGAGGCGGAGGCGGAGGCGGAGGCGGAGGCGGAGGCAGGAGGAGGGAGGCGGAGGCGGAGGCGGAGGCGGAGGCGGAGCAGGCGGAGGCGGAGGAAGGAGGCGGAGGCGGAGGCGGAGGCGGAGGCGGAGGCGGAGGCGGAGGAGGCGGAGGCGGAGGCGGAGGCGGAGGCGGAGGCGGCAGAGGAGGCAGGAGGCGGAGGCGGAGGCGGAGGCAGGCGGAGGCGGAGGCGGAGGCAGAGGGAGGCAGAGGCGGAGGCGGAGGCGGAGGCGGAGGCGGAGGCGGAGGCAGGAGGCGGAGGCGGAGGCAGAGGCGGAGGCGGAGGCAGAGGGGAGGAGGAGGAGGCGGAGGCGGAGGCAGAGGCAGAGGCAGGAGGCAGAGGCAGAGGCAGAGGCAGGAGGCGGAGGCGGAGGTTGAGGCCTGTCCCTGTCCTTGTTCTTGTCCTTGTCAGTGCCCGTGTCCTCTCCCTGTCCTTTTCGCTATTTCTTTCCCTCTTCCTATGTCTCTACTTTCGTTTCTCTTCCTCTCTCGCTTCGGTTGCTTCTCGCTTTTCCTTTTTTTATTTTCAGTACGTTACCTGCGAAGAAGGATTCTCACTTTGCCACTCCCACCACCTGCATGGGTGCTCTAGATTCGCCGCGAGATGGTAGAAGTGGAACTGGATCTTTTCTTCCAGAAGGAGGTAAAGAAGACTCCACTAACATCAGACATCTAATCGATTCATTCGTAATCGTAATCGTGATCTCGCGATTTTTAGGGCGAATTAAAGTCACATCGGCTTAGTCAGAACCAAATCTGGATATTGATCTCTGGACAATCCCATTGATACGAATAGGCGCTCATGAATAAGCTGGTGCCATGTTGTTACTGATGGTGATGATGACGATGATGGTGATAATTATGATGGTAATGATAATGATGGTGAACATGATGATGATGATGATGATGATGATGATGATGATGATGATGATGATGATGATGATGATGATGATGATGATGATGATGACGATGATGATCGATGATGACGATGACGATGATGATAATGATGATTAACAGGAGTTTCGTACGAAGAGGAGGAAGTGAGGCTGAGAAGAATTGGAACAGAAAGGACTCCAACCGCGGAATAGCCTAAAGAAGTTCGAGAGATATCTAAAGGTCAGCATACGTATAGTCATGAATCGCATGCAATGGATGCATCTATCTTCCTGCTACCGTCTCTGTCTGTCTGTCTGTCTCTCTCTGTCTCTCTGAGTCTCTGTCTCTCTCTGTCTCTCTCTAGCTCTTCGTTTCTATTTTTGGCCGTCTGTCTCTTTTTCTCTGTCTCTTCGTCTCTCTGCTGGTTTGGGCAAGACGAATACAAATATATACCACGTTGATTCAGAAGATAACAGGTCATGTGCCAATAATAGTTTAGATGGAAATAATAACGGAAATTAGTCTTGATGAAGGTAAGATCTAAGAGACCTGTCTGTCTGTCAGTCTGCGTATATCTGCATTGTATGTCTGCATGTATAGGCTAATATATGTAGCCTATGTATTTATGCATGTGACTTTGCAGCATTAAAAATGCTCGCAATAATAATAATAATGAGTAGTGGTGGACTGGTGGTGGTGGTGATGATGGTAGTGATGGTGGTGGTAGTAGCAGTAGTAGTAGTAGCAGTAGTAGTAGTAGTAGCAGTAGCAGCAGCAGCAGCAGCAGTAGTAGTAGTAGTAGTAGTAGTAGCAGCAGTAGTAGCAGTAGTAGTAGTAGTAGTGTATGTATGTGTGTGTAGTGTAGTAAGAATAGTTCATGTATGTATTTATGTATATGCGTGTGTGAGAGCAGTTGCTGCTTTATATAGCGCCTGATGATGGCGCTGCTTGTATATAATAGGCCTACGTGGCCGACCATCAGTTGTTTTGTTGTGTTCATCATTTTGATGTTTTTCACAAAGGTCAAAAGAGTTCATTCTCGATCTGACTGACGTGACCGCTGCCTACCAACGACAGTCGACCGCCACACCTCAATAGGCTGAGGGGGTCTGTTGCATGTTTGGAGCACGTGGCGCCATCCAGCGAACGGAGGCTTCTGCGTCTGATGTGAACGGCTGATGGATTCTCTTGTGAATTTGAAATGGTCTCACAAAATCAAACGTTGCTTCGAACCTTTTAAGAAAATTTAAAATAATTCTGTGTATATTTGTTATGTATACAGTATACATGCATGTTTCATCATCATGTAGTATCAAGAATGTATACCTTTTGAATACAATTTGTTCAGCAATTACATTTCAAGTTATCCATTTCATGGTTTTTGTCTGCTTCTTTAGTATTATTAGTCTACGCTGAAATATAGGCCTACCTGGACTCGAATCCATAGCCTTTGGTTTGTTGGTTAAATGCGTTGCCTCCCAGACCAAACTGTCTCTGCAGCCAGGGGCGCAACCACGGTCCAGAAGTTGGGGGGACCTACTAGAATGTCTGAGTGAGGGGAATTGCGAGAAAAGTAAAGTTTTAGAGTGAAATTATACAGCAACATTCTGCACTGAATTCTGATAGACTTGGGTTTAGCGGCATTAGCCTGACCCTTTATTTTATCGGCAGCAGGGCCAGCGATTTGTTGGTGGTGGGACCTACTAGAACGTCCGAGTGGGGGGGGGACTGCGGAGGCGTAAGGCGCACAGACGCAATTGCCGAAGCCAAGAAGCTCCTAACGACTAGGGGTACGGAGGAGCGTCGTAGGCTCCCCATCGGGGTCTGGGGCCCCAGAAGCCGACGCAATTTTGAGCATTTGATACCAAATGGAGTACATTTTGGGCTCTTGTTTACTTGAAAATTTTCAAAAGTTGCGTGGACCGTCCCAACCTGTTCGAAAGTTGGGGGGGGACGCGTCCCACGGGTCCCATAGGGTGGCTGCGCCTATGTATACGGTCATGAGTTTATTTGAAAGTCACGCGTTCAATTGGCTCATACAGGGCACAATAAATAGGCCTACAACCAAATCGATAATGCACTCCTTGCAAAGTTCAGAAGTGCACATTGAAGCTGGGTATAAGCATTATAGGAGTAGGGGCGGGAGCAGAGGGCAATTTGCCCCTCCGAATTAACTTCGGGCGTTCGTGTTTTGCAGACGGAGCTCACTCAAGCAACATATGCTTATAGGCCTATAGTATACGCACGACACCGATTGTTCTGGATTTATTTTTGTCTCGGGCAGAAGTAAAGCTAGCTATATCCCCACCCAGGCCCGAATTAGGCTAAGGGTGGTGCTAGGGGTGCTGCAGCACCCGCGCCCGCAGTTTTGGGGCCCACAGTTTCTGGAGTGTAGACATTTTTTGAGCTTACTGTGAAATGCTTTGGCTAAATGATGTAGCCTAATCTTTTCCTTCGTAATGACACTAAACATCATAATAGGCTAGCGCAGAGATCGAGCGCCTCTGATCAAGTAGGTCTCTAGAAGAGGCGCTATAAAAATTCTCAGAATGAATTATTGAATGATGTCATCATGCCCACAAAGTCTCTTTTTAGCATCTGCGACCTCATTTTCCTAAGATGTAGGCCTACAATCCTGTACAGAAGCCTGAAGCCATGGAGGTAGAAATCAGATAGGCTATAAGTCAAAGAGACCAAAAGCCAAGCCACTCTGGTAGCAATTAAGCTGTAACATATGAGTTTTAAGTTTAGTTCTGACTGGCATTAGTTACCTGACAGGACGCATAAAACTGAGCATTACATTTTAAAGCTTTAATTGTACGCATGGCGTCGCTACACCAGGGCAAGCCAGGGCAAATGCCCTGGTAAAAAACCTTTGCCCTGGTCGTTGCCCTGCCACAAAGCAGCCAGAATTTTTGGGCTGCCATATAGGCCCTATCGCCCCTGCGCTGGCTACTTGTATGACTGCCCTGGCTTTGCCCTGGTTAAAAAATGTCTTGTGCCACCTCTGCTTGTAACAGCCTCCGACAACGCCCGTAAGCCAACCATGCATGTTTTGGTGCGAGGCCAAGAGGCGTGGCACTCGGTGGCAGGAGTCAGCGTAGCCGTTGATCATGTGAACAAGGTCTCCTATCCGTTCATTTGGCTCCCATCTTCGCTAGGCAGAGCCTCGAGCGGTGGTAGACCCTGATCTGGAGTGTATGTATGTATGTATGAGCACCAGTTATAGCGCCCGTTCAAGATTTCTACTCAGAGGCGCTATAGTACGTATACCGACTACAGCGTGGACACTGAATCGAAGTTTCACGCCGAAGCGCATGAGCATTTGCGAGTGAAGGACTTGCCCAGGGTCCATACGCGGCGGCTTGAGGTGGATTCGAACCCGCAACCCTCCGGCTGCAAGGCACCGAACATACCCCTACACCACCGCGCCCCACCCTACCCTTGGCGCTCCGCTCCTTTTCTAGAACCCCTTCTTAGACATTCCTCTCTCATCTTAAGACGGGTTTATTTGGCCGCACTGGGGATGGGAGCGCCTCTGACTCTCATGAGTCCTCTTGAAGAGGCGCTAAACAAATTCTCGCAATGATTGAATATCTGATGACATGAGGAATGAGCATGGAGTCGGATGACTTGAATGCAGTGATTGGTATAACTATAAGACAGATTTTAAATCGACTATACATAGACAAACTGATTTATCGTTTCGCGCACTGTAGGCCTACGCAGACGGATTGAAACTGGCGGAAACACGAGGTTTAAATTAGACCTGCCCTCTAGCGATTCACATTAGCAGCACACACCAGAGGGTTCGTTATCCACACTGCAGATTCGTATTAACAAAGCGCGTTTTAGTTGATCATTGCTTATTAAGGGTTTTAACAAAACGAATAGCGTGAACATTCTACCTACAGCACTGCGTTAAAGCCGCGCATAGGTCCAATCACCCTTTGGGATCCGTGGCCCGTGGGACGCGTCCCCTCCAACTTTCGAGCAGGTTGGGACGGTCCCAAATTTTTACGACCGACTGTTAATAAACTTTTCAACAGGGATTGGATTATTGACTAAAAATTACATTCGAAAGTACACTACGTAGGCTACTCAATTTCAAAAAGTGTCTAAATCACATTAAATTATCTATTATAATTATGACGGCGCTAGTAACATGGCTGGGAAATGAGAGAGAGATCATAAATTCCGGTGAATCTACCTGTTCATTAATCTCTTTTGTTAAAGACAGGTCCACTTCAATTTGTTCACTTTTCCAAGGAGCTGTTTGCAGTGGCGTAAATCATGGGGGAGCAGAGGGGGCTGTCCCCAAGCTTTGCTTAAAGTTGGAGCCTATCTGTCTCTCCCAAAAAATTGCAAAATCCGGCACCGAAAAAATCTGCCCCCCCCAAAGGTATGTATAGATTTTCGCCTCTGGCTGTTTGTGAATAAATTGGAGATTGAAATGAAGGGATTGAGGAAAAGAAATCTTCAGTTTTCTTGAATATAGAATAGAACTTGACGTAATTAGGGGTGGTTTTACGGGTTCAACCCCCTCCCCCAAATAAGTTTCCGAAAAAAGTATATGCTTTTACATGCAAAATACACAAAAACCTGGACTTTTCCGACGATTTTCAATGGACCCCCCCCCCGAAATCTTAAAACCCCTCCGACATTTTTTCTGGCTACGCCCATGAAGTTGAATTATTATCAGTGTTATGATAATAATTAGGCCAGTGATCTCGCTGAATGATCTTTGGCGCCAAGGATTTTGATCCAACCTTGAGCTGAAGTTGAGCAAGTTGCCCAGTCGACGGAAATGGAGGGGCATTTCACCACTCATTTTGTAGAGCGAGCCAATAAGGGCGTATACCCTAGCGGCCCATAAGCCAACCTTAGTGCTTCTGATTGTTTATTTTTTATTTCATTTCTGTGGGCGAGCTTACGGATACATTGAAATCACGCCAGAGGCTCCCTGTCTTTACAAGCTTACAGGTGGTTAGACCATGCCAGAGGCTATAACAGGCATACACCGTTGAGTTCTTGACTCACGGCTTTATAAAGAGCTGGTCGAGAGCATTTAAAAGGAGGTTTAAAGAGGCCAGAAGCAAAGGCTAGCCAGATAACAATTTCTTGGCGTTTTAAGTTCTCGGGAGTTTCCATTAGGCATAGTCGTATTTTTCTACATTTTTATTGTTTAATTACATAAATGCATTTCTTGGGGGAGAGGGAGGGTTGTTCACGAAAAACGACCCCTATCTACTCAATGATAGAGATCATCAAAGCGACATCTTACGGCTTCCAGAGACGTTGATTTTGACCATATATATACACACCTTATGGTACGCCCGCCTATATATATATATATATATATATATATATATATATATATAACGTATAATACGTTGCAAGCTTTTAAATCATTGTCTGATTATTATCCGCCTGACGTCATTCGCGTGATTCGTGTAGGCCAACGACCTCTTATATAATTATAACGGTGTAGGCCCTATTCGTTTATTTCAAAAATACAACAGAAATCAGACAAAACTCTTCACAATACAACAATCAAACCGCCGTAGGTGTAGGCCTAGAGTCACAGTTGACAGCATTGCGCTTTTGGCTAGGCGCATGGTTTAGCTTTATCACAAACGCCGCTTTTAGTCAGAAGTCCAGACAGAGCCTATTATAGGGGGCCTATAGCTAATGCATGTAATAATAATAATAATAATAATAATAATAATAATAATAATAATAATAATAATAATAATAATAATAATAATATCTTTTCTTTATTAAAGCGCCTGACAAACGCACTGCGCTGTACATTTACATGTTATGCAATTTAAATCTTAACTACTAACAGAACAGACAGCCTGCAATACAACGGCGCTAATAGCAGCCTACAAAGCATATCCGCCCAACGGGGGCTCGAACTCGGTACCTCTCGGTCTCTGTGCCAGATGTTATCCAATGCGCCACGGCCCCCCCCCCATGTTGTAGGCCTACAACATGTAACTTATGAAGAATACATTTATTAAAGGTCTGGTTGTCTCGCAATCTTTTGTGTCATCTTCTCTCGTTTCATCTTGTATGTAGGTCTATTATAGTCTTGTCTTCCATTGTGTTGCAAAATGTTTTCATAAAGCGACCGGCTGCGACCGCATAATGACCTCGACCCTGCTCATTTAAATGAATTGATCGGGTGAGATCCTTCACCACCGTTTCGGGTGATGACGGGGAACCGCCATTTAAGGTTCCCGTGTAGGCTACGGACCGTGCTAGACCGAGCTTTATATTAGCCTACAGGCCTAACTGTCGTCTGATATAAGCAAGCATCGGGAGACGATCAGCACACTCTCTAACACAGAGGCGCAAGCAGGGCCGTTTTATCCACTAGGCACAGTAGGCACTGTGCCTAGGGCCTACGAATCTTTCAGGGGCCTACGAAAATCTGAAAATGAGATATTGAAAAAATAAGTTTAATGATTGAATTTGACGCAAAAATGAGAAAATGAAATTTCAAATTCAATATTTAATATTGTTTAAATATGTAATATTTTTTAATTGTACTGAAACAGTTTAAGTTCAAGATATTAACTTAAAGACTAGTTAAGCTGAGCTGTGTAACAGTCTAGACTATGTGAACTTTACGGCTCTGTATTAGCAAGAGCACTTCTAACTGTGTCATTAGCTATTTTCTGTTTGTAACAAGTTGAGTCTGTGTCAGTTTGGAATCATGATTAAACGAATATGGATTGATTATAACAGGGGTATCCAAGAGCCGGGTCGCAGACCATTTCTGGCCCGCCGACCATTTATTTCTGGCCCACGGAGATTTGCCTAAAGAATACACAATTTTAGAATAAAAGTTTAAATTTGTCATTGTTAAGGCTTAATTAGTTTTAATTGATGTTTGTGACTGATAATGAAGGTTAAAATTAAGATTTTTAAATCTAATTTGACTGTTTGTATGCTAAACAAAACTCTGCACCATTTAAGATTTAGTTTTGCAAACAATTGTCTGGAGACGGGCTCACCGAGCTCCCTGCCAGATCCCTAACCCATTTTGCTCAGGCTCCTTCAGCACCCTGGCCTGCCACTTGCTGGAGAAATATTGCCACTGGCACATCGTTAAAAAAAGGTCTGACTCATAACGTCTTCAAATGTCATTTCCCGCATTAACCCGTTTTCAATTTCAAAGCTGGTAGTAGGGGCCTACGAAAGTAAGAGTGCCTAGGGACTACAACGACCTTAAAACGGCCCTGGGCGCAAGGGACGCAGCCTAACGCTCTAACCATTGTACATGCAGCTAACTGGGTTTATCACCCGCTTAAGCTATTTAATTATCACTCATGGTTTCAGCTGACTTTATGTACCTATAGCCTACAGGCCACTCTTTAAAATGGAGTTCCAATTAGGCGTACGAGCACCAAGGGAGGGGATTCTGAACGGTTAAAAAAGTGGTAGGTCTACAGTTCATTCTTCAGCTGAGAAAGTGAGTCGCCGAATTTAGACGCCATTCACCGGGCAAGGCTGGCATCGAGGATGAACAGCCTAATAATAGACTGACAGACTATAGTAGGCCTACTGCTTTTAATAATTATAGTCCGTGTTGTAAACCTACGTAGGCCTAGGCCTAATTTGGTTTTCACGCATGCAGGTCTGAACGTTAAAAATTGCTAATAACAATTTGGATCGAAAAGTGGAACAGAAAAATACTAGTTTTATCCATCTAGTTTAACTTACGGAAATCTTGTTTGTTTGTTTGTTTGAGCCACAGGCTAAAAAGTCAAATCTTGCGACGACTAATTCGATCACTTACAATCATTCAATCGTCCTGAAACTTGGCAGATAGACTCGCCCTCGCAGACACTTCATTCTATAAAAATTTCAGCTCCCCAAAAAGGCAAGCTTATAGAATCGGGGACTCAAATTTTCGAATCGGGGAATCCCATTTTCCGATACGCAGCGTTGCCATTGGCCAGCGTTGCCATTGGCCGCAACAGAAACGGGCGCGCTGCCTCATTAAACGCAAGCTATGTCGTAAAATGGACGCGGACTATATATTTGTAGAGGTAACTGCTTCATAAGACCCATTATAGGATACTAGATGGATATAGTAAAAAACTTTGTTTTTACGGGCTGTATTTTATTATCCATCTAGTTTAACTTACGGAAATCTTGAATATATATATATATGTAACTATTTAACTATGTTTGAGCCACAGGCTAAAAAGTCAAATCTTGCGACGACTCATTCGATCACTTACAATCATTCAATCGTCCTGAAACTTGGCAGATAGACTCGCCCTCGCAGACACTTCATTCTATAAAAATTTCAGCTCCCCAAAAAAGGCTAGCTTATAGAATCGGGGACTAAACTTTTCGAATCGGGGAATCCCCTTTTCCGATACGCAGCGTTGCCATTGGCCGCAACAAAAACGGGCGCGCTGCCTGATTAAACGCACGCTATGACGTAAAATGAACGCGGACTATATATTTGTAGAGGTAACTGCTTCGTAAGACGCATTATAGGATACTAGATGGATATAGTAAAAAACTTTGTTTTTACGGGCTGTATTTTATTACTGTCTCACTTTCAAACTGGAACGGCTATCTTGAAAATTGTCCAACGGTCAATGTTGTTCCGACGCCAATGGTAGCCTAAAGGCACATTCCGCTGCATACTACAATGTATATATATATATATATATTATATATATATGTATATAATATATATATATATATATATATCTGTGTGTGCATGTGTGTGTGTGTGTGTGTGCATAAAGCAGGGTATGGCATATAGAGATATATGCCTATATGGACGACTAAAAGGAATTGGGAATATATATGCCTATAGCCTAGTAGCCTACAGATAAGTTTTATTTATAGAAGATCGCGTGCAAAGGTCGCACTCGTCAAATAAACAGGGTGCTCTGCTTAAGATTCTGCTCCCGTCCCCGTATCTTACAACACTCGTGTCTATAGTTACTGAGTTTTCTCGCCCTTCAGAAAGGGCGTTAGAGTAGGCTCCTGTATCTAGCACGTGCAAGTCGCACACAAGTAGGCCCAATGCCTTGGAATCAACAACAATGATTCGTAAATCACTGGATTACAACCGTATACGCCTACAGCCTACAGACTCAAAGAAAACCAGATCAGGACTAAAATACTGCTATCAGTTATAGACCACCCACTTCTCACACTTGCTCGCTTATCTTTAAACGCCTACCATATATATTAGGGGCCGTCCATAAAGTACGTCACGCTCGGGGGGGGGGGGTTTAAGAAAGTGTGACAGTTTGTGACAGGGGGGGGGGTCAGGCCATGTGTGACGTCACACATTTATTTATTTTTAATTTTATTTATAATTTATTTTTAATTTTTTTTAGCAGAATTTCATAGCTTTAAAATAATTTTCAAAAATTTTCTGAAACATTTTAATTAGTTTTATGTCAAAATAGCATGAAATGCATATCTCCTGAATGTGTTTTTCACGATTCCTCTCGCTAGGAGCGCTAGTAATAATGCTGTTGCGAAGCCTTGTTTATGTATTAGCCTTGCTTTCGGAAGTATTATTATTTCTATGTTGAAAGTGTGACGTACTTTAGGGGGTCCGAGTTTTGTGACAGTTTGTGACAGGGGGGGGGGTAAAATGATCAAAAATAGCGTGACGTACTTTATGAACGGCCCCTTATATGGTTGTATACAGAGGAGAGCTCGCTGACAGCAACTATAAACAAAGAACCTACACTTAGTTCTAAACCCTAGACACATGAAGCCAATAATATGACAAACAGACAAAGTATGTAGGCTGTAGGCCCATGCATGTATGTATGTATGTATGTATGTATGTATGTATGTATGTATGTATGTATGTATGTATGTATGTATGTATGTATGTATGTATGTATGTATGCATGTATGTATGTATGTATGTATGTATGTATGTATGTATGTATGTATGTATGTATGTATGTATGTATGTATGCATGTATGTATGTACTATGTATATATGTATATATATGTGTGTGTATGCTTGTATCTGGATATCTGTAAAGCACCTTTTATTAACCTATTAACCTTGCAGCTATGGGTGCTTAACATGTGAATCTAACAAATCTTTAAAAGGTTCAGCTTAAGATGGCTTCAATAAACTCTGTGACGAAAAAGTTCGTAAGTTTAATGGTAGGCCTATACTCGCTGGTATACTATTCCTGGAGGATCGTCGGATGCATGAGAAAGCACGATGTGCCCATGAGTAGACCTATTGCACCTCTGAGTAGTTTCCTTGAAGGGGCGCTATATAAATTTCCGAATAAATGAATGAATGAATATGAGCTTCATAAGCATATGAAACTGAAAGTAGGACCAAAGAAGCTGCATACATAATGTGAAAATTGCCATTTTGGCTTAATATGGCCTTCATTATTATGATGTTGGTGTTGGGAACCTTTAGACTCAAGTTCTTCATTTCTGTCACCTTCTGGTGTGGACCGTGGCACTGCATTAGGTTTTGTTGAAAGTCGAATTTGACGTCTATAATGGTTGCTATGTGTATGTAGACTACAGTTGACCTACATGCAGTGATGCAAAAACTTGTTTAGCACCTGATTTATTACCATCAGCGTGAACTGAAGGACTCGATTGCAAAAAATTAAATATAGAGCACACATAGTATTATAGAGTCAGTGAAATCTATATGAGGATGGTGCAAAGGGGACGATATGGAGCGTCGTATATGTTGCCACGGTTGTTGCTGCTGATTCAATTTTTAAATACAGATTTATAGTTGTCTGATGGAGCACCAGCCTAGTATGGACTGCTTACTTTAAGTGATGGAATCGTAGCTCCGTATGAACTTATGAGTTAGGCTACTTAATATAGGTGCTCTGATACATACCTAAGCCTAATGGTAATACTATGGAAATCATGCAGTGCCTTAAAACCGACCTACCTTCTGTGTCCCTCCTAGCGGGATTGCGATCCATTTTGGGCCTCCCCTTTGTAACCATGCAATGTACTTTCCTCATTAGTAGCCTATAGTATCGTCATTATTGTGTGAAAATTGGTTGCAATAAAAAAAAACTTGACTTGACTACCCTACTGAACGATCAACACGATACTAAAAAACAGATAGACCATAAAAGTTAAAACCCTGTGTAAACAGTGACGGATTTACTGTAGGAACAATTAAGTGAGGTCAGAGGCAGTTCCAGGGTAATAGGTTAATATCTGTACAATAACCTCGACCCATACATAACCCTAGGCCAATAACCTGTTGAAAGATAAACTCCGGTCAATAACCCCCTAGGAAAATAACCCCCAGTCAAAAGAAACCTTGGCCATTAACCACCACACTTAACACGTAGCACATTAAGAAATGTTGAACATGTTGCATTTCTTGTTAACTTATTATTTTTGCTACAATTATTACTGTAACATCACGGCCAACTAAATAAAGCAGCACCCACCACGAATGTGACAATAGCCTGCACGGTTGAGAAAGTTCATCTTGCAATCTGTTCCATGTTGTACCTACTATTTCAGTTAAGCGCAAGACATGTCCTTTTCAGTCGGGGTTAGGTCGGTAGCGCTCCTGAGTAGTAAACTAGTAACCTTGAAGGAGCGCTATATTTATGAATCTCCGTAATGAATGAATGAATGAATAAAGTCTCTGTTTTGCACGATGTACTAATTAGGGATGAGCAGATTATCCGTTTCGAAATCGGATCGGCTTGATTTTGCACTAATCGGCATTAATCGGAATCGGCGATCCCAGGACTACCGATCCAAATACCAAAAAAGTAATATTTTTGACCAAAAGCAATTTCTTTTTTCATTAATACAGAAATAGTAACCTGTTTTGGCGAGCTCCTGCAGTAATCTTTAATCTTTAATTAATCGAAAGTCCGTAGAAATAATAAAATTGTTACTCGACGTGTCAACAAAAATGGCGGACAGTCAGGCTTTTCTTATGCCACGCAGTTTCAAACTTTCAAATTTAATTTCTTTTAAATTGCATTGTTCAGTGCATAAACTCTTATTGGAATTACATCTAGCGAGAATATACAAGATTTTGTTGTTTTCATTTATGTTTTATAAACTATTCGGGTCGGAGTCGGAATCGGCGAAAATAGCAGGCCAACTATCCGGAATCGGAAATCGGTACAAATGCCAATCGGCTCATACCTAGTAGGCTAGTACTAAGCATCCTTGAAGCTTTGAAGCTGTGATAAGTGCGATATGTAGTAACAGCAATAATTGCAGACATCGGTTACAGAACTGAGTAACACTAAAAGTATAAACTTAGTCCTACTAATCTTCATGCACTTACCAAAATCAATGTCAACCCAATTATAACATACAGAGTTCAGCACGAATCTTAATCGTAATCTTAAACTCCAAATCTAGAAAGCGCTACTATGGGGCGCGGTGGTGTAGTGGCAAGTTCGGTGCCTTGCAGCCGGAGGGTTGCGTGTTCGAATCCACCTCCAGCCGCCGCGTAGGGACCAAGTCCTTCACTCACAATTGCTCATGCGCTTCGGCGTGAAACTCCGAGTCAGTGTCCGCGCTGTAGTCGGGAGCGCCTCTGAGTAGAAATCTTGAAGGGGCGCTATAACAAGTGCTCATACATACATACATACATACATACATAGACTACATACATACATAGACTACATACATAAAGCTAAGCGTAGAGCACCGACTTATTCACGAGCGCTGCGTCGTATCAGAGATCGACGTCCTGTTGATAGCTCGTGCGAGCGAATTTTTGGATGAACTGTAGACGCTTAATTTGGATGGATTCGAGGTTGAGAGAAAAGATTTACAGAAACTTGGAGTGGACAATGGAGGTAGCGATGGTGTATGCAGTTTAAAGTCGCGCATTGGTCGAATGCGGCGGAAGACACGAATATGCATGAAGCAGGTGCGCGAGAGGTTGGAGATGTGGTTAGAGAAGGAGAGATGTGGATCGAAGTCAATGCCAACATTGAGCATAATTACAGTGCCGTTTTAAGGCCTAGGCACGCGAGGCACGTGCCTAGGGCCCCGCGCAACAGGGGGCCCCGCGGCGGCCCAAAAACAAAAACTACATCGCGACCATGTGCACGTAATAACAGTACGATAATATTACTGAACAATATTACAAGTTCTAACAATTCTGCAAAGTAAGAGCAATATTTAACAAACGTCTGCATTTTTAGTTACTGTAGGCCTAACTATAATTATTGGTGATAAGCGCAGTTTTCGCAGAGCGCTGTAGAAGTTAGACTGAAGTAAATCAATAATTTTAACGCATGGCGCACGCTACCCACACAGCTCCATGTATATTTTGTTTGCTTTCACTCGTCTGCTTTTGGCAACGCTATAGACATCGACGTATATTATACGTCGATGGCTATAGATGAACAGAACTATAGGCCTACATTTTCTCTTATAATCTAGCCTACCTAGAAAAATATCAATAAATTTTTATGTCGTGGTAAATTAATATTAATTTTTAATATGAAATCTCTCTCAGTTCTATAATCTATCATTTTCTAAATTGTTTTAAATTTCAAATTATAACAAAGCGTAGCCTAATAATTTCTGGATAGCCCTACAAATGACACTGTTATCAGTGTTATGGATGCGAGCACAAAATGTCGAATTCAGACCTACTCGCCAATCACCGACTCAATGAACTAAACAGACGTGGAGAAATTTATGAAGAAATCAGCAGCAAATTTACCATTTTGATTGTTGAACAAATAACAGAATAATTTGAAACGTTTGCAAAGTTCTATCCTCAAGATCTTGACCGACAAGAACTAATTAGCCTACAGAATGTGAACACCTTAACAGTGGCGGCGCCAGACACTTTTTGTTACCAGGGCATAGCCAGGGCAGTCATACAAGTAACCAGTGCAGAGGTGATTTATGGCAAGCGTGGTAGCGCGAGCTTATATGGTGACCGTCACCATGTGCATCGTGACCATTTAATTTCGCGCTACCGCGCTCGCCATAAGTCGGCCCTCTGCAGTCTGCACTATTATACTTGTCAGGTCAGAGGCTCAGATGGGCAAAGCCCTCTGAAGCTGAACGCTTTTGCACATTTGTAAAGCAAATTTTAACATCTCAGTGAACTTAGTAAAGCATTAGGCCTACTAAAAAATACTCTTTTGGGTAGCATGCACAACAGTTTTCAAACTTAACAAGTTCAACAAATAGAGCCATTGATTCAGGTAGGCCCTATTGTTTACGCATTTGCTCAAGTAACTCGTGTCATATGAGATGCAATTAAGCCTATAGGGGTTAGACGTTGATTTATGTGCAGTTCGCGTGTGAAATGTAGACTTTATTGTGGGATCCTAAGAAAGACAAGGGGTTGAACCCATAACTTCCCTTGGGAATTCTCACCCTGGTGTTTGCTACTGACAATAGGCCTCCCGCTTCCATCTTCTTCAAATGGACTACTAGGATGACATGGGTCCTGAGATAAAGTCATGCTCTTAATTAAAGGAAGCAGATGCGATAGTGGAAGAAAAGTGTGCCCGATCAGTACCGTATATCGAAAGATCGGTCCAGCTTAAATAAATCACAGTCTGAGGTAGCAGTGGAACTGGAAGTAATGTCAATTTCCTCACCTCTAATGACGTCTATTTTCTACTTGGAAGTTGTCGGCACATCGGAGCAAAGTGAACTAATAGCTAGCCTATCGGCTTCTTCCTCCGCTGTATCTGCATTCTCCACAAACATCTGCAGCTGAAGGAATATCAGCACCTGAGGTTTGCATCTTAAAGAACAAATTGATGGAAGGAGTACCGACAACAGGAACCTCAATTTTCGACTTTCCTCTGCCCCTTTCTGAATGCCAGAACTGTACATACGTTTCAAGGGATTCATGGCTGATGATGATAATTTTCGTCTACGTATTATATTTAAAAGTAGGGGCCTACGGTAAACGAATGAATTATACCATGGCATGTACAGAGACACTGTAGGACAGAGACAGCGATTATATATATGACATATTATATATGTATGCATATATATATAGAGAGACAGACAGACAGACAGAGACAGACAGAGACAGAGAGACACGCTGGAGCAGAGTGGATGCATACCTCAATGGAATACCATCACTCACTGCCATGGCCCTATATCGAGCGTGTCTCCATGTACAAACAACTGAGTGTTCGCTTCTACTGTGGTTCAAAATTCAAATTTTCCGACAGGTGATCGATAGACCACACATATACACGTCTGTGGACCTGCAGTTGTGTATCGTGTATCATGCTATAAAGCTGTATAGCAAAAGTTTGGAGCCAAAATTTGGCAGGGCAACGACCAGGGCAAAGGCTTTTTTACCAGGGCATTTGCCCTGGCATGCCCTGGTGTAGTGCCGCCACTGCACCTTAAATAGGCTACTATATGTCAGTGTCATTTGCAAAGCATCAGTGCCATCTATGTCAATAATGATATGCCATGATAAAGAATGACAGTCTGGAATCAATGTTTCCAAACGTTGAAATTGCAATAAGAATGTTTCTGTCAATGATGGCAACAAACTGTAGCCTGCCGGTGAAAGTTCTTTCTCAAAACTTAAATTAATCAAGAACGAGCTTCGCAGCCGTATGATGAAAAAACGATTAAACTGCCTGTCCGTCATGATCATAGAATCAGATGTGTTGGAGTCTTTGAGTTTTGATTATATTATAAAAGAGTTTGCTGAGAGCAAAACACGAAAGCGATGTTTGTTAAAAAAGTCCTGACAATCCATGTAGCCTATAGCAAACATTTACCCATTACAATCTCACTTTCAGTTATTTTATATAACAAATTGACAATAAGAATTTTAACGTATAGGCCTATTAAACTAAACATTTATTTTACACTTGTAGTAGCCTACAAAGATTGCTGTATTAGCTGCGTTAGCAGTTTATTACTATATTAATAAATTTAACAAATGACATAAGCACATGCAATGCATTAATGCAATACCCTATATCTGAGACTGAGAGATTGAGGCGAAAGTCTGGTAACATTGAAGATTAGGGTTTGTGCCTAGGGCCCCCAAACTCCTTAAAACGGCTCTGCATAATTAGGCTATATAGTACATATACACATATTCTGTCTGGTTTTTAACTTATCATTTATTAATTATTTATAGTTGTCAAATCACAGTTACATTAGCAAAGTCGAAAACCTATTCCACACATGTCCGATCTGATTTCCAGCCGGGGAGAAGAGGTTTAGACTTTTGAGGTCGCTAACGTTGGATGTCCGTGATAAACAGTCTTGTTATCCTTACAATCGGTTGGTGCAGTCAAAGTAGACATATTTCAAAGTTTGTCATCCATTAACCCAGTGTTATTTCAGTTATGGTTTTTCAGTTACAGTTACAGTTATAGTTATAACAGACGACTCGGAGGTGAAATTGAGAGATGAAGAGTTGGTGGGTATACGTGTATGGAATGGTCGGGGTTGTGTTCCCCCAACCAGAACAGCCACAGTACAGCGCAGAAGCTTTGCTGTGGTCGGTCCAACTTTCTGGAATGGGTTGCCTATAGCCTCTTACTGCTTGAGCTCTTTGGCCTTTCTTTACAATTGTTCTATAAGCGCTTAAAAACCACTTTGTTCGATCCTGTTTTCCGTCGTTAGGTCGAGAGCGCCTCTGATACTTGAAGAGGCGCTATATAAATCTGTGATTACTTTACAAACTGAGGTATAAATGGATGTATTCTGAAGCGACAATTCAAGGAAACTCATCATCTGGCTCTTTATTAATTTATTTCAACAACATTACCAAAAGTACGCTGTCAGATGGATGTAGGCCCTAACTCCTCTCTTACACGGCAGGTGGAACGGACAGACATTGGCTAATTACAACTGAGCAGTCAGTAGAGAGGACATCGTTCATGAGGACATCATTACTCCAGGGACTATGAGGACACTATTAACTCTAGAAATACGAGGACATCATTAGTCTATGACTATGAGGACACTATTAACTCTAGAAATACGAGGACATCATTAACCCAGAACTATAAGGACACTATTAACTCTAGAAATACGAGGTCATCATTAACCCAGGACTATGAGGACACTACTAACTCTCGAAATACGAGGACATCATTAGTCTATGACTATGAGAACCCTATTAACTCTAGAAATACGAGGACATCATTAGTCTATGACTATGAGGACACTATTAACTCTCGAAATACGAGGACATCATAAACCCAGGACTATGAGGAAACTACTAACTCTCGAAATACGAGGACATAATTAACCCAGGACTATGAGGACACTGTTAACTCTAGGAATACGAGGTCATCATTAACCCAGGATTATGAGGACACTATTAACTCTAGGAATACGAGGTCATCATTAACCCAGGACTATGAGGACACTACTAACTCTCGAAATACGAGGACATCATAATTTAGTCTATGACTATGAGAACACTATTAACTCTAGAAATACAAGGACATCATTAGTCTATGACTATGAGGACACTATTAACTCTAAAAATACGAGGACATCATTAACCCAGGACTATGAGGACACTATTAACTCTAGGAATCCGAGGACATCATTAGTCTATGACTATGAGGACACTATTAACGCTAGAAATACGAGGACATCATTAACCCAGGACTATGAGGACACTATTAACTCTAGGAATCCGAGGACATCATTAGTCTATGACTATGAGGACACTATTAACTCTAGAAATACGAGGACATCATTAGTCTATGACTATGAGGACACTATTAACTCTAGGAATCCGAGGACATCATTAGTCTATGACTATGAGGACACTATTAACGCTAGAAATACGAGGACATCATTAGTCTATGACTATGAGGACACTATTAACTCTAGAAATACGAGGACATCATAAACCCAGGACTATGAGGAAACTATTAACTCTCGAAATACGAGGACATAATTAACCCAGGACTATGAGGACACTGTTAACTCTAGGAATACGAGGACATCATTAGTCTATGACTATGAGGACACTATTAACTCTAGAAATACGAGGACATCATTAACCCAGGACTATGAGGACACTATTAACTATAGGAATCCGAGGACATCATTAGTCTATGACTATAAGGAAACTATTAACTCTAGAAATACGAGGACATCATTAGTCTATGACTATGAGGACACTATTAACTCTAGAAATACGAGGACATCATTAACCCAGGACTATGAGGACACTATTAACTCTAGGAATCCGAGGACATCATTAGTCTATGACTATGAGGACACTATTAACGCTAGAAATACGAGGACATCATTAACCCAGGACTATGAGGACACTATTAACTCTAGGAATCCGAGGACATCATTAGTCTATGACTATGAGGACACTATTAACTCTAGAAATACGAGGACATCATTAACCCAGGACTATGAGGACACTATTAACTCTAGGAATCCGAGGACATCATTAGTCTATGACTATAAGGAAACTATTAACTCTAGAAATACGAGGACATCATTAGTCTATGACTATGAGGACACTATTAACTCTAGAAATACGAGGACATCATTAGTCTATGACTATGAGGACACTATTAACTCTAGAAATACAAGGACATCATTAACCCAGGACTTTGAGGACACTATTAACTCTAGGAATACGAGGACATCATTAGTCTATGACTATGAGGACACTATTAACTCTAGAAATACAAGGACATCATTAACCCAGGACTTTGAGTACACTATTAACTCTAGAAATACGAGGACATCATTAGTCTATGACTATAAGGACACTATTAACTCTAGAAATACGAGGACATCATTAGTCTATGACTACGAGGACACTGTTAACTCTAGAAATACAAGGACATCATTAACCCAGGACTATGAGGACACTATTAACTCTAGAAATACGAGGACAGCATTAACCCAGGACTATGAGGACACTATTAACTCTAGAAACAAGATGGCATCATTAACCAGTACTATGAGGACACTATTAACTCTAGAAATAAGATGACATCATTAACCAGTACTATGAGGACACTATTAACTCTATAGGAATACGAGGACATCATTAATCCAATGACTGTGAGGAGTTTGAGGACGTTATTTAACCCAAGGATTATGAGGGCATCATTATTCATTAATCCAATGACTATGAGGACATCCCACCAGTGACGATTGCTGAACAAATACAGAAATCATTAGTCATGTCCAAAATTCTGAACCCGAATGATAAGAACGTCGTGCGATAGGCAATTGAAACGAATCAAGCAAACATCTTTGAAATCATCGAGAGCAGTACGTACAGGACGCTGATAAACAGACTATGAGGGCATGGGGGAGAGACCAGGTCAGACAGAAAGAGAGAGACAGACAGACTGACAGACTGACAGACAGAGAGACTGACTGACAGACTGACAGAGAGACAGACAGACAAATTGAGAGACTGACAGACAGAAAGAGAGAGACAGACAGACTGACAGACAGAGAGACTGACTGACAGACTGACAGAGAGACAGACAGACAAATTGAGAGACTGACAGACAGACTCAAAGTCCAAAGAGAAACCGATCAGATCTATGTCCGTATTTTGAACCCATCCATCTTATTATCTACTTTCTCTGGCTCGTTGGGATGGTTGGTGTGTCAACCAGAGAAGAAGCTGTCACATACGACGACGTCGATAGCCAATCCGCAGGCCTCGCTGGCTTCGAGCAAATTGGCAACTGTCGAAAGACAGTCGACGTATAAAAGGCAGGAACGAATCCTCCTCTCCGTTAAGCAACACGAGCTCTTCTGGAGGAACTAGCACTTCAGCTGAGGGTGGCACTGGCATCGTCTGCAAGAGAAGCGCAGCATACGGACACTTAACGTCTTCAAACGAGAAGAGAATCAAGAGAATCGAGAGAAAGAAGATACAGCACGCGCAAAAACTGTTCTCCGTTCTTCCTAAGTTCGAGGGGACGGTTTTAATTCGTAGTATTTAGAAAAAGCAGAAGAAAAATAATAAGAAGAAGCAATTGTTGATCGGAGAAGATGCCACGAAACAGCAACGTACAAGACCTGCAGTCGGCGAAGTTCTGGATTGCTTTGTTGGCCGAGTTCATCGGCACTCAGCTGCTAGTCACGGTCGGCTGCGGTGCCTGTGCCTCCACGCCAACGCAGAGCATCGTCCAGCTCTCTCTGGCGTTCGGCCTCAGCGTCGCAACCATCGTCTGGATGATCGCACACATCAGCGGAGGACACATCAACCCTGCCG
Organism: Aporrectodea caliginosa; assembly: GCA_020284085.1. Lineage (NCBI taxonomy): Eukaryota > Metazoa > Annelida > Clitellata > Crassiclitellata > Lumbricidae > Aporrectodea > Aporrectodea caliginosa. The sequence goes on from JACEVL010006450.1 coordinate 1,479,164, forward strand.
TCACGCTTGGCTTCCTCGTCACGCGTAAGATCAGCCTCGTCCGCGGCCTCTTCTACATCGTCAGCCAGTGCCTTGGGGCGATCGCCGGCGCGGGGTTTCTGTACATCACCACGCCCAGAGGCGACCACGGCAGCAACAGCAACTATACCAATCTCAATCCGACACTCGGCACCTCAGCTCCACCTAAGGATGGTTCCGTCGAAATCTACCAGATCGTGCTGATCGAATACACCATCACGTTCTTGCTCGTTCTGACCGTCTTTGCCACCGTCGACAAGCGCAGGACGGGATTCGCAGGGTCCGGACCACTGGCCATTGGACTGTCCGTAACGATGGGACATTTCTGGGCGGTAAGTCTTGGATGATGTTGACGAGTTCTTTGCCCGAAGGCAGTTCCACTGGCGTTAAAGTCCCTCCCGGGGATGGGATGAGTGAGGTGGTTTCCCGTTGCCATAATCACAGACAATAATTATTGTGGGTGAGCAACTTGTCCGCTCCCTTCCTAGAACCCCTTCACAGGCATTCCTCTCTCGACTTAAAAATAATGGTCCTATTTGGCCGCGCTGGGGCTGGGAGCGCCTCTGAGTAGTTCCCTTGAAGGGGCGCTATACAAATTCAAGTAATGAATGAATGGTCGCTACGCAGTAGCTTGAGGTAGATTCGAACCTGCGACCCTCCGGTTACAAGGCACAGAACATACCGCTACACCACAGCGTCCCTGCAGCAAACTTACTCAAGTCAGTGTTTCCCACAGTGTGTTCCACGGCTAGCGTTCCGTGAGGGGAAGACAAGGTTCGGTGACGAAATTGGATAAAAGTGTTGTTTTAATGTGTTATTACGTTATAAAGCAGACTTCGAGATGAAGACAAAGGTTCTGTTGGAAAATTTCTTTTAAAATAATTTCTAATCTATAAGAGAAGTCAGTTATTCATTATATTGTGTTAGTAGTGTACAGGGATGGGCAGTAATTTAATTGATGTAATTGAAATTACGTAATTTGAATTACAATTGTAATTGGTAATTTGTAATTTGTTGCTCTGGATCAATGTAATTTGTAATTTGTAATTGAATTACATTTTTTGATGTAATTTGTAATTTCAAATTACATCTGTAAAATCAAATTACTTTTAAAAGAAAACTAGAACCAGAGACTCCACAACCAGAGCAGTTTTGATTACATCTTTTCCTTATCTTGATCACCATCACTAATTCACTACACTATAGTATAGTATCTCTGGAATGAACGATAGCAACACTGAACTCTGAATGCTTTCACAAAATTGGAGCTATTGTCAGAAATGATATAGCTACAAGTTTGTCATGTGTCAGACCGAGCTCATAATGTATTACATAGATGAGTTGCGCTACCCCATCACACGTGTGTGATTAAACAAAACGTCTGCATGCTAAGGCAACTGAGCGTTGCTCAAATGTACATGCATAGATCCAGTGAAGTTTTTCTTGCAGTATATCATAGATGACAGCAAGGAACTAATGACACTTCATAGCTATGCAACTGTAAAGATATTATTTATACAATTTAATTCTGCACTTCCTTCATCTGCGCTGGCTCACAAGCTCATTATAGTTTTGCAAGCATGACTGTAAGGTCAAACAGATGCCGATTATCGGATACCTTGTTCGAACAGGTGCTACATCTTGGGGAAAATTAAATAAGCAGTTTCAAACAGTGTAGTACAAATGAACAGTAGAAATGAAGCATGTGTTTCCTGACTGAATTTCTTGATCCCAACTATGCATGTAATTTGTAATTTGATGTAATTGAAATTACGTAATTTGTAATTTGTAATTTCCAACAAATTTCTAAAGTAATTTGTAATTTGTAATTCAATTACATTTTCTCAAGTAATTTGTAATTTGTAATTCAATTACATTTTACTGTGTAATTTGCCCATCCCTGGTAGTGTAACCTATATTGGTCTGCTTCACGTATATCAGAATGTGTTTTGCTTAGGTCGGGGTTCAGTAACGGTAAATAATAGGTAAAAGGGTTCCTTAGGCAAAAATGATTGGGAAGCACTGCTCTAAGTTAATCTGTATACATGATCTAATAAGAGGAAACGCCTTGTATAGAAAATTCTCACTATTTGCTTCAATACTGAAGTTTTTAAATACTGCATTAATACTAAAATTTTGGCAACATAAGTTATGGTCCTGCGACTCCTAAACTTACTCTATACACGGTCTAGTTACTGTCTAGTACGACAAGAAAGCGTAATGTAATATAATGTAAACGAACAGTTATATAGCGCCGCTCAAAATCAGCAGCTCTCTCAACCGGCTAAAGTGCCTGAGCCAGCGAACAGGAAAGTCTTAATAAGGTGTCTCCGGAACTGGGGAGGTGAGAGGGCTATAATATTATTCTAGACGCAGGGACTGGGGGAAGACTGGGAAAGCCAGTGTGATTCTCGTTAACGATAACGATAACGAAAATGTTCGTTAACGAAAATAAAATTATTTCGTTAACGATAACTATAACTATAACTAAAAAATATCATTAACTATAACTATAACGAAAATAACAACAACGAAAATTCATCTTTATTTTCGTTAATACAAAAATAAAAATAGGAAGTGCAATATGGACAACTCGACATAAATGAGAACGAAAAATGCGATATTTTTATTATGCACTGTCAGTTACTTTGGAAACTCGTGTATTCATGAAGCTGAATGCACCCATGCTTCAAAGGCTTTCAAAGCTCTGAGCAAATTGTGAAACAGCGTGTTAATACGCACAATTTTGTATATAGCCTTAATTATTGTAACTAAGTAGTAACTAAAATTAACAAAAATAAAAATCTATTAACTATAACTATAACTAAAAAATATTACTAACTATAACTATAACTATAACTAAAATAAAAAACCATTAACTATAACTGTAACTATAACTAAAATAAAATCTGTAAGGAGAATCACATTGGGGGAAGCTGAGGGCCAACCTTATGCTGAAGACTGTCACTTCAACTCACTTGCACCTTACATGCCATATGATTTCACTTAATAATTTCAAGGATTGTTGAGTACACCAAGACTCCTTCCACTTGAAACTATAAGCTTGGTTCATTAGACCACTTTACAAAACCTATAACGAATTTAAATTACACTTTAAATTACACAAATTACGTTTAAGTAATCATTATAAAAAAGAAATCTGCCATTGTAGCATTCTTTGTGCATTTATAATGCATTTTCCATAGGCAGTCATATATATGCACAACGAACTAATTAGAGAGTATAGATCTACAGTAACTGGTGTGTATAGACATTGTTTATTTGCTGCCATGTAATGGAAGTTGCAAGTACTGACGCGTCGAATGATGTTGAATGCTGATGCAGGTGTTCTGTTACGGTATCAGCAACTGTTGCGGTTGATATGCGCAACAACTAACCACTTGTTGGAGAGAAAGGAAAAGAGAGACAGAAAGAGATGGACAGACATAGACGGAGAGAGAGAGACAGAGGCGAGAGGCGCAAGTGTTTATGCATCTGTCAAATCTGTCAGGTTCATTTTGACAGTCACTTAATCTCCTCCAAACAAACCTCTTAAATTCTCAGATTTAATTAAAACCACATGGACATTATATATCTAAGCCATAGACTAGATTTTTATATATCTTCACTTATGATACAAGCCCACAGGCTAAACAAATAAGTAAAATAAATTGTAGAAGCGCATACCTAACTGAGCTATAGGGTGTGTCGTGTCGGCCTTGAGTATACGCAGAGGACATATTAATATACTTTGAGCGGCTTAAATGCGGGTGCCCGTGTTTTTGAGTAGGCCTATAGATAATAGCCTATCCCTGGATGATTCGGGTGGGCATGGGACACACCCCGTTGAACACAATTTGTAAGTTACGAACTTGCTCGAATGAGCCAGAGCACATGCATATACGGATGGGACAGACCTTGCTGTAGTTAACAAAAGAATTCAATTTCTACAATAGTTTTGACCTTTAGATTATTTTGTCTACGTGTTGTTTGTTTGGACTAAGAAATAACAATGCACTTGACTTGAAAAGAAACCAGGGTCTCATTGTTTACTGTGTTTTGTGGGCTAACGTATGGGATCAAATTCCTCTGAGAAAGGCGTGGAATGTAGGCCTATACGTTCAATCGTTATCTATCAGTCACCATTTCTGTAAACTGCAGTGACGTCTGAGACTTTGATCCTATCAGATGCAGATGCTTTTACAAAGCGACGCGCCTGAGATGATTTCCTCATTTCGACCAACATCGCTCCATCCAGGTGCTCGCGATCAACATTGTATCTAGTCAGCATTAGGTATAAAGGCCTAATTGTCATCCACATTCGAAGCCTAAGTTTATTAGTTTTTTATGAAGATAATTAGGCCTAACGTTCATCAGTATTTCTATGTTAATATTATTATGTATAGGCCCAATTTTTTGACCAGCCTCGGGGTACGATGTGCTGGAAGTGTAATGCCAGTGGGTATATAGGCCCATATATACACGCAGAGGGAAACTATAGGCTGCGGCATGCAAGCTTATCTTCGTAGCGTTAGTGTCAACTATATAATCATCGCTTATTATTTCAAACTAATACACAGCAGTATGATTACAATTCATATTATGAACGGATGATCACAAGTCGAATTTAACATTCTGGCAGCCATGCAAGGCGCCCATCTGTCTCACTGCTCATTTTACCAACGCCATCTGGCGAATGAAAGGCTGAGTCAACCTTTGGGACGGTAGCGGGAAGCGATCCCGCGTCCGTGCTGATCTTCTGCTCTTCGCGCCAGAATGTTACCATTACGCTAAACCCCTCCCCACACTATAGACCCCTAGAGGTTTCCTTACTCGTTACAGGTAGCATCTTTATCATGTTTCGTTACACTAAGCTTAGTCTTGCGTAATATCTTGCTTACGCAGAATCGGTGACTACAATGAAAGAAATGAAAGCGGAATTAATTTAAGACAATGATGATGTGTAGGTCCCATGTTCAGTTGATCAGGCTCCTCGCTTTGGCGATGATAATGATGACAACAGGTGACAAAAATGAAAGAAATGTGTTTAAGACTTAAGTTGTATACTGCGGGGGTATCGAGTGCATCTTAACAGGTCGCCTTATTAAAGGTGCTCTGCAGGGTTTGGTGCTGATGAGATCATGAGAGTAATGGTGGTTGCTACAATGGAGCACGGTCGCTGGGGTGATAATGATCATAAAATCCGGATGACGATGATGATAAGTATTTTTTATAAAACGATGATGTACAGTAACGTAGCCATGCAACAATTTCGGGGGTTCCCAATGGACATGACCCTAAAACTTAAGTTTTTTGTATTTCACATATAAAAGCATATAAACTTTTTTTAGACAATAGCCTAGATTTGGGGTGGGGGTTGAACCCGTAAACCTCCTAAATACGCCCATGATGATGTAGATGATGCTGGTATAGATAGAGTAGCCAATTGGTTAGAACGCTGGCCTAGTAACGCGAAGTGTTCGGGTTCGAGCCTCCTCTGAGACGGTTACCTTTAGCAAGTCCTTCAATACTAATAATAAAATGGAGTAGTATGTCGATGGTGATAATAATGATGACGATGATGATGGTCGCAGTGACTAAACTTCCGTCAGAAGCCTTTAAATATTTATACAGTAGCCGTCATGTCATTTCGTTGATGGCATTCCAACATCGCACAATCATTGACTCCTTAAGTCTTAAGACGACGGTCCTTGTGTCGGTTCGTCCATCAATTGACCTTTAACCAATAGGCGTTGACTTTCGTCATCAGTTGACCCTTTAAAGACGTCATTCTCTGCCTGGTCCAGTGGTGTAGTGGGGCGGGAACGCGGGGGAAAGCCGTTCCCGCACTTTTTTCCAGGGAGGGAACGCGATCCCTCACTATTTTGCAGCATTTCTGTACAGGTATGGAAACTGTTTGAATACTTGAATACAATATGTTACAAATAACAAATTCCTATGTATAAATTTACATAATTACATTTATTAATTTTTTGTTATTTTTTACATTCAACAGTTTCAAAAATAGCAGCGCTCACACTATGCAAAATTCTTGCAAGATTGCACTTTTTGCTACAGTTGCTTCTTCAATTTCCAGGCGTTCCCCCACTTAATTTTTTAGGACTACACCACTGGCCTGGTCCAATTCCTATCACCTGCATAAGCGCAACCACCCTTATACTGAGGGCCACCTTCCGGTTTCGCAAAAACAATCCACTTTTCAAGAAAAACCATGATGGTGGTTAGTCCAGCGATTTTTTAGGCAAAAAAATCGACTTCTTCCTAACCGAATAATTTTTCTTCCATCTTGTGTCGGCCCTATAGGCATCACAATTCTGCAGAGATATCTTCATTCGATCAAAGAATTAAAGTAGCGATAGGCTATGTGAATATTTATCCTGGTTTCCATGGCGATTCAAGGCTTTGAAATTGCAATTGAAACAATGGAATGCCAAGGTGCTTCGATCAAAATATCGTGATATTTGACGTAATCCTGGTTCATATTGCTTCTCTTTATCATACATCTGTTTGTATATCTCTTCTCTGCAGGTACCTTATACTGGCGCTGGTACCAACCCCGCTCGAGTCTTCGGCCCAGCCGTCATTTCGCACACCTGGGTTCATCACTGGGTAAGTGCGACCGCCAAATATCAACGCATAGCCCTATAGAATCTTCCTAAGAAACTTCACGTGCTTCTTGTGAAGTATTTGCTGAAAACTTTCAATTGCTTGCTGAATGATGACTTTGCATTTTCAGCTGATCGCTATTTTAATGTAATTAGTGATATTTTACTTGACAACGACCGCATTACATTGTAGGCCCTATTGTCGACTCATTCGATATCTTTTCCCACAGAATTAAGTATATCAATGCAATTTAATATGTAATGATATTTTACTTGACAATGGACCGCTTTGCATTGTGTTGTCGAACCTATCGATAATTATCTTCTCTGCAGGCGTATTGGGTGGGACCTCTTCTCGGTGGAGTGGCTGCAGGTCTTATGTACGAGATGGTCCTAGCTGTAAACGCAAGCAAAGCCAAGATGGCGGCCTTCATGACACGTGACTACGATGACGACGATTTCGAGGAAGGCGGTCACAGGCCAAGCGCCCCGAATTCCAGAGGAGACGTCGAATTCACCACCAAAGGCAGCGCATAGTATCAACAAAATAGCCTATCGTCGGCGTTTTCGAAGAGTGGTATTATTTGCAAGGAACAGTAGGGCCTACTGCTATAGCCTACAAACGGCCGGTTGAATTCTTTTCTTCTGTGTGGACGAAAAATCTTATGCTGAAACTTTTTAAGCGTGGGAAGGGATAGTTGTTAGACCTACATGGGCCAAGTCAAAATTTTGAATGGGAGAAACGCCTTTATGTAGGTCTATCTGGGACCAAACATTTGTTGTTGGTAAAGGCTACGCCGGCAAAACGATGCACAACAAAATGGCGCTATAGCCTATGGGCAACAATTAGGCCTAATAGGCCTATTATTATTATAATTATTATTTTTTCGTAATTATTATTATTATGAATTTTTTAAGCGCCATTATCTACTGGCCAAGCATGGATCGATGGCGATGAGCAATTGCTATAGCCTAATTGCGAGAGAAGGACTTGCTCATGGCCTTACACAGTAATTGTCAGTGGCGGCGCCAGGATTTGAGGTTTGGGGGCTAAAGCTAAAAAAACCTTCCCTTTTGTCCCCTCCTCGCTGTGATTTGCAGTGATTTCCCACTTTTTGGGAGGGCTGAGCGGCAGTTAGGGGGGGCTAAGCACCCCATAGCCCCCCTGGCGCCGCCACGGGTAATTGTCTCGGGTAGGCTTGAACTCATACCCTCTGCGTCAGACCCACAAGGTGAGTAATGTAGTTATTGTGGTTAAAACCCAGTGTGCCAAAGACTAGTGATATTGTCTTTCTTTTCTGCTTTGCTTTGCGAAATGGTATAATTTGCTTTCAGGCATTTTAATTAGTGCATATAGCTATATTGTGGCATCATAAAATTTGCCTGTAGCGCAAAATTAATATCGGGCAGGTTTGCCAGTTGTACGCTTTAAATGCTTATCGTTACGGCAGTGAATGTTTTCGATTGGTAGGCTAATAGGTTATCGTTGTATGTTCTCATGTTCTGGTATACTCCATTTAGTTTCTACGAGCAGGTGGTTTTCTCGGCTCCTAACTTCAGCCCTTACAAATCAGCTTACCGTGAAGGCTGCGCCACTGAAACTGCTATCGGCTTTACGCTGGACAACATATTCTCATCTGTTGATACTGGAAAGATATACCTCTCAGTAGGCCGATGCCTGGTATGCCAGGTCAAGAGTGCTGCTAATGACACTCTTGACCTCCAGGCTCCAGCTATACATTCGGTGCTCCTGGGACTGCTTTAAATTGCGTAGCTTCGTAATCTCTGCAATCGGTCTTAGCAAGTGGATATTGGTAGGCTACTGCTCGGTCTAATACTTGGCTTGCGCTGCTGGTGTCCCATGCATGGAGACCCGTTCTTGACCAGTTATTATTTGCAATATTCATTTCACCAATCAGTCGCGTAGCCAGTCAATTTGGAGTCCAGTTACTTAGGCTACAACAGTAAGACGAGAATATACGATCAGGTTTACAGTTCTCTAGCGGCCTCAATGACTCTCCTCTCCTTGTATAGGCAATCGCTTGTAGCCTAGGGCCTATAATATTGTCATACATAAGCAATAACAATAATAGTAATAGTAGTAGCACAACCGAGGCTGAAGAAAAAGGAGCGCTGTAGACCTACGCGAGTTAAAAAATCAATGACAGTCATAAGACACTTTTAAAAGATAGGTAAAAGATAAGCCTAAGTCTATCTTTGATGCGAAAAGGTCACATTCTTGATGGAAACGCCCATCTTGACAATGTTTTCGCTAGATCGTATTTGATAGGTAATGTCGTACATTGTCCCGCTAGGTGGCGTATATGTATGCCACTGTTGGGCATTGCTGTAATGGCTTCGGTCTGCGCTAACGACCTCTTACATGCTGAATCAGACAGACAGACAAACATGTTAGAGTCGTGTGAAATTAATGAGAAAGAGTTTTGTTTGGTGTTCGTTAAGTAAGGGCCCTACTGCGGCGGCAAGCGACATTCCCCACTGCAAGCAATTCTTGAACTTAAACTGCAAAGCGCAATGTTTAAATTAATTGTGAAATATGCAGGCAACATACAGGCCCACATAGGACTGTGCCTGTCAGCAAGAACACCAACTGAAGATGGCTATGGCATTACAAGAAAGGCTGGCTAGTTGCTAGTTGCTACACACCTATTCATGAGTATATATAGCCTATATATACTCATGAATATAGGCCTAGATATTTGTTTGCATGCCATGTATTGCGCATTCTGAGTAGCTTCTTGAAGAGGCGCTATATAAATGCTCTGAATGAATTTGTAGAGAGATGAGTATTAACATAGACTAAATCACATATATGTTGAAAATCTGACAGACTGCTCGTATACGTAGCATATTGCTTAGCCTATTAGCCTATATGTAACACAGTAGCAATGATATTTTTGAACATAAATCTATATTGGTTGTCTAAAATGGTCTTACGCGTGTTTTGGAGTCGTTGAGTTTTACATCTTGGTTATAGTTGCTCGTACAAGTCCACAAGGACTTTAAAATCACTTTTACAGTCACTGTCAAGACCGTCTCCTTTAAAGTCCTTTGACAGTGACAGAAACAGTGTATGTATGTGTGTGCGTGTGTGTGAGAAAGAGAGAGAGGAGAGAGAGAGAGAGAGAGAGAGAGAGAGAGAGAGAGAGAGAGAGAGAGAGAGAGAGAGAGAGAGAGAGAGAGAGAGACAGAGAGAGAGAGAGAGAGAGACAGACAGACAGAGAGAGACAGAGAGAGAGAGAGAGAGAGAGAGAGAGAGAGAGAGAGAGAGAGAGAGAGAGAGACAGACAGACAGACAGACAGACAGAGATAGAGACAGACAGACAGAGACCAGTCCTACAGGCCTATTCACGTGTAGAGCTTTGGATCTTATTTAAATTTCCTTTGCTGGACGTAACATCGTCACAATACTTTATCCTGTAGCACATTTAGCTATGCAAGATCAACATCGTAGCCCAAACCAGGTCTTAGGTCTTCTTTTGAACGCAAACATCTTCAAAGGGTGATGATGAGTGGACAATGCCACACGCGGACAAGGGTGAGGGGTCGAAATAGCTTTTTGCGATTGCGAAAGTTCTTTACGATTGACCCCGAAAACAAACGAAACATTCTAACAATACGGGTCTAAGGTTAACTTGCCTGCCTTAGTTTTTTCATTTTCAACCATGCGCATCTATTGTGTTTCTAGTTTTGGTCTAATAGGCCTAGAAGTAGGCCTAGGCTACAACCTTGCATGGACTGGAGCGCGAGTCCTTTAATGTAACCTCAGGTCCGTAATGTAACCGCCAAAGCACCAGTGCGAGCACAGTGAGAATTGGAGGAAACATTCTTGTCGACCTGTTACAGATTATAACGCGAACAACTGATGAAGAGTTGTTCATGAGAAGTTATATATGCGACCGAAAGCTTCATGTATACATTTATAGTGTATTATAATGCTTAATATATAATCTGAACATTAATCAATTCCAAAAATGTGCTCTATAGCCTATAGGTCTAATTATAGTCGTACATACATAGGCTACACCGTTCCTTTCAGAAATCTCTCAAATTTCATGCAATACACTGAAAAGATGTCAAAGAAGATATAATCGCCTACTGAGTTAGTCAACAACATGTAATTGGAAAGCTGTTCTACTGGAAAAATCCGATTAAACGATTAATTAACGTATCGGTTAATTCGTGATATACTAGTAGCGATAGTTGATGCGGGTCGATTGATGCAGAAATGACATTCACGTGGATCGGCCGTCGACATCGTATTAAAATACACCATAACCTATAAACGGTGAACCAGAGCAAACTTCGTCCACGTAATCACAGGGCAAAGTCATAATGATATCAGTAACTGTATACAGCCTATGTAGTGGAACGCGTGGTTATAAAACTAAAGCCTCTGAGATTCGGCCAGGGTTCAAAGTTGTCTGTGAAAATGTCGACAACTAAATGGCAAAGATTGCAAACTGGCAATCATCTCTCCATCAGCAATAAGTTTCGCAAACGGTATCGGTTTATTAATCACAGGCTTCTTTCCAGAAGTCGTCCTCTCCACTGTGCAATCACAAAGCTCTTATGTGGACGTCCGCAAAAATGACCTACTTTAGACCCTCCCTCCCCTTGTCCGCCTCCCCCTCCCCAACACATCCCTTTGCAGACGTCAGCACACCAAAACCAATTAACAAAATAAAACACCTATATCGTGAATAATTTCATTAATAAACTACTAGTTCTAATTTACTTTAAAAGCATGTTATTTAAAATGTTTATACCATGCATCCATTTTATCGGAAACATACTGACCAGAATAGCCTTTAACCTTACATGTTGGCGCACAGGGGTGGGGGAGGTCCCGTTATGCTGCAGAGTCCACTAGCCTAGCTACGTGGAATAGGCTCGACTATTCAAATGTTTATTCAGCTGTCCCAGACTGCAACAGAACATTGCAAATGACGAACCAATGCAATACAAAACAGACTATACCTTAGTACCATCTTACCTAGAGCCCTTGCGACCACGTTCTACTCTAACCTCAAGACTCCCTTTAGCCGGGCTGGGACAGGAGCGCTCCTGAGTAGATTATCTTGAAGTGGCACTATATAAATCTCTGAAATGACTGAATTTCAACTGAAGTTGGTAGTTAGTGCATTTTACGGCACAGATTTAATACGGCACAGATTGTACTGGAATAACTATAGGCCCTATATGCACCAAACTTTAGGTGCGGACGTCTGCACTGGTCATAATCTCCTCCCCCTTGTCCGCATTTGGGTTACCCCTCCCTCCCCACCATTGTGGACGTCCTTTATGGATGCTCCCTATCCACAAGTCTTCCTCGCCACTGTGCAATCACAGAGTTCCTTTCCACATGTCTCTTTTCCCAGACCTTCGTCTCCAGACAGTATACAAACACACATCCACTTTCCACAGGTCCTCCTCTCCACTGTATATTCAAAAAGCTGCTTTCTACAAGTCTGTAGTGATTGTACAGTACATGTACATTCAAAAAGCTCCTTCCACAGGTCTTCTTCACCAATGTTAACTTACAAAGCTCCTTTCCACGTACAGGACTTCACCACAAAGCAATCACAAAGCAGAGTGCTATAGGTCTTCTTCCCTACTGTGTGCAATCACAATAATTAAGTTCTTTCATGCAGGTTTTCCTCCCCAATGCTTCTATAAACACAATCTAACCTGCTGATGAACATGAGCTAGCATGTAGGGTTCGTCCAGAAAGGACGTCAGTGTTAGGGGAGGGGTCACCCAAAAGCAGACAAGGGGGGCTATGTCCATGGCGGACGTCTGCATCTAAATTTGATTCCACCTTTGGTCAGATGGCAGACCGTCTGTACTGCATTGGTTCATCACTACTAATGTTCCACTGCAAGCAGCCGAGGGCTGGAGGAAGGGCAACACCAAATGCGGACAAGGGAGGAGTCAAAAGTAAGTCATTTTTCCAGACGTTCTCTATGGACGACCCTTACTATATATGACAGTATTTCATTGTGAAACCTAAACTAACCAGGTCATCGAATGGAAGGCGAGTCTGTATCTGTAGTTCCCTGTACATTGGTATAAAGATGCATTGTTATCAGTGAACTGGTTGGGATTAACACAAAGCGCTTGCAGTATATACACTTACAACTCCAAAAATGAACTTCAACAAGTTCATAGGTTTGATAATAGATACTTGTGGGGCGCGGTGGTGTAGGGGTATGTTGAATATGTTCGGTGCCTTGCAGCCGGAGGGTTGCGGGTTCGAATCCACCTCAAGCCGCCGCGTATAGGGACTCTGGGCAAGTCCTTCACTCGCAATTGCTCATGCGCTTCGGCGTGAAACTCTGATTCAGTGTCCGCACTGTAGTCGGGAGCGCCTCTGAGTAGAAATCTTGAAGGGGCGCTATAACAAGTGCTCATACATACATACATACATACCATGGTGGAAGTGATCAGAAGTAGTCTGTGAAGTGCCACAATATTAACACTTTAACGACGAGCTGCATTAATTTCCCAGTGGCTTTTAGTACACTATCGTTGTTAAATGTAAATGTGTAAATTTAACATGGAACGTGAATGGTAGAGCCATGAAGGTTAATCACACATATCAACTGGAAAAAACTACAAGAACCCAGTTATTTTAATTTCCATGGAAAGGGTTGTAGAAGAACTAAACTGGTCTGCAATAGCAAAGGCCAACATGCTTACACTGTATATTAACTGATAACTTCAGGTATTTTAATAACAGTGCTGCAGAATTTATCACATACACAACACAGCAGTCATAATATTAAAACTACTATGTACATACACAGCCTCAACAGAGCAAGACCCCTTAATAAAATTTACTACTTCCTCCTAAACTTAAGTCAGTCTGGCAGAATCAAGCAAGACAGGCTGGACAGCATGTTGATAAAGGAAAAGAACAATACTTGAAAGCAAACAAAGGAGAGAGGTGCAAAGTGAACACAACAAGCACTACAGGACCCTGCATACAGTGCATAGTAGTGCAAATGTTAACTAAAGACATAATGAATCATACACAACAACTAAATTATCTCAACTGGCTAAAACCAAGCTTTGGAAGCAGTAACAAAAACCTCCTTATCGTGCGACCATGCTATAACAAAGTTATCTGCCATGGCTGGACCAAGTTTGGACTCGGTGTCCTGACCATGTTCTATCTGTTACAATGGAGTACATGTATATCTTATAAGGAGTCTCCGACGTACTCTAAAAGCCAGTCTGCCTGCTCTCAAATGGTCAAGTCAGTAATAAGCAAGCTTTGTTTACAAACACTTGGCATTATTAATAGAAGTTAAGCATTCTTCAATTATGAATCCGATTTACATGCAGCAGAAACCATGAACTTGAACACACTGCTGTAGTGTCACACTTTACGTCACACAAACAATGCCAAACAATTTGATTGTGCCCATGCAATTTCTGAAAACGTGAAGTGTATTCAATATCTTCGATTCTTAGTGAATGAATGGGAACACAAGACTACAGTAGGTAGTACAGTAACAACAAGGGGTCTAATTTCTTGAAGGCAAGTGCAAGGCATAGGATTACAAGTTGCAACCGTGATTGCTAATTTGTGTGACATATTCAAGAGAAACTCCTCAGTGGGTTGGACTACATAGAACTATTCAGTCAAACTACAAATGAAGGTGTCTTGCTTGTATCTGCTCATGAAAAAAATTTGTAAGCCTTGCTTGTGTATGAATGAAAACAAAATTAGAAAGGCTGTAGTTCTTTCACAGTGTCATTCTTTTTCTTGTTCATCCAGGTCAATGCTTGCCAGTCTTCTCTAATGACTACTTCCCTAACTAAAACGAAAACCACCTACACCTATTCTGTACCTAAGAACCTACTTCAACACAGCAACCTGCAAAACATTCCACACTGCTTACATTCTCCAAATTCCTGCAGTTCAAAGTGGCCTAAAATTCCAACTCTATTCCAGAACATATGTACAGCACTTTACCTGTTAATCTGACAATTTAGACAACTGTAAGGCTGGTTAAACTTCCGATACTTCAATTCTAACTTTGCTGTGAACTCCATATCATGCATTGTTAGCATGTACACCATTTCAGCTAAACTATGTTATTAGCATCATTAACACGTTGTTGCTCACAAACCAGTACTTTATGGCCATTCATCCTTAGGGGAACGTCATTGTAGTTGAATCCACCAAAAAACAATTTCCTACACTACCATGTGGATTACTACTACGTACAGTAACAGTCTGCAACACCATCGTATCATTTAATGCAGTGTTCGAACGGACTGCTAACATCAAGTTATTTACATTAAGGTTTAAGTAGAACTCCTAACTTCAAGTTTAATTTACTTCAGTGTTCAGCTAGAACTAAAGTTATTGAAACTCAAATGCCACTAGAACAACATCCTTTCTTAAGTTTAGAAACAGTTTGTCGGTTACTTTTGCAGATCTAGTAGTAAAGTGCTTTAAAGCGCTGGTAATACCTGGACTTGTCAACGTTTTTCCATTCAATAACGATTTTTTTTAACCCAATATGATAAGGAACCAGCACAGAAGAGAAGAATGAGATACAGTCATCAAAAAACAGGCAGAAGACCGCACACAGACTGCAGTCGACAAGAAAAGCCACAAACTTCTAAGATACGAGACTTTGACTAGCAGTCACAGTCAAAGAACCAGCTGCCGAGTTGCCTGATGTAGACTTCTGTGACAAATTGGACACTAAAAACATCAACAACATCAACTCTTAGAAATTCAAACAACAATAATTTAGAGTACAATGTACAGGAACGTCATTTGTAGGGAAAAGGGAGGGGTAAATGCTCCCCTGGATTTGAAGGCAAAATCAACTATTTATACATATGTTATTTGATGAAATAATAATAAGAAAAATAATAATAATAATACTTAAGACGATTTGTATAGCACCGTAGCTCAGCTGAGGCCAAAGGAAAGGCGCTGTACATGAGTTCAAAAAGTTAAAAGCAGTCACATGAAAGAAATAATATATCTTCACTTGTCACTAGGAGTCTATGACAGCAGAAAATCAAACATAGTAAGAAATAAATAAGAAAAAAAGAAAACATGCTACATAATTTAACCACAGTTTTGCACATGTAGACTAAATACAAAACTTAACAAGCTGGACAAGTTTTGCCCCCCTGAAAATATTTTCACCCCCATAAAAAACCTGAAATGACGTCCCTGATGTCCCAGTGTGGACACATTAATGCAAAGTCATTGGGGGAAAGGCGTCCGAATCCAAGCACAAACCAGACCACATATAAAACAGACTAATGCTGAAACCACCTAAATTATTCTCTAACAAAACCCAGAACACTAAGTCACTGTACTGCTAGTCGACATCATAATTACCTTGCAGATGAGGTGAGATGGTAGCCTTGGTTGGAGAGATGTGACCAGTTGCCAATCTGGTCTGCTCTTTCAAAACTAGATCTACAACAAGAATATTTACGTCTTAAAGTGGCACAATTCAAATGCTGAAACAGAGCTGTTATTTCTAGATACTAGTTCCCTCATGGACAAAGTCTTAAAAACTGGATTCTCAAATAAAGGTATTACACAACAACCTTGACTCAATTTTAGTGAAGCTGTTCACTTAATAGATACTCAACAAAAACGTTCAACAACGTTTAAAGAAAATCTGGAAGACTCACAAAAGTAGGGATGATCCATAGCCTCATGTGCTGTAAGTCGCTCCTGGTGATCATATCTGAGCAACTTGTCAAGGAAGTCCAGTGCTTCTGGACTGATCAGATGCTCATTCTCGCTGTGGACAAATCGCTCCCAGCGCTTCCGTGAATGTCTGCAATCAAATTATTTAATTAATTAATTAATTAAATCAGAGCACTTATACGGCATCTTTCCAAGATAACTACTCAAATGTGCTCCTGGCCCAACCTTAGTGGAAGAATTTTCAAGGGTTTGTAGAAAGTGTATGCAGAATCCCTAGCTAACACAAGACTCAGGTCCAACTAGAAGCCATTCCAGGTGAATGGCCCAACCACTGAAAAAGCGTTACACTGCATCGTCGAGATGCGTGTAAAGGGAACAACTAATTCACCCGACCAGTGGAACAAAGATTTCTACGGCCAGCCAAACCTGAAAAGGTGCAGCACAGCTTGCGTAAATAACCTGGGGCATTACCCAATTGGCATCGCCAAACACAAATCAAAATCTTAAATTCAACATGCTGGGAAATATGTAGTCATTAAGGAACGTCAAGCACGAAATGCAAGAGATGGTCAAATTTTGTTATGTTACCAACAAGTCCAGGAACTGCAAGCAATAATGTAGACACGATATTATGAAGAAATTGTGCTATTTGTCCTGGATACAAGAACAGATTAATAGGAACTCAGGCTACCCTTCACCAGCATTTGATTTGCTAGGAATTGTTTCAAACATATAGTAGCAACTGAATTTCCACAGAGAATTATTTTGCTACTAGAATAAATTTGTACAAATTGGCATCCTTTATAGAACAACTCTTACAAAGTGTGGAGAATAAACCGATTGTTTAACCAATATGGCATTTATAAAGATTTTAAAACAAAAACAACTCATACAGCAAACCATTTTCATCTGGCTCAATTTCTGAAATATACTAAGGATTATGTGCCTAAAGATGCTATAATAACAACATCCCGTCAAAACTTGTATAAAAGTGTCACAGCACAAACACTGACAGGTTTCTATAGAAGTGCTACATATATTCTAGGTTATAGGAAGTTATATAATCATGCATTGTCTTCACGTTTCAGTGGAACTTTGCATTTAAGTAAATCACCCAGTAAATTTAACAGTTTAGTCAAGTCTCAAGAGCTAGACAGAAGCCAGTTAATCATAGGCACCGGTGCTTCCGACTATGGAAAATAGACGATAAACAGGTTAAAGATAGGGACACATAACTTAAGTAAGTAAAGTAAGTAAGTATTTCCTTTATTGAGAAGCACTAGCAAACGCACAGCACTGTACATAGCAAGATTAACAAGATTAATACATTCAAACAAATAAACAAAAATTTATATATACAACCAAAGAATTGAATGAGAGGCTTTATTGTACAGAGGAAGAAGAGCTAGAGCTAGTCATAAGGTAAAATGAAGGGTATTAAATAGCCAGATCTAGGGAAAACAGTTTATTTGTATAGCATCCGGGCAAGGAAGCATTTCTGAGACAGGTTGTCAAACATGGGAAGCTCACGGTTATGGGACCGTGGCCGCAGGGAATAGCGCGATTGCTTAATCGGCGGTAACAATTTATGCAATACATGACAAGGATTGTGCAGAATACAGGCAAAGAGTCTAGTATCCGCATTGCTGCAGAGAGTCTCAAAAGAGGGAGAAGATGGAGGTAAGTACCCCTGATAAGTACTTAAGCAAAGAATACAGGTCAAGGACAGACTGAACAAGAATAATGCCTTGCAATTCTAAGCATTTAAGAGTAGCTCAATGGGGAGATGGTTGAATGGCAACACGCTGGCATGAAGATCAGAAGGACGCAGGTTCGATACCCACTAGCCCCCTAAGGTTGACTCAGCCTTCCACTCCATGGGGTGACTGTAAAATAAGCAGTAGGACATATGGGCGTTTTGCAGGCTGCCATACAGTTAAATTCGACTCCAGTTAAACTTGTTATCATCTGTTACAACCATATCATGTAATCTTACTGCGTATTTGTCAGCTTGAATTAAGACACATGGATATTATTATTATAAACGAAACAGACATCAAAAACTAAGTGCAAGCATAGATCTACTAAAGGGCAGATAAGACTAATGCTAAAACACATATTTTACAAGCGGAGTGTCAACAGATGCCACAAGTTTACTAACCTTCCTAGAATATCATTGAACCTGGGGTCAAGGTCAATTTGATACTTGTCTATATACTCAAAGAGTTCTTCAGTACCTAAAACTTTTGCGATACGAACCAGCTGGAAAAAATAAAGCAAAAAACATTAAACATACTCCTCTGGTGAAAGTGTAAAAAACCACCATTTACACCATATTACATTTATCACCATATTTACACCAGAAAAGCATTGCATCATTAGTCAGAAAAAGCCAAAGCAAACACACTAAAGACATCACTAGAAGTGTCAGAAGCCTGGAAGAAATACGGCACGGGTAGTTGCGTCCATTCTCAGCGGGTACCCAACTACCATCATTGGATTTAAATCAACGTCCCATAGCTCGTATGCGAGTCATTACATGCATGTAGGCCTCCTTCATCTTAGTAAAAGCGGTCACCTTACCCACGAGGCCACTATATCTTCCAGCCCAGATATCTTTCAGCTTACCAGTATGAATATGTACTAATTTCTATTGACTACAGAAATCTGTAATCCTATACGCTTCACTGAGAACAGTCAACAGCAACCAGTCCCATAGAGGGTTTACCGGTTCAAACCCCCGAAATAAACTGCTCAAAATTTTTTACATGCTTTTATATGTGAAATACAAAAAAACCTAACTTTTGCGACCATGTCCAATGGAAACCCCCAAAATTGTTTCCTGGCTACACTACTGAACAGTCCTACTTCAACTCCCACACCTTGGCTTCACAGACCACAAACAACAGTGCACTATTAAGCAACAAGCCCATAACGAATACAAAAATCTGCTTAAATAATCATTATGCCTCTTTGGCCAGCTTTCAGGATACGATTCTAAGTCTTGTCCAAGTGCCACTCTTCTGACTCAAGCCTCAGAGTACCAGTACTTTTACAACCCTAATCATCATTTTACATCGTTTGCCAAGAGAAACCCTATGTACTATCATGCAAAGGCAAATACAAAGTAGGATTATACTGGAAAACCCTTACAATTCTGTTCTTGAAAAATAAATCTGTTATAATGCAGTTGAATGTTAAAGCTGAATTAAACTAGGGATTAATTTCGACGACTGTGTTATACCAGATTCATGTTGTAATAATGCAAGTCATACACAAGGCCCACTGTACTTATTACTGTACTTTTCACTGTCAGCTAGTTGCTGTCGATGCATTAGTTAAAACACATAGGAAACAGCAGGAATACCTGGTCATAATTGTCATGGCCATGGAAGAAAGGCTCTTTCTTGAAGATCATGCTTGCAAACATGCAGCCTAAGCTCCACATGTCCAGCGAGTAATCATACAGCTGTCAAAATACATAAAAGCAGTCCTCTCTACATCAAACGTTTAGTTCACTTCTGTACATATCCTAATTACATGTACCTTAAACGACACTATAAAGTGCTTATCTGCATCACTAACAAAAAGTTGAACCAAATTCTTTCTTAAAGAAGACATGTGACAAAATGTCTCACTTATCATAAGGATGATGTCACACAGGTACTAATGAGAAGTTTGTTTTGAAGCAACTCAGTTTAAATGCTGTTTCTATTAATTTTGCCAATCAGCAGCAAGACATACTTGGCCTAAGACACTCTGCACAGAGGCTACTTGCGGTTTCATCATCACCTTCTGTTGGTAAATATACCACAGCCCAGGAATTTCCTTTGCTATTTAAAGTACCTACAAGCAAACTATCTCATTTATCCTTCAAAGTACATACAACCAAACTATCTCAGTACCCTTCAAAGTACATACAACCAAACTATCTCAGTACCCTTCAAAGTACATACAACCAAACTATCTCAGTACCCTTCAAAGTACATACAAGCAAACTACCTCAATATCCTTCAAGAAATATGACTCCTGATCCACCAGCAGGAAACAATTGCTTTTACCCTCTGTCCAATCAAATGCTGAATAACAGAATAATTATATATATATTGAATAACTCACCTGATAATCCAGCAGCAATTCTGGTCCCTTGAAATACCTGGATGCTACTCGTACGTTGTATTCTTGCCCTGGGTGATAGAATTCGGCCAATCCCCAGTCAATCAGCCGCAGCTAGAAGCAAAATCAATAACGAGATGATAATAAGAAGTTGATCTATGCTGCCTGATTACACAATATTCATATATCTGTTATGTATTATAAGAATATTGTTTACATTTACTGCCATAAATGTGCTATGAACTGAACTGAACTGAATTGTTATCAACCTAGAAACAATTGAATTGTTATCAACCTAGAAACAATTTTATTGAAACATTCACAGTTTTCACTTTCTCTGTGTATTGATACTAATGGCTGTTGTGTCTTCCATCACTTTCATCACACTGTTGAAGCAGAGTCAACAAAACAAAAAGTGAAACACACATAATTTGACTTAAAAAGATCCACTTGAACAGATAAGTATATCCTTTATTCAACCAACTGCTAACCGCATTTTTGTGTACGTGAAAGTATTATTGTGAATAAATCATACTTATAATAAAGTTTTTATGAGCCAGGATATATGCTGATGGAATTGTTCTATTGTGTGTGCGAATAACACAATAATGAGCTCATATACCTTTCTGTTCTCATGATCAATCATGACATTGTGTGGTTTGACATCTCGATGCATGATGCCCATGCTGTGACAGAATTCTAAAGCCTGTAACAGATGCAAACAACATTGGGTCAGCCAGTGTCTTTACAAAAACAAAGCAGGACTCATTCATGATAACGTCGCCAGTAGATTAGATGAATGATGCAAACAAAGGATCACAATTATCAGTTAATATGTAAACAATACAAGTCGATCAATCAGCCGTTGATTATTAATTATCTTTATAAAATCTTCAGACAACAAAACTACATTATAATTACATCAATTATGCATCTCTTCCCTCCATTTATCATGCCTTCAATAATTTATGTAATGTAAGGTTACATTATCTCATTTTAACTTTCATTATTGTAATTGTAATTACGACCATTTATATAGCATCGTTGGTAGCAAGCTATTTCTAGGACGCTTCGCTATTAACTTTTTCATTTAAACTGTAAGCACACAATCCTGCATACAATCAATAAATCAATATTCGTTTATTCGTTACATGCAAGTCGTCACAGATGCAATTTTGGAACAGACAATCTACTGTGCAGTTCATTTTTTAATTCAGCCTCAGGTCAATTAAGTCGAAAGACAATCTTACAGAGGACTTGTGGGATAAAATTAGGGGCAATTACAAGTGAATAAATACATGAAGACAATAACATCAACACACTCACCTTTAGTACTTCAAGAATGTAAAATCTAATGTCGTAGTCAGAGAACGTCTGATACAACTGCTGTAAAGTTAATATATAACAACGTAAAAATAAAGCACACATGACTTATCAAAAGCATTTTAAAAAATAAAACGTAATGACAATTTTCTTGATTACTGATATGTCGCAGTCAGTAACAAAACTATGGTTTAGAATCACAAAGCTTTCTTACAGATGAAAGTAATTGCTACTTGGATATATGTGTCTTTCATTTACAAACTGACAAGTCAGTTTTTGTAAACAAAATGTCTCACTACAATGCACCACATTTACCTCACATTTAATTTTTTCCCTTATTCTTTGCCAGAACAGCGTTTAAAAAAAACTCCCAAAGAGTAAAAGGGGCTGAAACCATTGCAAAATCGAATATCCAGCTTGGGGTAAATCCTTAGAAGTAATCTGTTATACAAGAACATTTAAAAAACTGAAAATAACATTTGCATTCTACAACTTCGAATATAACGGTGTGATAGTGACCAGTTAGTTAGCGTGTTGGGCTCTCAATTCAGAGTTCGAGGGATGCCTTGACTAAATGCTTGACTAAGCATCAACATTTTGGTAAAATATGGTTCAGGGACTCAAGTCCAGCCTGAGCAGGTACTACACTACTCATCGCTCTGTCCATGGTTATCTGATCAATTCATTGATTATAAAACAATCAACAAACAGGTTGCATGTGCATTAGCTGGCCCAGTTAGCTACATAGCAGGGCCAGTTAGAGCACAGGCTGCATCCCACACACCTCTGTGTGAGACTGTGTGCAGTTCACATCTAGCCTCCTGATGGTGGCTTGTTTCAGAGGTTTAAATCTCAGGCTAGTACAGTCCATACACAGGACCATAAATGACATGGCGCCCATTCAAACGGGTAGCAGTGGTGAAGGATCTAGCCCGATCAATTCATTGAAAAATGAGCAGATTCAAGGCCATATGGTCGCTATATAAAAACATGTACATTTATATCTATTATATTGCCCTTATAGACCTAACTGAAAGTTGGTTAAGCAATTAATCTATCCAAAACGTCGTGAGATCTTCCAGCCCATCATCACAACAGCACACTAATTTGCAATGATAATTACTAGACTCTAAAGCAATTTGTTGGTCTAGATGCTTAACCATTGACTGCAACCCAAAACCTCTCACCACCCCTTCACAAGCAACAGACAACTGCACAGTTCTCAAGAGGTGAGACCCTTGACTACTATTGCAAGAGGCTTAAAATAGGTATACACATTAACGATCTGGGTGTCACCTTTGGGAAGTTGCCCAGGTCTTCAGGTGCCCAATGACAGGCCTTACCACAAAGACACCACTACCCGGTAGGTTATGGTTCAAATCCCTGCACTGACAATTTAAGTTGTCTGTTTCACCAAGTCCTTGAGCAGACTTAGTTATAAATTAACACATTGACTGCTGCTTGCAGATGGCAAGATCAGAAGACTAGCCACCTGACAACATACACAGATGTTTCACCGACTCTTGAGGATCCATTGCAGGGACTTTAAATCACTTGAAAATCACTTGACTTATCTTTTACTTGTGTTAATTAATCCGATTACTAACTAATTAGCAACACAATCAAACACAAATATGGTGGGAAACTAACCTTAAAGTCGGTGTTGTTCACATATTCAAAAATCAAAGATGGAGTCCTAGACTGCAATTAAGAGAAAAACAATAAATTACATTCAAAGTATCCAAATTTTACAGGCATTACAATACTTGGGCCACACAACAGTCTTTAGCACAATGAACCCAGAGATTGGCTGTTCAACTCCCTAACGTAGAAATTAGGAGTTTAAATCCTCATCAGGACAGACAGCTTTTTCGAAGTCTTGGTTCTAAAGCAAGTGCACGGACTGTACGATATCAGTAGCAAGATCAGACGCAAGGCAGAAGACTGGCCACCTATACTTGCATACAAAGGTAAACAGAAGAAGTCAGTCACATTTCAAACAAACAACGCCAGCTGAATGGGGCTTTTGAGGCTAGCTTAACCCTTAACCCTTTAACGACGAGCGTGTACTAAAATGTATGGGAACCATAAGCAGCTTGTCGTTAAAGGGTTAAACAAAGAGAAGAGTATTTATCACCTAGGCCTGAATGAGTGACTTTACGTATAACGACCAATAAAGTAAACAATTTTGAACTTGTGATATCTCACCCAGTTCTTGACCTAGAGCCATAATGTAAACATCATTCTTTAGCATTTTATCTCCTCTACACAACCATCTTGCCCTTCACCCAATATTTCCATCCCATTTTTCCACTTGGACAACATCTACCGCAAGCCATCTGTGAACTTGTGTCAAAGTTGGAATTTCCTTTGGCCAAACCCACTTTATTTTCATCACTTGATACATCAGACAGTTTTTCAATCTCAGATTCATCAAACTGTCATCATTTGAATGGAATTTCTCAAGCAAACATTCATTATAATTGGGTTAAGGGACTGCAGTTCTTCTAAATTACCTCTAATTCATTGATAAATTATATACAATCAAATTCATACAATGTCTGGCAATATATCAGCTTCATTGGTTGGTTAGTTACAGGTTGGCATGTAGACCAACGACATCATCCTTACTTTAGCTTATGTGATGGTTACCTTGAGTTCAAAACAATGTTTACATCACATGAGTAAAAATCAGCAAGAAGATAAGGAAGGCTCACCACTGGATCTTTAACAATTGCCAGAAGCCCAATAATATTTACTCCTCCTTTCAGATTCTCCAGAATCTTGATCTCTCGTTTAATTTTCTTCTTCTTCACCGGCTGAAATTTTCACCAGTTTCAAGTATAAATCTTTACAAAACAGAATACAGAACATTTTTACATCACAAATATACCTAATATTAGGACCTAACACCAGGTGCTTGATAGTGGAGTAGTTAGCATGCTGGACTGTCAATCGAGAGGTCGGTGGTTCAAATGCCCGCCAGAGCAGAACTTTGGTTCGAGATTTCTTCTCCACCTGCATCCCCTAGCCAACTCAGCTATAACGAGTACAACAACTGTTTACTGTGGGTGGGAAGATGAGACGACAAGGGAAAGGATTGGCCACCCGCCCTCATATGCCGAGGCTAAGAAAATGAAGTAGCTAACACTTAATACCCATGGCTGCCTCATGGCTAGCTTAAGGCACTGCTCTTCTTCTTAAGTCCTAACCTATGTAGAGACCATCTGCAAATTATTAGACACAAAGAGCAAACACTTGTCACCATCATCAATAAAATCACCCCACGATATGGAGACATTTTCTGAATGTTTGGCTTCACCAAGCAATGAAGATACTCTTCTGAGGCAAAATACATTACAACTAAGTAGTAAGTAATCATTCTATAAAACATTATAGATTTCACATTTTGATGCTATGGTTTATTTCAGCTTGCTAACTTCCCGCCTCAGCAGTCATTACTAGATTCTTCAACATCTTCCCAAATCCAAAGCCACAATAGCTCCAGTTGTGTGGCCATGTGCTTGTTCTTCAAAAATAATTATCCTATCACAATATCCTTCTCCCATTCATAACATGCTTTAGCCAGGTTTTACAAATTCACAACGGGCTGTACAAATGCACAACATCTTAACTCATTAGTGACACATTCACAACATTACCCTTTACATTAGAGCCAATTTGTTTGCTTCTTCTAACAGTTTCATTTTTGCCATCAGTTTCTGTTTTACACATTTTGCAAACATGACCAGGTAGAAAAAAGAAATTTTACAAACAATTTGACCAAAATTATAATAACTGTGCAGCAAATGTACCTTAAGAATTTTGATGACACATTTCTCGTTATTCGTAACGTTCATTGCTTCAAATACTTCACTGTACTTTCCACGACCAAGTTTCCTAACTGCCTGGTAGTCATCCTGCTCTCTGTAATTATAATTATACATAATATACATATTTACAATGTTTTACATATATGTCAATCAATCAATCAATATTCGTTTAATCATGAAACCAAGCTGTTACAGACGCAACTTGTTGCAGACAGTAAATATCTAATGTCATTAACAAGGAGAAATCAGGTCTCATTCCTACTAAGGTACTATAGGAGAAGCATATACTTATGGAAATTTTAGAATATGCCCTTATAAAGAACCGAGTAATAAAGTTCCGATCGTCCTTGGGTGGTATAGTGAAGTATACACAGATAAGCATATAATTGTATGTATGTATCAAATACATGTAACTAATATACTGGTAAACAGTGAGGATGTAGGTCACAAACATGTATAAATTATTTTCCTACAGCATTCAATGGAATCCTCATTTGTAGTCACAAAGATTTTCATAAGCTTTTTGAATGAATCACTTTTACTTAAAATGTGGCTGGACGCTGAAGATTCCTCCAGCCAAATTTTATGCAACAGAACAAAAGCAGATGAATATAAAACATGTGATATATTAATTGATCTTAGTTCAACACACTGATGGACCAGTAAAACTGATAAATGTACACAATAAACACATGTGTATGCTGATAACATGTGCCAACACCAAAGATGTCTTCAACGTAACATTTTCAGTGACCTCCTTTCAAGTGACTTGTTTCTGCACTGAAAATGGTACGTTGAAGAAATCTTCAGTGTTAGAAACTTTACTAATACACAAGAATACATCAAATGCTACAGGCGACAATACACTAGCTCAATCAAAACTTTCAGCACATTATGATTTTCATGATGCAAAATATGCAGTCTGTGTACCAGTGGCCAGCACAGCTACGGGTTACAGCTGTGTGGATACATATGTCTGCTGACACAGAGTACATATGTGCAAGCCCATCTCTGCTGTTTCTCTTCGTCCTCTCCGTTCTCTAGACTGTTTTGATCTTTGTCCCTTGGGCAATGACTGCTATGGCCCAACATCGCGCCTTTGCCATTGTGAATCCTTCCTCTTGGAATGACCTTCCCCACTTTATATGCTCTAAGATTTTGTCTGGGGTCTCTCTCTCATCTGCTCGCTGCTTGAAGGCTTTTTTACTCCCTCAGGGTTTTCTTGCTGAGAGCACCTCCGAGTAGCTCATACTGTAAGAGGTGCTTTAAAAATTTTCAACTACAGTACAATACAACACAACATGAGCACTAAAAGTGACCGATAAACAATGATAAGCTCACCCCCACGTCACAACATGCGATTCATAGTCCCAGTATTCCCTTGGTCTCTGTGTATTAACATCGGCATAAACCCGAGCTCTGCTGTTGGCCGGCATCTTTCTGGCAATCAGCTCTGTCTACAATCAAAATTAAATGCCACTAAAAATAACTCATCAGCAACCATTGAGCAAAGTTTTTCCCAAAGCCATCAGCACATACCAGTAATGAAGTGAAACCCATAGGTACTAGAAAAAGGGGCAAACTTATAGTATCGGGGGCTGAAGATTATAGTGCGTAAGTTTACTGGCGTTGTGAGTGTCGGTTTGGGTCAGGTTAAGCGTCGTGAGGGTTGGTTGGGTGAGAGTTAGGGTTAGTCTCGTCATAAGAAAACCTGGTACCGTCCAGCGTCCGCGCATTATACCCAACAATACTGTATAAATACTTCAGCCCCCGATACTATAAGTTTGCCGAAAAAGGAAATATCAAGTTTTTCAACATCAACCCACTTTAGCAACACTTACTCAGCCATTCTCGAGTTGTGCCCATGCCAACCTGGCTAAAGGAGTATGACGAGGCCAATAATATTTATTGTGCCACATCACCATTAAACAGAAACTATCTACCTCAAACTAGCTTTGAGTCCACAGTGAAATTAAGTTCTGGTACCATTACCAACCATCACAGAGACTTCACAATACAACGAAGGCTCTAAACAATAACATTGATGTTAAAAGACAAGGAACTAGCTTGATATTTTGACGGCCGTGTGGTAGAAAGCCTCTCATTTATGTCGATAATTCTAAATTTACCGACAAAGCACGTAAAATTACGCGCAGGAACAGAATGAATGACTGACCGGCATTTTCACGCGTAACATTGGAAACCAACAGTAACAGACCGATTACAACTGCTCGAAATCTTGATAAAATCACAGTTCAATACGCCAAAACTTCATTAATAAGCCAGTAACGTTAAGCGTGAAACAAAAGGCGCCGCTAGTTTGAACGGCGTTACGTGAATAGCAGAAATTCTTACTAGAGAGTGATAACTAATCAATTTTTCGGTTCCACATCTCCTTCCTCTCCCTTCAAGGCTTTAACAGGAAACGTCTTCCTCGACCACTTCCGGTGTTCTGCGCATGTCGTGGTAAAAACTTATTGACAAATGTTTCTTTGATTATTTCATGCATAATGCATTCATACTGAAACTAAAATAATAATCATGGATCCGTTTAATTTCAAACTGACACAACAATTAGTAATTAACTATATTTTAATTACGACCAACTGCTTATACCGCACTCTGGTTTAATATAATAATCTTCGTTTAATTTTTCAAACTGACAAGTGCGCATGGATGATTAGGGCACTTGGAGAGATAGCTTTTTCTATGACATTTGAAGAGAATGTATAGTTTGTTTTCTCAATATTGAGTGTAAAGCCTAGCTTGTTAGCACAAAATCAGTCTCACAATTTGAAATAACATGTCCAATGTCCCGTGAGAATAAAAGCTATCATCAGTGAACAAAATAAAAAGGTCGTGGATACAGTCACGTCGGGCGTGTAAACCACCGGACTCGAATAACGCCACGCAATAATTGGTCAATGCATGTCACATCCAAGATTCACTTTGAACACCTTTTGTCGATTTACGGTGTGTTTAATTATCACCATCGCCATCTGGCGAATACAATTGAATCATTCGAAGCTATTTTAGTGGACTTTTAAGAAACTAATGATTTTGTGTAGGCCTACGCGAAACGAACTGGCCGACAAACAATCCCGATTGCGGTGAAAAGTTGTTCACCATGTTTTCTTATTAACGACACGGACCCTAACCCTGACCCTAATCGACCCTCACGACGCCTAACCTGATCCATAATGTAAGAGATAGAATGCTTTTCAGCCTCTGACTGAACTGAAACAGATAATTTAAAAAATAAGCAATTAAATGCATACATACAGACGCATTTTCTTAGCCTCGGCATATCCTCTTCCCATCCCTCTTTCTTCGTGTGTAACGGTCCAACCCCTTGCATTGTTGTCTGTCGATGTAAGCCTACACCCGAGGTACACATTTTGAAGTTTATAGCTTGCTAGCGAGCGACAGTATACGGTTGACATGATGCTGTATTGCTCGCCTGGCCGGTGGGGCGTTGCGAGAGGGCAGGAACGGGAGGCCCTTGAGGGAATTATCAGGAGGCTGGCAGGCCTACGCCAGAGGTACTTAGCCAACCTCCATCTTCTCCCTCATTTGAGACTCTTTGCACCAATGCGGATACCAGACTCTTTTCTTGTATTCTGCACAATCCTTGTAATGTATTGCATAAATTGCTACAGCCGATCAAGGAAACTCGCTATAGGCTACTCCCTGCGGCCCCGGTCTCATATCATATGCCATGATCGAGCTTTCTGTTTACCTTCTCTCCATTCCTCCCACTAGTTTGTCTTTCAGTCTTTTCTCTCTACCACTACACTTATCTCCCGTTCATTCCTCCCCTTTACTATCCTTGCCTCCTATTCTCTCTTTACTTTAACTCTTCTGATTTCTATACATAACTTATGATGTGCTTAAACACCGTTTGGTCATGTGATTGAATAGCACATGTATAGTATATTTACTCTAAAGTGTCAGCAATGCGAAATTGTGCTGCTGATTATGGAAAAGATGGGGGCAATGCCTATAAGCTACAGCTTAATCCTTTTGACTCCACTTGTGCAGTGGCTCTGCTGTATGAAAAAGTGTTTATTTTGTAATTTGTTTCCTGCTGCTGTTACAATAAAGATGTCAATCTACCCATGTTTGACAACTTGACTCAAAAATGCTTCCTTGTGAGGATGCTACACAAATAAACAAGGTTCCCTTAGATCTGGCCATTTTTGAGTTTTATGATCCGAAATAGGACAATCTTAAAGGAAAACCCCCAAAAAACAAAATAAAGAAAAAAACTTGGGTTTTTGCACCCCTGGCTTGTATATATAAATTTTTGTTACTTGCTTTAATGTATTAAGCTTGTCATGTACATTGCTGTGCGTGTGCTAATGCTTCTCATTAAAGAATATACTTACTTACTTACTTACTTACTTGCCCAGAAAACAATGACGACTGTCGCCCAACTCAACGAGGTCCAACTCGACAAGAAAACAACAGAGTCTTGTGACACTGAAAAGCCACCTCAACCAATGAGCAGTGACCGTTCCCTTTCTGACCAATAACGATAAGTAGGCCACGGGTGCGTTGAGCTGCGTTCTCACTGGCCTTCGAAAACAGACGAGGATTTCATAAGAAAACAGGTTCTTTACACCTTCAAACTTTTCTCGTAATTTTCTCAGTTCTTACTCAACACAAGAAAACAAAAACACATTTTCCCATGTAGTTTCGAGTCCTGGATCCGATCCTGTAAGATTAGTCGCAGAGATCGAAACTTTTGAAAATATAGATGTATGGCCGATTTTGAGAGTCGTTTTCAGCAAGACATTTCGACCTGTTTGGCAGTCGACGTTATACAAGGCTTGGACATAGGCAAACAGTCGGTCAATGTATTGAGCTTACGTTGAACGTCTGACGGTAAAGTCGAGGATTACCTGATTTCTGACGGTGGTAGATGTTTTTCTTAAGCGGTAAGTTCATATTGAGTCTTATTTTCGATGAAATTTGTCAAAATCGTGGAAAACACGTGCTGTCTAAGATTCACTTTGAACATATTTTGTCGTTTTACGGTGTTTTTCAGTCTCACCATCGCCATCTAGCGAATACAATTGGATCATTCGAAGCTGTTTTAGACTTTTAGTGGACATTTTAAGAAACCGCTCTGCCACCTGGCGAATGTAAAGAGATGTCTTTCGCATTAATTTATCTTCTGAATTTCTAAAACAGCTTTATTAAATGACCGGAATCAATCGAGGACGTTAAGAAATTAAGGACAAATGTTTTCTAAAGTTTAAGACAATTAATAAGCCGTGATAAGTTTTATTAATTATTTGTTAAATCTAGGAGACTTTCATGGCAGGTGAGACTGTGGGAGTGTGTACATTGTTGTACAATATGTACACAGCGTATTTATGTGAACGTACACAGTCGAATGAGCTTAATGCTAATTAGCACGTGCATAGGCGGGAAAGATAACAGTTACTCCGGCAAGGTCGTGAACAAGCTGTTCCGCGTTTCCTTGGATCATGTTCGGAGTACGTACGTGTGCGTGTATGTATATAAGTAAGTATATATCCTTTATTGCACCAATTGCTGGTTCTACAATTGCCTATAATTACAAAAAAGAAACAATGGCTAATACATGTAGAATCATTGGTAGATTTTTTACACTAAAAAATGCAGTCTCAAATTTCAAAATATATGAGTTTAGTTTAGCCTATTACCAGCTTTTTAGTTGTATTAAACAGTAAGCACTTTATACATTTTTAGCATTAGGCCCTAAGTAATGTTTAAGCTACCATTTTGAGGGGTCTGTGTTGAAGTCATTGTAAATTTTTTTATTTACGTCAAATTGTACCTCAATCTCATATGTAACTTGAGAGTTTTGTTCAAACAGCTATCTTTGCTATTCTTGAAAGTTCGATCCTAATCTAAAAACGAATCAATTGACTTCTATATATATATAGCACAAGGATCGCCGCATGCTTCAGTTAGCACCGTGGTCCAAAACAATCCCAGTCGTGAAGCCCCATCGAAATCGAGGGGTGTTTCAATCAGTCAAAGTGAATACGTAGCGCCCCTTCAAGACCTAGACTCCGAGGCGCTCGAGTTCATCTGCAAACTATCAGTAACTGTTCCATGAAAGTTAAACGGATTTGTGACGAGGCTGAAAATATAATAAAGCATTAGAACAACGAAAATAATTTTATTAGATCAGGTATACGAGAGTGTTACGTAAGTTACGGTAATTAAGTGGGTAATAAGCTAATCTGATCTAGGCCTACAGATAGCCTAATGGCTAATGCAACTGTTAAACCTAGGATAGAATGTGTTCCCGGCATAAATCTGTCTTAGCCACGTCATAACTGGTCCCACGCTGAATCCATAATAGCTGGTTACTATAGTTGCCATCAGTGAACGTTTGCGTAAATTTAATCTTTGAATCCTGCATGGTCTATGTTCTATGAAGTAATTTTATGGACTTAGAACCTAGGGTCAAACTGTAAACTTAAAAAACTATCGGCTAATTAGTCTCCCTGCCACATACCAATATTGAGCCAATGACCCTGTGCAAGTTTTATAATAAACGAAATCAATGTGATAGGCCTACCTTGCATCAATTCTTATTTTGGTAGTTGGTACCAACTACCAAGTAAGAATTGACAAAGGCCTAAGGTACCCTGTTGGATTTTCTGTTCCCAGTCTCTCGCTAAAATACTTTAAACACAATGAAATTTATCTCATGTTTATAGGCATAGGCCTATTAGGCATTTGCCTACCTTTACTGCGGGTGGCTCGGTCGCATTATAAACGTGGAGTACAATACAACACACAATACAACACATCACAATACAACTGGGGCGCGGTGGTGTAGGGGTATGTTCGGTGCCTTGCAGCTGGAGGGTTGCGGGTTCGGATCCACCTCAAAGTCGCCGCGTAGGGACCCTGGGCAAGTCCTTCACTCGCAATGGGGGACTCTGTAAAAATAGGTGGCGCCAGGATGGGATATAGTTTGGCTACTCTAGGTAAAATGTGTGCTCTGTTGTGCGGTAGGTTTATTTCAAAGACCTTACATATAAATGGCATTTATATGTAAGGTCTTTGGTTTATTTCATAGACATCTTACATTTAATATATGATGTCTATGGTTTATTTACGCTAAAGTTGTCTAAAGTTTGACCACATCACATACTGGCGACGCCTATCGCCGCTTAAAGGAACTTCTCACAGAGTCCCCCATTACTAAACCGAGCATAAACAATTATGTATTAGATGGAGAGCTCAATCAACAACAGCTTGTTTTTGGAAGCAATCTATTTCGTAATGACAAACAGATCATCACATCAAATGGCATTTATATGTAAGGTCTTTGGTTTATTTCATAGACATCTTACATTTAATATATGATGTCTATGGTTTATTTACGCTAAAGTTGTCTAAAGTTTGACCACATCACATACTGGCGACGCCTATCGCCGCTTAAAGGAACTGCTCACAGAGTCCCCATTGCTCATGCGCTTCGGCGTGAAACTTCGATTCAGCGTTCGCGCAGTAGTCGGGAGCGCCTCTGAATGGGAAATCTGGTTGGGGCGCTATAACAAGTGTTCAAATACAATACAAAATACAATACCTAAGCTTAATTAAATTAGGGCCTAAATGATGACTGCGGTCAAGAAGCAAAAGCCGATTAGGCCTATAGGCAAACCATTAGGCCTACGTACGCCAAAGCTAGAAAAATAGATTTCTGTTGGCATGGTAACAAAATTTACGTCTCGTATCTTTAAAGCTAATTTATTTATTTGGCTTTGCTGGTAATAATTATTCTTAAACGATTGTGACGTATTTCACAATAGTGACGTCAATATCAGTTTAACCGGGAATTTCGTAATGGTTATCATAATACGACGAGGATTTGAAATTAGGAGCGATTTGACAAACTGTGTTGACATTTCGCATCGATTTTGAGCGTTAAATGCGCTAGGCCAGGATCGACTACTCCGATGAGAAGTTTAGGCTAGCGTCTGAATGGTTTCTCGTCAGTCGCAAGCAACGATGAATAATCGTCCGATAAAAGCGAATAATCCTATATCCTTTCAGCTGGCCTTTTCTCATCTCGAAATCTTTGCTAACCAGCTATGGAGAACATCTCTACCGGACAAAGTCGATTTCGTATACGGCCGAATTTGGTTGCACACGCTGGAGTTAGCGCACCGATGGAAGCAAACGACTGCTGAAGATGTTCTGGCTGGGATAGACTTCTCATTCGACGATTCGAACGATCAGAGCGTAGATATCTCGTTTTCTCTACATAGGCCTATATAACTCTCACACCATAGCAGAGGTGATAATGAGTAGCCTACAGCGCAGTTGTAAGACAGACAGACATAAAGATACAAATACAGATGCAGAGAGACCCAGACAGGCAGACACACAGAGAGACAGAGACCGAGAGAGACAGAGAGGAGCCAAACAGAGAGGGAAAGAGAGAGATTGCATAACATGTAAATGTACAACGCACTGCGTTTGTCAGGCGCTTAATAAAGAAAAGATTATTATTATTATTATTATTATTAGATCCTATAGTTAGGCCTACCTATAGAAATTTAACCTGCCTTCTCCAGCGAATTATGACTTTTGAGTAGACCTAAAATTTCACCAGCTATGCATGACTCTCCTTTGAGCATTATTATAGCCTAACTTCACTATATAGATGTCTTTAAATTTGGATTAGATGTATGGTTTACGACAACGAATTGGTTCCTCAGCCCTATTGTTAGAAATTACTTCTTTATGCTGAGTAATTTAATTTTGGGTCAGTACTACTAGTAGGCCCTGTGTAACGATGTACTATATACAGCCTATACATGCCCATCATTACGCTATGCAATCAGGCCTAACGTTCTTGATTAAGCCTACAGATCGAATTTGTAGGCATACAGCCTCGGAATAGGTTGTTAGTAAAATCTCCAATAGACTCTATAGAGTTTATCAGTTTTGTTGGTCAATGCAGGCAACAAAATGCACACAATTTCAAACTGAAAACGGTACGGCAGGTAAAATCGATATTTGGCTATTCCGTTTAAATTATAGCGGCTTCCTGAGTTCGGCTGTGGCAACCCGTCGTCTGAAAACGACGGCGTCTGGGGAGGTCACCCAAGATGGCGACCGAGACATGTCTCGGTGTTGGAAGCAGCGGAGAAGCGTGGATGGGGAGAAGGTCGACTGGACAAGCTGCTGGAAATTCGTGATGGCGGCGTGGAGAAGGAAAAGCTCAAAAACTTGGCGAAAACGTTTGAAAGCCATGGATTGCCGCCAGAGCATCAGTCGAACTGGTTCCAATGCGATTCAACCAACTCTGCCCTTCAGAACCTGACGAAACATCGCCAGTTTGTATTAAATTTTGTTTATGCATACGTTTTACTCTAAGGTCATATCAAGACGTATTTTATGTGTGAAGTTTGTTATAAATTGCCCTCGTGCTATGGTATTATTGATTACTCTGCCAACATGCAGAGTAATCACATGTGACCTATATTCTTATTGTATTGTATCTATCAATTTATATAGCGCCTTTCGCAGTGCACACCATGGGACCATGTGCATGTGCACACTTATGGGACCCTTATTAACTTTGGTTTAGAAAGTGTTGGTACCAATTTCGCATCCTTTCCACTCGCAACTGTTAAATAATTTTAATAACGGTGCCCTTTATGTGCCATGCGTAATTAAGATAATAATAATAATAATAATGTAGGCTATATGATGATGGTGATCATAATGACCACGCTGCTCAATGCTCGGTAATTGTTTTGAGTCTTGAAGGCTCAAATGAAGGCCTTCAAGAAAATAACAATGGGCATTGTTTATTCTTGGTATGAAAAGTTGTAATCAGTGCAGGGTATGGTACCCTCCAGTCCAAAATGTGGGGGACTTACCACTGAAAATTACGCCTATGCTTATTGGTAGGGTCAATGTGAGTACTATAAAATGTTCATGGGCCAGCTGGCAGGGTAGTAAATTACGTATATAAGTTATGTAATGAGTTATGCTGGTGTATAATGCACAAAGGGCTTTAAATAAGAGACAAAATGATCACTAATGATGAATAAGCAATTGAAAACAGGTAAATTTTAAGTTGAAAAGGAAGTAATATGAGCAACTGAGCAGAATGAACAGATATAGGAAGAGAATTCCAAAACTTAGATCCAGAAATTAAATAAGTAAGTATATTCTATATTGTACCGATTGCATATCCGCACTTTGGTGTACATATATATGTATACAGTGTATGGCATTCTTATTATAAACGTTTGTGTGAAAGTAAGTAAATTATTAGCAAGTGCTAAGATGCAGAATTTAGCAATCAATAGAGAAAATCTTTAGAAGCTTGTTCTATAGTTTCAGACTGTGATGAGCATGAAATATACAGATCAAAAGGTGATGATATCCCGATTACCTTTTCCAGGTCAGATAAAGAAAGATGACAGTATCCAGTGCCTTCTTCAAACATGATGACTGTAGTAGAGGTGTATTAGTACTCATACAGATGTAATTTTTCATATGAATTATAAGGTATGAGGTATGCAGTTGAGCCTAGTGAAAAGAAAACAGTGGAACTTAAAGATTGAAAATATTAAAAATTCATTAAGAATTTATATTACAAGAAGATTTATGAATTTTTGTAGGGAGCAATTTACAAGATGTTCACTTACGAGACCAGGTGTTGGTATGTTCGAAATGGCCAAACACAATCCCGACAGCCTTCTTTTTAAAGTAAGTTTTCATCAAGATTTAGCTCATTTTGTTAACTATACTTATACAAATACAAAGAAGGATCAGCAATTCGATATCACTGTATTGTCGGCTTATCTTGAGATGCATTTTTAGAACTCTTGAATAGTTATTTTGCAGTGCGTTTGTAAGGTTCTGAAATAAAATGTACTGTGTAAGTGCTTGGATACATTGATGAGTAGTTTGCATAATCTGATTCTAGATGAGATTTCTCTCAGTGTACATATTGAAGATTAGGTCAAAGGGTAGGTCTTTGAGAACACAGACATACACCCTTGTAAGTTGTTCTGGATTATTTTCTGTTATAGAATGAATCGCTCTACTTTGATAAGCAACAAAAATCCAGTTCTGGCAGTAATGAAGGCGACTGCAATGCTCTGAGAAACTGTTTCTGCTACAGCAATCCTTTCGACCCCAGGCTGTAGGTTTGCCAATCAGTATCAATTCATTTCAGTCATCAAATCAGCCTATTTGCATTGGGCCTGCCACATGGATCAGTTCTACGTCCTCTTGCTTTATAAATTATATCCACCCTTTACACTGCAGAGATGATGTACAAGACATGACGTTTCCTCCCTGGGAGTTGCTGCTCAGAAGAATGCTGATATACGTTACTTGGGCAGAGACACTTGGCTGAGATAATGCCCCATAATGGTCGTGACGTCTGAGGTAGTTAGTGTGCTGATGTCATGCAGCTGCCTCCATCTTGTTTGGGGAAGACCTCAACTAATCTGGCTTTGTAATCAATGGCAGCTTGAAGAGGTAGACTTAAGTAATCTGCAGTCCTGTTTTCAAAAGGCCTCCTTTTCGACTTTGAGTAACCTGGGTGTGACACTGGACTAGGAAATTACCTTCTCTGAGAATGTGAATGCTAAACATGCTTTCATATGTGTCAGATCTGGACTATATGTCATTTTCTCTTCTACCCTGAGGCATGCATTCATATGCACTAAAATTGACTATGGTAATTCTGTTTTTCTATTATCTTATTCAGCTTCAATTGGTTTTAAAAGCTGCAGCTCAGATAATTGGTGGGGTTCCAAAGTTTGTTCATATATCATGGGACGAGCTGCTTTTGTTGCCCACTCAGACACACATTGACTGATATTTGTTGTAGCACATGTTAATTTTAATTTATCTTGCATACTTGCTTGAAATGAACTCTTGCTATAGCCTGTTACCAGTCTTACGTGACTACATTGAGGCTTGGTAAAACAGAGTTTTCAGGCTTTTTAATTTTATGATGTTACAACATGGATTGTTACAAACCCACAACTTGAAAGGCATAAGATTTATTACATTATTTTACATTTATCAGCATACTTAAAGTCAACATATATTTGTGACTTGCATTTGTTTTAGGTATTTCAAAGGTATTTTTCCTGCTAGCGTTAGATATCCTGAGTCGAAGAATAGCGCTTCTGAAAGCCAGAATAGCAAGACTTTGACGGCTGCAACCGTGTCCATGACGAATCAGCGCACGGAGAACCTCTTTCTGTCCATCTGCAACATAAGTGCTGCATTTGAGCAGTACGTTTCTGGATATCGACTGTTCTGCCTTAGTCTCCTACGTGCTCCTTCCATGTCCGTTCCAGACGACAGTCAGCTCTCACCACAGTTCCGTTTCGCTGAGCCTGGTTGCCTCACTCAGGCCGATGTTGTTTCTCTCATCCGGGTAAGTTTCAACTGTGGTGACGTAAAAAACCCATTGAGAAAAAATAACGTTGAAGAGCATTATTTTGATGATTTTGT
Source organism: Aporrectodea caliginosa (assembly GCA_020284085.1). NCBI lineage: Eukaryota > Metazoa > Annelida > Clitellata > Crassiclitellata > Lumbricidae > Aporrectodea > Aporrectodea caliginosa. The sequence goes on from JACEVL010006450.1 coordinate 1,517,314, forward strand.
ACAGGTTATGATTTTAAATTTTGTGCCAAAGCACAACAGTGAGGCTTTTTATCAGCTTTTTGTCTAATATTGTATTTGTTAGCAAGGACAAGTCGTTTTTTATCCATAAATTTAGGTAAGATTGAGGTAGGATGATAGTTTAGGTGTTGGTGTAACGAGGATGTGTTTCTCTTTTAAATGGTCTATTATGCTCCAAAAGTCAAAAATTCGACTTAAGATTGGTTTTGTGCAGATGGGTCAAACATAACTGCATTTTCTTCATCTGATGTTGATATTCCAGATTCCAGTCGATCTGTCTGGTGCGGACGACGGCCTGATCCAGCTGGTACAGGCAATCCAGAGCGACCAGGTACGTCTGCTGTGGTTGCCACCCTCCAGCTCATCTGCCTCGCCACCACTTTCCTACCAACCACCTCCGATTGAGAGGAACAGGTCAAATCCGGGTCCCATTCGAAGGCCGTTTGCTGTGCCCTGGCGTCTTCGGCACAAGAATGCCTATGCAACAAGCAGAAGCCTCGGCAGACACTCTGTCAACAGCAGCGCACAGATGGTAAATTCACTTTCCTATATGTTGGGGGGTAAGGTGCACGAAAGGCTCATCTGTGAAGGGTCATGAAATGGTGGTTAGGTAGTGACATCAATATCTTTTCTCTAGAAGGTCATTAGTTGGTGGTTTGATAGTAAGATTGGTATCTTATCTCTAGAGGGTCACTTGTTTGTACTGTATTTTATTGTATTTATAAATTTATAAAGCGCTTCTCACAGTAATAGCCAATCAGAAGCGCGGTGGTTGGTTTGGTAGTAAAATCAATATCTTTTCTCTGGAGGGTCATTAGTTGGTGGTTAGGTAGTGAACTGTATCTTAGGATGGTTAAATAGCGAAACCAACATCTTATCTTTTAGTCATTAGTTGGTGGTTTGGTGGTAAAATCAATAACTTATCTTTCTAGAGCGTCATCCTTAGCAGTGACATATAATACATTGCTTAGTGGAGATGTGTGTACCATTCTGCTATGTTGCAGCCCTGGTTTGAATCTTAGTCCATCAAGTGAAATAAACAGTTTATTGTTATGTTTTTGGATGGCTTTCATCATTTTTCTGCTTCTGCCAATTATTATCCATCTTTGAGTGCCTGCATTCATAGAGGATGTATGTTATGTAGCCATTACTCTACCTTGTCTTTAGTTAATGTCTTGAATTCAAAATCATTCAGTTGTTGGAAAATTACAGATTTATAAACTGGTATATAGCTGTTTAGTGATACATTATTTAAATTGTTGAATATCTGTTAGCAGAGGGTTTCTTAGAAGAAGGACAGGCTGGAGGGGTTTTGAACAGCACAGATGGAGGTTTGAAAATGTGCAGAATTGTTCCCAATGCATGGCAGTGGTGATACGCAATGCATTGCCATTTGCCACTTGACAAGGATTGGCACTGTTTGAACCCCATTTGGCTACAGGCATGATTGGAAAAATAGTCAAGGTGCTTGATCATTTATTACAGGACTTTTGTAATCTTCCACTACACATTCGGACTGAGATATTGGCTGGTAGTCTATCCACTTCTGTCCACTGCCTGAAGACTTTCTTGATTCCTCAGGGTGCTCACACTGGGAGGACCTCTGAATAGTTACTACTGCTAGAGGCACTTTATAAGTATCCAAATGCAATACAATCAATGTTGACTGCTAAGTGCTGAATGGTGTTTCTTTGCTTGATTTTGAAGGATGTTCTGGAAAACGATCAGCAGTGTTCCTCTGATTCGCAAGATGCTAACAATCAAAGCATGAATGCTATGGTGCCTCCTCCATCCTTCACTCAGATGCCGAAGCGTGCTCCTGAGCTCAATTCCAGTGCCAAGCACACAATCTATTCTGCCAGACGACCTGCCACTGCTGGCACCACGTCTCACATTTCAAGGACAAACTGCCTGTTCAAGCGAAAGATCTCCTGTGCGCGTCAGGATGTCAGGGCGAAGAAGGACTGGTCAAGGCTGTCCACTTGGTCAAGAGCCTTGTCTACGAAAGGTCGACTCTGGGACGATAATGACCTGCTGGTCACTGAGTCGAGCAAAGACTTCGATGACCTGATTGTTCGGCATCGACTGACGGCGAGAAGGTCCCTGTCTGATCCAGACCTTTGCAGGTAACAGAGCTGATAGCTGATCTAATGGTCTAGGCCTTTTTAATGATATTGCCAATGACTTTGCTTATGGTTCGATCAATCAATCAATGGGGAGGGGTTTATGGTAATGAGATACTCTGGCACGAAGAACAGAACATCAGCATGGACGCGGGATCGCTTCCCGCTACCTCCCAAAGATCGACTCAGCCTTTCATTCGCCAGATGGTGTTGATAAAATGAGCAGAAGGATGTGATAGGTGCTTTGCATGGCTACCAAACAGTTAAATTCAACTCATGTAATAAGTTGTGATCATCTGTTCATCCCATGAAAATTGTAATAATACTGCGGTGTGTCAGTTTGAAATAATAAATTATGATTATTATTATTATTAATAATAATAATATTCGTTTATTCAACAGAGACAAGCTGATGCAGACGCAACTTGGTTACAAGCATTGTTCATTATTCGGTTAGGCAAGGCCACGAACCTCTACAGAAATAGCTAAATGGGATCTCATAAGATAAGATAATTAATTGTTCTGAGTGTTAATGTACATTCTTATAAAGAACCCAACAGATAAAATTTCTGTCGTCTTTGAAAGGTAGATTGAAACTGCGGTCGAGAACGTAGGTAATTATTTTGCTGGGTGCAGGAAAGAGGCCACGGAGTGTGTGACATGGTTACCAAACTGATGAGAGTGTACTCTAAGATAAACAGATCAGAATATCTGTACCTCAGTCTTGCCTGTTTCTGATTTCATTTGTAGCCTGACAAGCATGGACCAGAAGCGCAGTGGCCGAGCGATGGCCGGTGTGAAGTGCTGTTTGCCTGGACAGCAAGTGCTACATCATGGTGACCTCAACATCAGTGGTCAGGACCGCCATCTTTTCACTTCTTACCCTATGGCCTGGGTTTCTAGTCACACAGGGTAAGGATGTGTTCAACATATTTGTGACAATGCATGTACTTATACAGCTGGAGATTTATTATAGCACCTTTAAGTAGCTAAAACGTGTGTATTATGGTGTATTACTCTGCCATGTTGACTGTAATGCTCTATGCGTACACCACAAGCAGCTACTAACCCAATGCATACTTTCATATGCATATGGGTTGATAATGCCTTTTATGTCAATCATTCATTCAGTCTCAGAATTTATATAGCACCTGTTCAAGGGACCTACTCAGAGGTGCTCTCTGCACTAGCCTATTATGATGTTAAGTGTCATTACGAACGAAAATATTACATCAGTTGGCAAAACAATACACAGTAAGCTAGAAGAGTCACCAGTGGCTGGTCCCCACACACGCATGGAGCCAACCAACAGATTCCTGTCAAAAGCTGACAGATGGCATGGATGTTCAGAGTCTCTGAGTCAAGTTGCGTGACTCTTTCTCACGTTGGTCAGCTACAATCTGTTTTAAATGCTGCAGCTTGGCTAATCGGTGGTATACCTTGAGCAGTGGCGTAACTAGGGGTTCCGGCGCCCGGGGGCAAGAATTTTCTGATGACTTTTTTTTTTTTTTTCTAACTTGTAACTCTCATTTTGCACCCTTGTCCTACGTTGATTTGCGCCCCTGTCCTACGTTGATTTCTGAAATTTGTCTACTTTTCCTTAAAAAACCCTAAAAGTACCTAAAATTTGTCTATTTTCTTACAAAAAAATTGTCTTGAACCCTTATTTTGCGCCCCCCTGCTGCGCCCGGGGCGGCCGCCCCTCTGCCCCCTCGTTACGCCACTGACCTTGAGCATAAAGTGGGGCGCGGTGGTATAGGGGTATGTTCGGTGCCTTGCAGCCGGAGGGTTGCGGGTTCGAATCCACCTCAAGCCGCCGCGCGTAGGGACCCTGAGCAAGTCCTTCACGCGCAGTTGCTCATGCACTTCGGCGTGAAACTCCGATTCAGTGTCCGCACTGTAGTCGGGAGCGCCTCTGGCTCTGAGTAGAAATCTTGAAGGGGCGCTTTATAAATATCTGAAATGAATGAATGAATGAATGAATAAACACAGTTTCATGTAGGAGGAACTACACTGTATGCCCATGTGAAAATGCATCGAGTTTAAGACCATAATGCTCATGTGCCATTATGTATTACATTATGGTATGGAGCTTTGTGTCAGTGTCTTCCATTCCTAGTAGCAGGTTATGGACCATCTTTCTCGAATAAGCTGCCTTGTAACTTGCAACTTGAACTTTTTAGCCTATCTTTGCCTCATTTCAATAAACACTTGAAAACCACTCCATTTGGTCATGAGTTTATGCTGTCAAATTTGGAATGCCTCTGATTTTGAAGAGGTGCTATATGAATTTGCGATAACAATTACAATTTCAGTTGCAATTACTGTGCAATTTATGGGTCTCATAATTATTGTTAATTGGCTCAGAATTCAGCTTTACAGTGTTAACACTTTAGCAGCAACAAGCTGCATTGTTTTCCCATTCACTTTTAGTGTACGCTCGTGGTTAAAGTGTTAAAGACAACACAAATGGAAAAATTAAATGTCAGACAACAGCAGACCTGTCAACCTGGAATGAACTTGAAAATTATTGATTTGTAAGGCCACGGAGATGAATATCCATCATGATCACAGCTGACAGTTTGGACATAATAATAGGACCTCTCCTTACTTGTGATTACCGGTAGCATCTTGTTCCCAGCTCCTGCGGACCTAGTTTTTTTATTTTGGGTAGTTTTGCTGTCATCATTTGTTTCAACAGATCCAATTATGGTCTCCTGTCTTTGTATGCTTATACATGTAGCTATGCACAGCTGGGAAAATAGCTGAAGTTTTGTTGCTTGTTGTGTCCTCTGGCTATATGTAATCTCCGGTGCACTAGTGTACTTAGGATGATCCAAATAACTATGACCAAAGAGAGCTGATGTGTTGATGCATTTTCGGGAAGCTGATAAAAATGTAAAACTTGACAGTTCTCAATTTGATCTAAAAGGTCAAAGTCATAAAAATATTAAAGTCAAGGTTGTTGTCGTCTCAGGTTGTCACTGGATTTTTAAACATATTATTACTGCAGTTTCTGAAATGATAAACAATGGATGACTTTTGTAGTATGCTGACACTATAGCTGGTTAGAGAGGCTAGATTCAATTTAAAAAAAAATAGCTGAACCCAGCTTCCATTCTTTTACTAGCTGTAGTATAGATAAAACGTTTAGGAAATTTCTTGACGTTTCCATTTTTGTCTTCTCTGTTATTTCAGAAAAAGAGGAGATGACGTCGCAATTCATTCTCGATCAGCAAAGACCTTGCCTCCTCAGAACTCTGATGTGATGCCTTGCCAGTTTGAAGAGCTTGGGGTGTCTTCAGGTCTTGAAAGAGCTGCTGTCTATCCTATGGCACAACCACAACCATTTTATGAACAGATGAGAAAGGTATAAATCTGTTACAAATGAGAACATCTTGGAATTTTTGTAGCGTCAGTAAAGCACTTACCCGGTATGTGGAGCAATGGTTCACAGAATAAACCCAGAGCTGCTCTGTTAGAAACTGATTATGTGAGTAGGCCCTATATACCTATGTATGTGTGCATATGTATGTGTATGTATATGAATACATATGTATGCACGTATGTATGTATATACTGATACATAGTTATCTCAGAAGTACAGTATGAGAGAATAATATGATTCATTCATTCATTCGGAAATTCATGCTCCTGACTCCAACGTACCCAAAAAGTACAGTTTTAAGATTGGCAAGGAAGGATTCAGACGGTGTCCCAGGGTGTAGGTGCAGTTCTAAGGGGAGCCTACATGATATTTGTTTTCATCGTATAACAGCATATTACGTAAATAAATGTCTAAGTTCGTTGATGCTTACTTGATATGGTGCCTGTTGCAAAATTACAGTAGAACTACTAGTTTTTAGAATAGATTGTTAAGTTCAGTATTTTTCACCTGAAATGCAGACATTTGCCTGTTTTATTATTTCCAGTGTGGATCGCAGTCAATGGACAGCTCCTGCGTTAAGGAATCAGGTCGTGATGATTCATCGTCGAAATCTTCCAGAATCGGTCAGGGAGTTGCAGGAGGACTTCCATTGGTCAGACTGGTTGGACCAAGGAAACTGGCAGCTGGCCATTGTATTGTATTGCCGGCATCCCAACATGTTGGTGCCACTGTAGCATCATCCAACAGTTTCCACCACTGCACTGACGTTGTCCTCTTGCAGAATTCCGGATTGGTTGTGCTACACCGTACGGCGCCACCGGTTGGTTTGAAGCCAAGCCCTATGGGTGAATTGGACGAGAGCGTAGAGAGTCGATGTGCTCAGAGAAGAGTGATGGGTTCTGGTTTAACTCCTCTGATTCGATTAAATGCTGTTCTGACTGAACCATACAAAGGTGTTCCTACTTCTGCTGCTGCTCCTCCCTCTGATTCTGCTTCTGCTCCAGTGCCTACAAGTCAAGGCCAAAACATTAGGCTTGTTGCTCATCAGAGAGTTCATCTGGGACACGTTCTTGTGAATCAGCCGAGGGTAGTTGTACCCTGCCCGGCTCTGTCGGTCCAGAGATTACATTCCGGTGACGTTATGGAGGCCGGCGAACCGGATCGCATATGTGTTGTCAGAGATCTTCCATCTCCGAGTTCGTCTTTCCATCACTCTGGCTTCTCACAGTGCGTCATGCCAAGGTCTGGTACCCAGGTCCTACCTATGGTTCACAGTCAGACCTTGCGATCCAGCGCGACCAAAAATTCTCTGCTGGATTCATGTGGTAGTGGTGGTGGCTGGATGTCGTCAGGACAGACACCCTCTCACTCGACCTTTTCGACGATGTGCCACCCGCGTCCAGAGACTACCGGCATGGGTTTCACATCCCATCAGGCCGACCCTTTCTCGCTGGCCCCGCAGAGACTCTCCTACCCATCTCCCGCCTTGAAACGTTCTCTGAACAATGATGATGTTGCTGCCAATCGCTTCAGTGGCGTTGCTCTTCCGCTTTCTGACAATCGTATCCTTCTCCAGCAGATGGCTTTTCGCTCATCATCATTGGAAAGATCCGCTGGAAGTGTTGAGTTTCAGAGGCAGCCAGGAGGTGCTTTAATAGCCGACATAAAGCCTTGTGCAAACCTCAATGCAGAGGCTGTGCCCTTCATCAGCCATAAGTTTCTTGGGCCTTCCGGTTCTCAGGCCTTCTCCCTCGGAGTTGTCTGCCCGCAGTGGCCTCCCCCCACACATGAACCAGGTAAAAGCCTGCAGCTCGATACAAAATAGGAAATCTTCAGGGAGCAGTAGTGCTCGGTATTGTTAGTTTCCTACCTCCTGTTTTTACAGACGAACTATATATTATTTATTATTCACGTGTTAGATTTCGTTCGTATTTTTTTGTTCACCGTAAACCACGATTGCAAATGGTATTAGAAATAGTTTGAAGACACATTATTGCTGGTAACTACAAGCTTAGCTTTTCTTAGCTGTACAATTACTGTGACCCATGATATAGGATTTGTTGATTGCATTTTGATGTATAAGTTAATCTTTATACTAGTTTTAACTAGCCGTAAGTAGCAAGATTTTGGGTTTTAGCTGTTGTTGAGATTTTGTAAGTCCTGTAAATATCCTTCGGTTCTGTAATTGTTATACATGTAAATATGAACGTTATTTATTGTCGTTGAAGATTGTATGAGTTGTGATTAGTTCTGATTAGTTGTGATTAATAAAATATATAATTGCAATAACTGCATTTTTTGCCTTTTGTTCACAGGTAAATTGGGCGTCTAAACAGTTTTTGTCTGTGTTCAATCAGGTTCTTGCAGAGTCTCTCTCAGTTGATCCCTTTGGGGCGGGGAGTCGGAGACACTCTTCAATTTTTTTTGGAGGCACCTACGGTTATGTCCCCAACATTTCAGGCTATTTAATGACTTCTTAAAATGATGCAAATAATATGAAATTTTCAGGGAGGATTTGAACTTTTAGGATTTGAACAACTGAAAATCTCCATAAATGTGGCCTTTCTCACGTGGTGTTTCCTACCGAGTGAGAAGGGGTAAAGATTGATTTTTTAGTTTTGCCCCATAAGGAGAACATATCGACCTGTCCTTAACCTTGTATTGAACCAGTAGTTCTTAGGCTGCTGTCAAGGCCATGGTTAAAAATGTCTACAATGGAAAGGGAAGTTGCACCAGTTTGATTGAATGACCTCAGTAGTGGTGCATGGTATGTAATGCCAAATCCACAATCGATGGTTGCCTTGAAGTGAAGGGAGAAGAAGAGCAGTCCCTTAAGGTAGTGTTGAGGCAGGCATGGGTAGTGACTTCATTTTCTTAGCCTCGGCACATGACGGCGGATAGCCACTAAATAATTAGCCAGCCCTCTGCCTCGCCGTCTCATCTTCCCACCGACATTTTACACTGTACAGTCAGTGTACTCGTTGTAGCTGAGTTGGTTAGGTGGAGCAGAAATCTGAAGCCAAACATATAAAAAGGAAATGCTGCTATGGTAGTTTGCCAGCAGCCTCTGGTGACTTGAAGGTTTTAAGTGGTTCAGAAGTGTGGTCTGTGTTGGAATCACTGCAAATTAAACTGGAACTTGATAGACAATGTTCGTAGCTTCCGCTTAAAAGCCGTTATAGTGTCCACTGAGACCGTACTATCATCCAAACCATTCCACAAATCTACAACTTTCGCACTGAAGAATTTCGGTCCTAATGTTCCTTTCTGCTTCTTAAATAATTTATTCTTGTGTCCCCGAGTTGCTTTGGTGCCAATTCAAAGTACCTCTCATACTGTAGTGCTTCCTTTCCAGTGATAACCTGGAAGGGGAAGGGAAGAGGAAGTTATACCAGTTTTATCGAATGTCTTCAGTCGCTCTGGTATGTGTACCAATGAAGCATCAATCGACGAAGTGAAACCATAACTTAAAACGGACCTTCAGAGAATTTCAGTTGAAATACTTCAGATGAGAGAAACCAGAAGTCGGGCGCTGGGGTATGTTGTTTCTATATCCGTAGTCCTAAGATGCCGTTTTCGACCCTAATCATAGAAAAACTGAGCCGAGAGCTTTGACACAGACGCGGTTGAATACTCCCAAGACGTCAGGCAGATTCAACCCAACAAACAAAACTAACTATTGTTTGTAGACAATATGCGATGAAGAATGTAATTTTAGGCTGCATGGAGCAGATCATCATTCCATTTGTTTGTCTGCCCACAGATCTACATAGCCTAACTGCATTGCTTTAATAGCAGTTATAGGCCTACTGACTTGAAGCAGAGAAATGAAAACTGGAAATAAACGAAAATGAAGTGCTTGTATGGTAGTCTGTCAGCAGCCACTTGTGACTGGACCATGTATTAACGCTACCGATATCGATAGCATTATTCGCTCGACTTTCTAGAGACGGTAATCGTAAACTCAAAACTTCTAAAGCGCCACTCGAAATTAAGTCAAGCGCAGGGCACCAGCTTATTCACGAGCGCTGTGAAGAGTCCGAGGGGTTGTCCAAAGGGAAGTCATAAGGTACCAGAGGATAATGAGTAGGCTACACGAAGAAAATGGAACTGACATGAAGTTAATCAGCCCAATGATCGATTTTAATCAGCTGGAAGTTCACTTGGTTTATGGGTCGATAGCCCCCCCACTACAAATCAAACCCTGGCGCCTGTATCTGCAGCAGCAACTCGAAGCTTACGGACCGGTAGATGTATTTATAGCGGGCAGCATCACAGTTCAGCGTCGAATAAAATGCCAATCGTGTGCAGAGTTGGCAATCATCTGCATGGAGGCGATATACACTCGGTGATCTGCAATTTCACCAGATCTAGGCTAATGGAGTCGACACCGGATTGACTGGGACAAACGGCTCCACTTCGATCGACTGACCTTGTACTCAAACATAAACTTCCCATGCACCCATCTGTTCATTCATACATTAGCTTAAAATAATATATTATAAACACACATGCAATGCTGTCTGTCTGTCTGTGTCTGTCTGTCTGTGTCTGTCTATCCGTGTCTGTCTGTCTGTCTCTGTCTATCCGTGTCTGTCTGTCTGTCCGTCTGTCTGTCTGCCTGTCTGCCTGTCTGCCTGCCTGCCTGTCTGTCTGCCTGTCGGTCGGTCTGTCTGTCTGTCTGTTTGGTCATTGCAATCAGATGAGAATTTCAGATGGGCTGCCTGCAAATGAAAATCTCCTGCTACTGCGGTTGAATGGAACTGGAGTGCCAAGTAAGACTGGGTATTCATCATCACTACCACGGTACCACCACCACTCCGACCCTCATCACCGCGCGCGGCGCGATGGTATAGGGGTATGTTCGGTGCCTTACAGCCGGAGGGTTGCGGGTTCGAATCCACCTCAAGCTGCCGCGTAGGGACCCTGGGAAAGTCTTTAACTCGCAATTGCTCATGCGCTTCGGCGTGAAACTCCGATTCAGTGTCCGCGCTGTAGTCGGGAGCGCCTCTGAGTAGAAATCTTGAAGAGGCGCTATAACAAGTGCTCATGCATACATACATACATACATACATACATACATACATACATACATACATACATACATACATACATACATACATACATACATACATACATACATAGGCCTACACCACTTCCTCTCCGTGCACCAGTGCCACTTCTTTCCTCTTTCAATTCTCCCCATCATCATCGTAAACACCACGCTTCTAAAGAGCTACTCTGAAACTAAGCACCGGGCACCAGCTTATTCACGAGCGCTGCGTCGTATCAAAGATGTATTGTTTACGATTACGATCAGTGGAGTTCCGAGTCCGGTTGCCAAAGGCGCAAATAGAGCAGAAGCGCAACCAGTCTAGAAGTTGGGGGGGACCTACTCGCTAAGTCCTACCGCTACTGTATACTCTGGTCATTCTTTTGTTACCATCAAACTTGACTTACTGCTGCTCGCTCTATGCTGGCCTCCCAGCTGCCAGACTGAGCTGTCTGGATCGCGTCTTACGCTCTGCAGCCCGCCTTATTGGCCGCATACCCAAATTCGACCACACCATTCTCTATAGCTATATGCGCGACATTCTTCACTGGCTCCCCCTTAGGCAGCGTATTAGAAATATCCGCTCCACTTGTGTCCCCTAGCCAATGCAGCTATAGTTAGTACAATCAATCAATATCTCGGAATTTATAACTATCGAGTATAGGGTAGGTGCCTTAATTTGGCGCTGCCTGCTAGGCCTCGCTCCTGCCTACCTTATTGAGCTTTGTAGACCGACCCTCAGTGCTCGGGGCTCGCGCTCCCTCCGTTCTGCTGAACATGGTCTTCTCTCTGTCCCTTTTGCTCCCACCTCCACCAAGCAGAGACGTGCCTTCTCTGTGGTTGGCCCCTCGATCTGGAATGGCCTCCCTCTGACACTCCGCTCCCTTCCTAGAGTCCCTTCTCAGGCATTTCTCTCTCAACTTAAAATTGTCCTATTTGACCGCGCTGGGGTTGGGAGCGCCTCTGAGAAGTTCCCTAGAAGAGGTGCTATACAAATTCAAGTAATGAATGAATGAATGAATGAATGAATGAATGAATGAATGAATGAATGAATGAATGAATGAATGAATGAATGAATGAACATACTGTCAACTGTGACTGTATTGTATTGTATCTAAAGATTTATATAGCGCCTCTCTCAGAATAACTATTCAGAAGCGCTCTCAGCACGAAAACCCCGGGGAAAAGAAACGTCTTTAAAGAACGAGAGACCAAAGAGGAAAAACTAGTCATTAGTTTAGCCCTTAATGAGGGGAAGGTCATTAGGCCTACACCTACGGCGGTTTGACTACTGTACTGTTCACATTATGCGTTTTTGTTAACACAATAAACGAATATATGAAGAGTATTGTCTGATTTCTGTTGTATTGTGGAAATAAACGAATAGGCCTAGGGCCTATACACACGTTACACGAATCACGCGTATATGACGTCATGCTGACGGATAATAATCAAACAATTATTTTAAACGCTTGTAACGTATAGAATTATACACGTTATATATATATATATATATATATATATATATATATATATATATATATATTACGGTCAAAATCAACTTCTCTGTTTGCCGCCAGATGTCGCATTGATGATCTCTATCATTGAGTAGATAGGGGTCGTTTTTCGTGATCAACCCTCCTCTCCCTCAATAAATGCATTTATGTAATTGAACAATGAACATGTAGAAAAATACGACTATGCCTAATGGAAACTCCCGAGAACCAAAAACGCCAAGAAATTGTTACCTGGCTAGCCTTTGCTTCTGACCTCGTTAAACCTCCTTTTTAATGCTCTTGACCGATGCTTTATAAAGCCGTGAGTCAAGACCTCAAATTGGTGTATGCCTGTTATAGCCTCTGGCATGGTCTAACCACCTGTAAGCTTGTAAAGACAGGGAGCCTCTGGCGTGATTTCAATGTATCCGTAAGCTCGCCCACAGAAATGAAATAAAAAATAAACAATCGGAAGCCCTAAGGTTGGCTTATGGGCAGCTAAGGGTATACACCCTTATTGGCTCGCTGTACAAAATGAGTGGTGAAATGCACCCATTTCCGTCGACTGGGCAACTGGCGCCAAAGATCATTCAGCGGGATCACTGGCCTAATTATTATCATACATCTGATAATAATTCAAGTTCTATTCTGTATTCAAGAGAACGGAAGATTTCTTTTCCTCAATCCCTTCATTTCAATCACCAATTTGTTCACAAACAGCCAGAGGCGAAAATCTGTACATATCTTTTTGGGGGACAGGTATTTTCGGGGCCGGATTTTGCATTGTTTTGGGAGGGACAGATAAGCTCCAGTCAAAGCTTTGGGGGACAGTTCCCCGCTGCCCCCACCCATGATTTACGCCACTGCAAACAGTTCCTTGGAAAAGTGAACACATTGAAGTAGGCCTGTCTTTAGCAAAAGAGATTAATGAACAGGTAGATTCACCGGAATTCATGAGATCTCTGCCATTTCCCAGCCATTTTACTAGCGCCGTCATATATAGATAATTTAATGTGATTTAGAAAGTTTTTGAAATTGAGTAGCCTACGTAGTATACTTTCGCATGTAATTTTAGTCAATAATCCAATCCCTATGGAAAAGTTTATTAACAGTCGGTGGCAAAAGTTGGGGGACCGTCCCAACCTGCTCGAAAGTTGGAGGGGACGCGACCCACGGGTCCCATAGGGTGGTTGCGCCTATGGTCAGCTGCTCTCTATGCGTGATATTGGATGTCACTAAGAACATAAATTTTTGAGTAAGGAAAACAATGGGGAGAAAACTAGAACGGTTACCAATGGCGGGCTTACACACACACTCGCACGCACACGCACACACACATACACACACACACGCACACACACACATACCTATATGTTGCTAAATTATGCAATATATATTATGTGAATATATATATATATATATATATATATATATATATAGGCCTACATGTATATATATATATACACATGTAGGCCTATATCTTGTCTGTGTAGTATTTATTAGGTTTTCTCGATGTATGTTAGAAGTTACAGTTGAGCTGTATTGATAAGAACTTTGATTGTACGTTTGAAATAACTGTGTTAAAAGAAAGGAGAAACATTCAAAGAACTGTGTCAATTTAATTCTTAAACAGTTAGAAGACGTTGAGCAATTTATATGTAGAGATAAGGAAAGTTCTTGAGGTAGGTCACAACTAAGAAAGAAAAGAGTTGGTGACATATTTGGTGGCAGCGGTGGGATTCGAAACAACGTCTGGGATTCGAAACAACTGGAATTCGAAACAACGTCTGGGATTCGAAACAACGTCTGGGATTCGAAACAACGTCTGGGATTCGAAACAACGTCTGGGATTCGAAACAACGTCTGGGATTCGAAACAACGTCGACTGGTGAATACGCATTCAAATCATTGGTAAATCTACGACAACGAAAGCCTCAACGACAAAGGTATAAAAGTTGGTTGTTATCAAACAAAGAACAATTCCCAATACTTCAAACACAAAAGAAAACTGGTGTTTTCCAGAAAGGACAGCACTGAAGTAAAGAAGTAAGATGGAGAAATTAAGTGTCAAAAAACAAGCAGAACTGAAGAAGATGTCTTCTGAAAGATTAAAACAGCGCTTGTTGAAGGCTGGTTTTGAAGAAGAGAAACTGAAAGATATGTCACGTGAGGACATGTTAGAAGCGCTAGCTGAAGTCTGGCTTAAGGAAGAAGCAGAAGAAGAAGGTGCTGTCGGCGGTGTTGTGGAAAAGGTTATTGAAAAACCGCCTGGACTTATGTCTATGGAGATGATGATGCAGTGGATGATGATGAAAGAAGAAAGAGAGGAGAAACGAAGACAAGAAGAGAAAGAAAGAGAGGAGATACGAAGACAAGAAGAGAAAGAGAAAGAGGAGAAACGGAGACAAGAAGAGAAAGAAATGCGACAGGAAGAATTACGTCTTCAGAGAGAAAAGGAAGAGAAGGCAGAACGTCTTCAGAGAGAAAAGGAAGAGAAGGCAGAACGTCTTCAGAGAGAAAAAGAAGAGAAAGCAGAAAATGCACGACAGGAAGAATTACGTCTTCAAAGAGAGAAAGAAGAATTGCAAAGGCAGCAATTTGAAATTCAATTAGAGCAATTGAGAAAAGATAGAGAAGATGCTGAAAGGAGAAGATTAGAGCAGATGATTGAATTTGAAAAGGCGCGGAAAAGTGACGAAGAGATACGTCAGCAACAGATTGAAGAGAAGAGACTACGTGAAGAAGAAAAGGAAAAAGTGCGAATTTCAGAGTTGGAGCGAGCAGAACAGGTTAGACAAGAAGAACTGAAATTACAGAAAGAAAGCATGGAGAAGGCGGAAGCGGAAAGACAAGAACGTTTAAAGTTGGAACAACAAAAAATAGCATTAAAAGAAGCACAACTCAAAGAGGAGAAGCGAAATAGAGAAGCTCAAGAGCAAAGAAGAGAAGAAGAACGAGAAGAACAGAAAAGGAAACAGGAAGAAAGTGAAACGATGGTTTCGAAAATAAAGAAAATTGGTGATGCCATGAAACACGTGTTACCTAAAATGCCAAACGATATGATGGAGGTGCCATTATATTTCGAAACGGTTGAGAATGCGTTTCGTAGTTTCAACGTGCAAGAACAATTCTGGGTGAAGTTACTATTGCCATTGATGACTCCGAAAGCTAGAACTGTTCTAAACAGATTGTCATTCGATGATTTAGACGATTATCAAGTCGTGAAACAGCACTTGTTAAAAGAATTCAAGTTGACACCGAGAGAGTACAGATCGAAGTTTATTGATGCGAAGAAGACAGCTGAAGAAACGTATACAATGTTTACAGCTAGGCTGAAGAACTTGCTGAACTATTATGTGAAAAGTCGCAAAGTGGAAAAGAATTTTGAGAAGCTGTTTGATTTATTAGTGGCGGAATACATCACGATGTGACGCTTGAATTTGACGCGCTCGCCTATTCTGAGCCATTGAATCTGATCTTGTACCGTGGTACTAAAGTGCTGGAATTTTTGTAATCGCATGACCAGACGGGCAGCGGCGCGTTGATGACCGCTTGAAGACGAATGATACAGAGCGCTATGGAAAGCCAGCAAATGCGACATTGCAGTAATCGAGCGGCTCAGGATAAAACTTTGCACGAGACAGCGGATCACATCCTGTGTGTGTTTGTGTCAAATTGTGTGTGTGTTTGTGTTTGTGTTTGTGTGTGTGTGTGTGTGTGTGTGTGTGTGTGTGTGTGTGTGTGTGTGTGTGTGTGTGTGTGTGTGTGTGTGTGTGTGTGTGTGTGTATGTGTGTGTGTGTGTGTGTGAGTGTGAGTGTGTGCGCGTGTGTGTGCGACTGTGCGTGTGACCGTGTGTGTATAGAACTATAGACAGATAGAGAAAGACAGAGAAACAGACAGCGAGTCAGACAGACAGACAGAGAGACAGACTGTCTCACACAGACTGATACAGACAGGGCATGGTGGCCGATTGGCTAAAGCGTTCGGCCTGTAACGCGGAGAGTACGGGTTCGATCCTCGCCCGAGACAGTTACTGTGCAGGGACCTTGTGCAAATCCTTCGCTCGCAATTGCTCTGCAATATAATTGTATCTGCGACATCGTCGTATGTGCACTTCAGAACTTTGGAAGGAGGGCAATATCAATGTAGCCTACAGTTGTATTGTATTAATGTATAGACAGATAGACTGACAGACAGACATAGGCCAACAGACAGACAGATCGAGACACAGACAGAGAAACCGCGAAAATAATAACTAGAGCTGCAGCGGAGTGCAGGTCTGGGAGGCAACGCTTTGAACCAACAATCCATGGGTTATGGAGTCCAGTAAGGCCTACATTTCAGCGTAGACTAATAATACTACCCCATTGAAAGAAGCAGACGAAAAAGCCCATGAAATGGATAATTTGAAATGTAATTGCTGAACAAATATTGTATTCAAAAGATGTAGGCTATACTTGAATCTACATGAAACATATTAGAAGTTCATAGCATGTATACATATTACAAATATACACAGAATAATTTTACAGTTTCCAAATAGGTTCGAATCAACGTTTGATTTTCTCAAATTCACAAGAGAATCGATCAGCCGTTTATTTCAGACACAGAAAGCTCCGTTCGCTGGGTGGCGCCACGTGCTCCACACATGCACCCGACGACCCCTCAGTGAGGTGTGACGGTCGAATGTCGTTTGTAGGCAGCGACCACTTCAATCAGATCGAGAATGAACTCTTTTGACTCTTGTGAAAAACATCAAGACAACATACGTCTGATGAACACAACAAAAGCACACTGCTGGTCAGCCACGTAGGCTTATACACGCAGCGCTACCGTAGAACCGTCAGGCGCTATATAAAGCAAAAAATGCTCTCACACAAGCATATACAATTATACATAAATACATACATGAACTATTCTTACACACATACAATGCACTACTACTACTACTTCTAATAGTACTACTGTATACCACCACCACCACCACCACCACCACCACCACCACCACCACCACCACCACCACCACCACCACCACCACCACCACCACCACCACCACCATTATTATTATTATTATTATTATTATTATTATTATTATTATTATTATTATTATTATTATTATTATTATTATTATTATTATTATTATTATTACTATTACTATTATTATTGCGAGCATTTTTAATAGTACATACATGTTATACATGCAGACATACATGCAGACATACAATGCAGATATACGCAGACTGACAGACAGACAGACAGGTCTCTTAGATCTTACCTTCATCAAGACTAATTTCCGTTATTATTTCCATCTAAACTATTATTGGCACATGACCTGTTATCTTCTGAATCAACGTGGTATATATTTGTATTCGTCTTGCCCAAACCAGTTTTCCAGCAGAGAGACGAAGAGACAGAGAAAAAGAGACAGAACGGCCAAAAATAGAAACGAAGAGCTAGAGAGAGAGAGAGAGAGAGAGAGAGAGAGAGAGAGAGAGAGAGAGAGAGAGAGAGAGAGAGAGAGAGAGAGAGAGAGAGAGAGAGAGAGAGAGAGAGAGAGAGAGAGAGAGAGAGAGACAGAGAGAGAGACAAAGACAGAGACAGAGACAGAGACAGAGACAGAGACAGAGAGAGACAGAGACAGAGAGAGAGACAGAGAGACACAGAGACACAGAGACACAGAGACACAGAGACACAGAGACAGAGACAGAGACAGAGACAGAGACAGAGACAGAGACAGAGACAGAGACAGAGACAGACAGAGACAGTCAAAGACAGACAGACAGACAGAGACAGAGACAGCGACGGTAGCAGGATGATAGATGAGATTGCATTAATCATGACTGTACCTCTCTATAGGCTCTTTCGCAGTTGGAGTCCTTTCTGTTCCAATTCTTCTCTTCTCAGCCTCACTTCCTCCATCTTCGTCCGAGCTCCTGTTAATCATCATCATCATCATCGTCGTCGTCGTCGTCATCATCACCATCATCATCATCATCACCATCATTATCATCACATCATCATCATCATCATCATCATCATCATCATCATCATCATCATCATCATCATCATCATGTTCACCATCATCATCATCATCATCATCATTACCATCACCATCGTCGTGGTCATCATCATCATCATGTTCACCATCATTATCATCATCATCATCATCATCATCATCATCATCATCATCATCATCATCATCATCATTACCATCATTACCATCATCATCATCATCATCATCATCATCATCATCATCATCATCATCACCATCATCATCATTACCATCATCGTCATCATCATCATCATCATCATTATCATCACCATCGTCGTGGTCATCATCATCATCATGTTCACCATCATTATCATCATCATCATCATCATCATCATCATCATCATCATCATCATCATCATCACCATCATCATCATTACCATCATCGTCATCATTACCATCATCGTCATCATCACCATCA
Source organism: Aporrectodea caliginosa (assembly GCA_020284085.1). NCBI lineage: Eukaryota > Metazoa > Annelida > Clitellata > Crassiclitellata > Lumbricidae > Aporrectodea > Aporrectodea caliginosa. Next base: position 1,535,863 of record JACEVL010006450.1, read on the forward strand.
GCAACAACATGGCACCAGCTTATTCACGAACGCCTCTTCGTATCAGTCCAGAGATCAACGTCCATATTTATTTTCGGACTATAAGCCGTAAAAATCGCGAGCTTAGATGCCTGATGTTAGTGGAGTCTTCTTTACCTCTTTCTGGAAGGAAAGAACCAGTTCCACTTCCACCATCTTGCGGCGAATCTCGAGCACCCGGTTGGTGGGAGTGGCAAAGAGAGAATCCTTCTTCGCAGGTAACGTACTGAAAATAACAACGAGAACAGCGAGAAGCCACCGAAGCGAGAGAGGGAGAGAGAGGAGAGGAGAGACATAGGAAGAGGGAAAGAAATAGCGAAAAGGACAGGGAGAGGACACGGGCACTGGCAAGGACAAGAACAAGGACAGGGACAGGCCTCCGCCTCCGCCTCCGCCTCCGCCTCCGCCTCCGCCTCCGCCTCCTTCCTCCGCCTCCGCCTCCGCCTCCGCCTCCGCCTCCGCCTCCGCCTCCGCCTCCGCCTCCGCCTCTTCCTCCGCCTCCGCCTCCGCCTCCGCCTCTTCCTCCGCCTCCGCCTCCGCCTCCGCCTCCGCCTCCGCCTCCGCCTCCGCCTCCGCCTCCGCCTCCGCCTCCGCCTCCGCCTCCGCCTCTGCCTCTGCCTCTGCCTCTGCCTCCGCCTCCTCCGCCTCCTCCTCCGCCTCTGCCTCTGCCTCTGCCTCTTCCTCTGCCTCTGCCTCTGCCTCTGCCTCTGCCTCTGCCTCTGCCTCTGCCTCTGCCTCTGCCTCCTGCCTCCGCCTCCGCCTCCTCTGCCTCTGCCTCTGCCTCTGCCTCCGCCTCCGCCTCCTCCTCCTCTGCCTCCGCCTCTGCCTCTGCCTCTGCCTCTGCCTCTGCCTCTGCCTCTGCCTCCGCCTCCGCCTCCGCCTCCGCCGCCTCCGCCTCCGCCTCCGCCGCCTCCGCCTCCTCCTCTGCCTCCGCCTCCGCCTCCGCCTCCGCCTCCGCCTCCGCCTCCGCCGCCTCCGCCTCCGCCTCCGCCTCCGCCTCTGCCTCTTCCTCTTCCTCTTTCTCCGCCTCCGCCTCCGCCTCCGCCTCTGCCATTGCAGAGGAGAGAGGAGAGGGAGAGGGAGAGGGAGAGGAGAGGGAGAGGAGAGGGAGAGGAGAGGAGAGAGAGGAGAGGAGAGGAGAGAGGGAGGGGCAGGGGCAGGGGCAGGGGCAGGGGCAGGGGCAGGGGCAGGGGCAGGGGCAGGGGCAGGGGCAGGGGTAGAGAGAGGAGAGGAGAGAGGAGAGGAGAGGAGAGGAGAGGAGAGGGAGAGGAGAGGAGAGGAGAGGAGAGGAGAGGAGAGGAGAGGAGAGGAGAGGAGAGGAGAGGAGAGGAGAGGAGAGGGAGGAGAGAGGAGGAGAGGAGAGGACAGGAGAGGAGAGGAGAGGAGAGGAGAGGAGAGGAGAGGAGAGGAGAGGAGAGGAGAGGAGAGGAGAGGAGAGGAGAGAGAGGAGAGAGAGGAGAGGAGAGGAGAGGAGAGGAGAGGAGAGGAGAGGAGAGGAGATGGAGATTTAGAGGAGATTTAGAGGGAGATTTAGAGGGAGAATTAGAGGGAGAATTAGAGGGAGATTTAGAGGAGAATTAGAGGGAGAATTAGAGGGAGATTTAGAGGAGATTTAAAGGGAGATTTAGAGGGAGAATTAGAGGGAGAATTAGAGGGAGAATTAGAGGGAGATTTAGAGGGAGATTTAGAGGGAGAATTAGAGAGAGAATTAGAGGGAGAATTAGAGGGAGAATTAGAGGGAGAGGGACAACAGGGACAAGAAAAGAAATAGAGAGAGATCGAGAAAGACTATGCTGACCTTGAGAAATTTTTCGAACTTCTCGAAACTCTTCCGCAGTTGGAGTTCCTTCTGTTCCAATTCTTCTCTTCTCAGCCGCACTTCCTCCATCTTCGGCCGAACTCCTGTTCATCATCATCATCATCTTCATCATCATCATCATCATCATCATCATCATCATCATCATCTTCATCATCATCATCATTATCGTCACCACCACCATCATCACAATCACCGTTGTCATCACCAACATCAACATATCACCACCATTATTATCACCATCGGCAGCAGAAACAACCACTCGTCCAATTTTAAATAGCCAATCATGTAGAGACAGGAAATGGACGGTCAAAGAAGACGGACAGACAGGCAGAGAGACACACAGACACACTGACAAAGAGAAAATACGACAGACATGAAGCAAAAGATTAAGTAGTGCAAAGAGGCATACAGAGAAACAAACAGAGAGACAGAAATAAATACATGTATACATAGCCACAGAGGTGAAGGCTATTCCGATTATTTAAATGACATGTATTTACTTCCATTGGTCAGATCTCTAAAGGACAACGCATTAACTGATGAGCTGCTCAGTTCTGTTCGACTGATACAATACAATACAACACATCACAATAAAACTGGGGCGCGGTGGTGTAGGGGTATGTTCGGTGCCTTGCAGCTGGAGGGTTGCGGGTTCGAATCCACCTCAAAAGCCGCCGTGTAGGGACCCTCGGCAAGTCCTTCACTCGCAATTGCTCATGCGCTTCGGCGTGAAACTCCGATTCAGCGTCCGCGCAGTAGTCGGGAGCGCCTCTGAATGGGAATCTGGAAGGGGCGCTATAACAAGTGTTCAAATACAATACAATACAATACAATACAATACAATACACTGTATTTGATACTGCCCTCCTTGAACTCTTCGTAAATTCAGGAGTTCACACAGCCTTAGGGTACGGCAGAACATCGATGGTGCAGAGCAATTCAGAGTGAAGGACCTGTTCAAGGTCCCTACCCGGCAACTGCCTTGGTAGAAGCTCGAACCCGTGCACTCCGCGTTACAGGCGATGCGCTCTAACCAATCGGCCACTTTGCCAACCCATGCCTCGTGCACAGTGTTTAATCTAGACGTCTCTTGTGAGGGAAAGTTCTTCCCCCCAGGATCGAGTTGCCCCCCCCAAAAAAAAAATTAAAGACATGTAATTTTGTACAGAAAGAGTGATATTTAGGGATAATTCCCCCCATGATTTATGGTATACCCGCCCAATTTTTGTTGAAAAACTGTCGTTACTACCCCTCCCTCGAAAATTCCTGGAAAATTCTTCTTACTACCCCCCTCGAGAAAATTGCCTGGTCGTGTCAACTTTTCAAATATGTGGGATACCCCCCCGAACCCTCGAACCCCCCCCCGACAGCAAGGGGAGTAGATTAAAAACTGCCTCGTGCATTACGAAAACGTCGCTATAGGAGTTTGCTTTTAGATTAGATTGGATCAGATTTCCTCCCTCGCCGCTTCATTTCTAAACACTATATGCACCGAAGCTGTCTGACTGTGTGCCTGTCTGGCCCCTTTGGATCCTGACATAGAACCGAATTTGACCCGGCCTATTTGGTAATCGTTATCGTAATCATAATTACTCCAAATTACTAAAGCGCCACTCAAGCAGGGCACCAGCTTATTGACGAGCGCTGCTTCGTATCAGAGGGATTGTGCAGAGATCAATGTCCAGATTTGGCCCATATGACTTGACTTTTCGGGCGCCATAAAATCGCGAGATCACGATTACGATTACGAATGAATCGATTAGATGTCTGATGTTAGTGGAGTCTTTCCTACCTCTTTCTGGAAGGAAAGAACCAGTTCCACTTCTACCATCTCGCGGCGAATCTCTCGAGCACCCGGTTGGTGGGAGTGGCAAAGAGAGAATCCTTCTTCGCAGGTAACGAACTGAAAATAAAAACGGTAAAAGCGAGAAGCCACCGAATCGAGAGAGGGAGAGAGAGAGAGAGAGAGGAGAGGCAGAGGCAGATGAAGAGGCAGACACTTAGGCATAGGAAGAGGGAGAGAGGCATAGGGAGAGGGACAGGAACTTGGAGAGGGAGAGAGGCAGGGGCAGGGAAAAACAAGGACTGCAGTAGGGGTATAGGTAGGCTAGAGGATGTGAGAGGGAAGATATAGACAGCGTCGGGCTTTCTCGATCGTGGCCGTCCTTCTCTCTGGAATAGTCTTCCTTATGACCTGCGCGTTCTCTTCCGCGAGACTTCTCTGGTTCATTTTACAAATTACTTAAGACTTTCCTTTTTGACCGGGCCTGGCTCTTTTGTGTGTGTGCGTGCGTGCGTGCGTGCGTGTGTGTGTGTGTGTGTGTGCGTGTGTGTGTGTGTGTGTGTGTGTGTGTGTGTGTGTGTGTGTGTGTGTGTGTGTGTGTGTGTGCGTAATCCGCCAAAATTGTGCTAACCGTGTGGTCAATTCACAAATTTGTTGTGGCACCTCATCCAAGGGGCTATGGACTGGCGAATCGAGGGTAAACTAGTCAAGGGCCTTCAAGGTATTACACACCCACCTCAGCATCACATAGGGCCTACTGTAATGCTTTCTTGGAGAACACGTTACAATTATCGTTCATGCATTCATTCGTTCGTACGTTCAGTCATTCAGCGGTTCATTCATTCTCAGTAATTAATTAACTGTTAAATTGAATTGCACAATTCCGCACATTTATCAACATCATGATATGCATGCACAACCATTATCATCACTATCATCACCAACAACGTTATCACAATGGATACGTACGAGACCGGCCAGTTGCTTAAAGAGGCTGCACTTATTTTGGCCAGTAATCTAGTCCATTGGACCTATAGGCATAAGAATCAGCGCCTTAATTTATGTAGCCATATATTCGTTATTAGACAATTAAGAATAGGTAGGCCTATACGTACTTCAAGCATCTTGTCTTCGAACATTGTCGCAAATAGTCTTCGAGAAGAAGTGGCATCTTGATTTCTTCGAAGTTTCTCGTAGACTTGAAGCAAACCAACAAAATTTCTTCTTCTTCAATTAATCGTCTCCAATTCGGATGACGTAACAATAATGTTCGGCAGCTGTTGTTGCCATGACAAAGCGTGACGTAATAAAGAAAGGATCTTGTGAATTGCGGTTAGGTTTCTATTCTATTACAAAATGTTCACGTCAATTGGGGGGGGCCCGATAGCGCATTGGATAACATCTGGCACAGAGACCGAGAGGTACCGAGTTCGAGCCTCCGTTGGATAGGCCTATGCTTTGTAGGCTGCTATTAGCGCCGTTGTATTGCAGGCTCTGTGTTCTGTTAGTAGTTAGATTTAAATTGCATAGGCTAACATGTAAATGTACAGCGCAGTGCGTTTGTCAGGCGCTTAATAAAGAAAAGATATTATATTATTTATTATTATTATTATTATTAATTCGTAGTAAATAAGTAAGTAAAATACCCTTCATTTGCATTCGACAAAATTATAAGCGCACATGCATACGAACTAAAAAGCTAAAAACGTTCAAACTAACACAAAGGCAGCCAGAATATGCGCTAGTCTCTAGAATATAATATATTTATCCGCAAATCCTCAACATTATCGATTTTCAAAACTAACCTTAAAATAAGTAAGTAAGTTAGTAAACATATTTGTAAAGTAAAATATTATGAAGTGAGTAAATATATGGCCAGAAAAAAATGTGTTGTAATAGGCCTACTAATAAGCGACGTACAAAAACAGCCTACAAGGCTGACATTACTGGAACACAAGGTCTTTGATGTAGGCCTATTCCCACGCAGCGCCTACAATCGTGGCTCGTCGAAACTAGAGGACCTTGAATTGAATCTGAGACGCCATAGGAAGCCAGTGCAGCGCTTTCGCATACACTCAGATATGGGCTAAGCCTGTGTGAGTTACTTGTAATCACAGTGTCGTTAAACTGAAACTACTACTACTGAGCGCTGAGGAAATCCATATAATTTATGAAGTATCTATTTACCTGGAGTTTGCCTATTTCATTGACGTCATCAGATGTGGAATCTATCTGTGATGATCATCTGCGTTCCTAGGTAAGACATTTGTAAACTACTGAGCGGTTTCGATGGCGTTGTTTTGATTTCTTCGTTGCTGAAAATTAAATAAAAAATATATAATATGTAATGAAACTGCAGTTGGAGTTATGTGACAGCAGAAGACCTGCTATTACTTCAGGTTAGACTAGCATTGGCGAATAACGACGTGCTGCTTCTGCCTCTTTAATACGCGTCAAATGCGCGGTCGCAAATGACAAGTTCTATCATGTTTCTCAGCAGTATAGACGAAAATCAGTCAAAAAGTGAAAAAATCACGGCATGCTTTAAAAAAATTGCCAAATTCACGGTGAATTCACGGCATCAACACACAGTCATATTATTGTGTTCATAAAACATCGCCCTCACAAACACTTTTCTTCCCTGTTTATGTAACGACGTTAGTCAGCGCAGACACTGTGTCACTGTGTGAATTAGTTAGTAAGTAGAAAGTAAGGATGTCACGGCTCCAAGTCAGAATACACTGGTTTAATTTACTTTTGGCGCCATTTGGCAGTTGATTAAAAAATGCCTTCGTTCTTGGCCAATGCATTATTCATGATCAAGGCGTCTGTTTTAGGTCCAATTTGTTATGTTCAACGAAATGTATGGATTTCGACACAAAAAGTGCAACATATGTGAAAAATCACGCCAAATGCTAAAATTCCATTCGTGATTTTCGTCTTGCCTTAGTCATCAGTTCATTGAGATTCTCTGGAAATGGCATTAACTTTAGGATTTTTATATCCTTTCTAGGCATATGGCTAGTATTTTTAACATAATCAAATTAATGATTTCTTCTGTTGATTCTTATTTATTTTACAGTAGAGTAAATAGTACGTGGAGATGAAAAAATTTGGCGGAACTAAAGTTGCTAGACGAGATACGCTGCTACAATCGGCTCTGAAGAATGGCAGTGGACCACAAAATGGTTTGTATTTGCTAGGTTTGTTTACATCAAGTATTTAACTTTAATTGATTTTAGGTGGTATGTACAGTTGTGGGTGGTGATTTAATAAATGACATTTTGAAGTGAATTCGATAATTCCAAGGAATTTCTGGACTAAAGAAACTGTAGACCTGCTCAGAAAAGTAATGCCATCAAGGCTGACACCAAGACCCATGAGGGTAAAACCAAGGCCTGCAAGCCATAGACCAGGCCAGAACCGACAGGGTCGAGACCAAGACCCACAGGGCCCTCAGGTCCAGTACCTAGTCCTAGAAAGATATATGTTGTACATTTTGCTGGCTCACCTCTAATTTCTAGACAGAAACTGGCTGCCACCTCATGCTCGAGTCAAGAGCTTGTGGTTCTTTTCCATCAGCCTTCTGACACTGCCAACCCTGCCAATCCACAGCAGCCTGGTAAAATATATTCCTAGAGAGGCTTGGGTGTGAATGGGAAAAGTTGAAATTAATTGCTTACAGTTTTAGAAGCTAGTTGTATTATTGTAATTACTTTACTGTTGCAACGTGTTATAGTATGACGTGAAGTACTTAAAAGTAGTGATATTGTATGCCTAGATTGCTAACTAACTAATAATCTGTTGACTGCATTAATTTTGGACTACAGAAATGCACTTATGTAGCATTTACTTTTTTTCGTGTACCTTTAGAACTTCAGACGGCGTGGGACTCTCTTGGTAAAGCTAAATCAATAGTAAGTGAGCTTTCTGAACTTTTTACCATATTTTTCTTAGGTGATTTCAGCTGTGGAGCCAAATGTTGTTAATTTATTGTAAATATTGATGTGATGTCTTCTAATATTTTCTTTGGAAGCAAATATATGTAGTTGTTTATGTACATAATTCACTATATAGTCTACAAATTCACTTTGGAGATGCTGGTCAAAAGGCAAATACACAGTTACACACTGAAGCACTGTATCAGTAATGATTAGGGATGTTAAACGATAATCGGAAATCCGATTATCGGTTTCGAAAACGATAATCGGTTTTCAATATTGACAAAACGATTATCGAATTCTGCCTCAAATATATAAAACGAAGACTTCCAAAGTCAACGAGGTAATAGTAGAACCCCAAAGCGACGTATTATTGCCTCTTATATATAAAGCGAGCTTCCACAGCCAACGAGGTAATAGTAACGGTAATAGTAGAACCCCACAGCGACGTATTATTGCCTCGTGTATAAAGCAGTCTTCCACAGCCAACGAGGTAATAGTAGAACTCCACAGGGACGTATTATTGCCTCGTATATAAAGCAGTCTTCCACAGCCAACCAGGTAATAGTAGAACCCCACCTATTATTGCTTCTCATATATAAAGCAGAGACTTCCACAGCCAACAAGGTAATAGTAGAACCCCCACAGCGACGTATTATTGCCTCCTATATAAAGCAGTCTTCCACAGCCAACGAGGTAATAGTAGAACTCCACAGGGACGTATTATTGCCTCGTATATAAAGCAGTCTTCCACAGCCAACGAGGTAATAGTTGAACCCGTACGTGGATGTACATTATGGTACGTAGCGATTATCGGTTTTCAGTAACTTGCATTATATGATAATATATTAAATTTTCTATGATGGCCCATAAAAAACGATAATCGGTTTTAAATCGGATTTCTAAAACCGATAATCGGTTTGCAAAAAAACCCGATATTAACAACCCTAGTAATGATCTTTGTTTATTGATTCAAACTGACATGAACGCAGCATGAGTACATGTCATAGTATGAACAGATTGTCACAAGTTATTACAGGAGTCAAATTTAACTGTATGGCAGCCATGCAAGGCGCCCATCTGCTCATTTTACCAACGCCACGTGGCGAATGAAAGGCTGAGTCGACCTGTGGGAGGGTAGCGAGAATCGATTCCGCATCTATGCTGATCATTTTTTTCTTCACACCGGAGTGTTAACCATTCACCTAAAACCCCCTCCCAATTGCATTGTAATGTAATGGTAGAATTTATGTTCCATGGTAGAATTTATGTTCCAACACCAGTGTATAACTATTGATACATTGTCATATATGTAGCAGAAATGTAAACATTTGGTACCTGCATTTTAATTAGGTTTAATAATTATTTCAGTTGCGTCAGGTGGACCACAAGATGATGGAACAATCGAAGCCGTCATCGGCCGATATTCTTTGGCATCTGCCAGATTTTCTTTACTGTCTTGTTGACCAAGAAAATCTTAAAGATCTTCCTAAAAGTCGGTCAGAAGATCCTTCATATCTGGTATGCTCACTCGCATTATGTTTACGAGATTTGAAAAGCATCAAGTTTCTTATCGTGCTGTTAGTTTGTGGATTAAACAATTTGTTTCCAGTAATAAAATTATGGTGAGCATAATTTTTGTTGTTGTTTGTTGTGCAAGAGTTGTGGACTTATTGAATGATCTGGATGATAGTACGGTCTCAGTGGACACTATCACAGCTTTTAAGAGAAAGCTAGGAGAGATAGGCTGTTAAGCATTACAGGTTAACTTGTAGTGGTTGTATCACAGACTACACGTCTTCTGAACAACTTGAAACCTTGTTATGTTATGTTATAATGCTGAATGTATGGCTATGCTTTTTATTATTTATTATTATGATAAACTTTTATTATTTATTATTATGATAAACTGTGCATTTAAGTATATTGGTATGTATACATGTAGGTATCTTGGGCAAAGGCAGATTTGGGATGTTTCCCCTCCTATAATTCACACGTGATAACTTGGGCACAGATCGTACTGGGAAGTTGTCTTGCTTTTTTATGTTGTTGCTATCTCCACAAACTTCTGTAGTTGTCCATGGTATGTGTGGATATTGGCATATATGTTGCATTAATTTAGCACCATTAGTAACCTCTCAGTTGGTCCAGGAGTGGGACTTTGAGAGATTTTGGAGATGACATTGCATTTTCTTGTACGAGATGACATCGTTATTGTGTTAGAATGATGATTTCATTCATTAACTAATTCTAATTCTGATTGTATATGTCTAAAGAAGCAGCATGTTATAAGTCTGTAAAAGGTATTGAGCTCTAGACTGCAAATGAATGCCATGACAACTTCCGCTGATAGCAAAATATTAGCAACAGACTTTATAGAAATGTTAATGTACGTGTTTTCATACATAATATTAGATACATTTGTATCATGTATATTAAGAATGCATGTGTTTACCGTTCCGTATGTATTGCCAGATAGCTTTTACTACAACAATGCTATAACTATAAGCAGACTGAGGTCGTGACCTAATAATAATAATAATAATAATAATCTTTTCTTTATTGAAGCGCCTGACAAACGCACTGCGCTGTACATTTACATGTTATGCAATTGAAACAATTCACAAGAACACAAATGACACAAGACATAAATCTTAACTACTAACAGAACATACAGCCTGCAATACACGGCGCTAATAGCACCCTGCAAAGCATGTCCGCCCTACGGAACTCGAACTCGGTACCTCTCGCTCTCTATGCCAGTGTGTTATCCAATGCACTATCGGGCCCCTGATGTCAGTACCAACTATTGAGGTCATGGCCTATATGCTGGCCAATATCACTACATCTCCCATTTTAAAGAAATAGCAAGCTTTAAGGATCTCTGAATGAAGAGAGTCCTGTTTTCTTTGTTGATGTTCTGTTCACACTGCATCCAGAATGCGTGGCATATTTGTACTGTTAGCATTGACTGTTTTCCGGAGTGTGGCCTTTATTCTGGCCACTACTATTGTATTGCTGTGCCAACACATGCTAAACGAATTATGTTCAAGCATTAGTGGCAAAGAAACACACATGTCTGTGTCACTATGTCAGTTAATAGATTACATGCAGACCATCTGATTTGGATGTTTACAACAGTTTATAGGGATTGTCTGAAAGAGAGTTCTATTTGCCACAGTACAATTATTTGCTGTGAAATAAGGAACTTTTGAATGATTGTGTAAGCAATGTATTCAATGTAGTCTGTGTTTAATGCTTCTGACAGCTCAGCAACAATGTGAACACTTCACCTGTCAAAAGAAAAGTCAGCTATAAAGGTAAACATGAATATTCATTCAAGGAGTCATTAATTCATCAAGGATTTATATAGCACCTCTTCAAGGGGGCTACTCGGAGGTGCTGCCGACTCTAGCACGGTCTAAAAGAACAGTTTTAAGATTAATATAGAACCTATCGGAGAGGGTCCTGGGAAGTAGGCATAACTCCAAGGAAGCCCATTCCAAACTGGTGGGCCTACCACTGAAAAATAATATTATATTCATAAATATGATTGTTTGTTTTTATGCATTTTTATATGTTCTGCTTTATGCAAAATAAAGTACCTTTATATAATACTATTGCCCCTTTGGTTTGACATGCACTGACTTTTGCTTGGCTTTTCAAGATCCAGTTTATGATCTATTAATAATCACAAGTGTTTTGTAGAAAACAGAACAGACAGTGAAAGCCAGTATGACTCAATCAGCGATCGGAAACATTCCAGCACAGTCATCCCAACAGATGGTAGCTTCCTCCCTACCTCTGACGAGAACACAGTAGCGAAAACTACCCCTGACATCTCATCCATCTCGGATCCTTCCAGTAATGTACGACCTCGGAGTTCTGCATGGAATACAAGCTCACGTGATGTGACTGCAGACGTAACCTCCTTGACGGCTATACGTGACACTGATATACGCTTTCTGAATGATGTAGCCATTCAGCCAAAGAGTTCAGTGCCTCGAGAAACTGCCAAGCCACCGCGGTTCCACCATGTGGATGTTGTTCTATCGGCTGGATATAGCAAGAAAAAGACGGGTGGGCCTAGTCGTAAGGTCACAATTCAAGAACCTCCTGATGATGTCAAACACTTTGAGGCACTGCAAGAAGCAGAACGTGATGTTCCACCCAGTTTAGCAGATAGTCGCATTGACACTGCGATGTCACGGAATATGAAGTTTGCAAGTGAAACAGGTTAGTTTTATCTCATAGTTTGAACTACCCATTATTGTAGATTATTTATAAGGTTGATGGATATAGGTTGCACTTTCATGTTATCTTCATTAGGCAAGTCTGGTTTCTGGCTAAGTTATCTTCAGACCATGCTAAGTTTTTTTAAGGGTTAAACTATTTCACATCCCATGATGTATGTATGCATTTATGAATGTCTGTGAATATGTAGGTATATATGTACCAGCACCTGAATACTTATATAACACTTTAATCCCTCCAATGGTGCCTGGGGTCTACAGTATAAAAGAAATTTAAGCCTCTGATAATGATGCAAATGAATATAACAAGGGGAATTTGAGCATGTTGATTGTGGCTGTGATAATAATAATAATAATAATAATAATCTTCATTTAATTTCAAACTGACACAATGCAGGATGATTACAATTCAGTATGAACGGATGATCACAAGTTATTACAGGAGCCGAATTTAGCTGTATACGGTGCCCATCGCATCCTACATATCATTTTACCAACATGCCATCTCTCAAATGATAGGCTGAGTGGACCTTTGGGAGGGTACGGGAAGCGATCCTGCCACCTACTGCTCTTCATGCCTGTGATGTTACCACTGCACAATGGACACTATGAGTGACAGATGATAATTAAAATGTAAAACAAGTAGTTCTTTTGAAAATTTTCTGCACAGGCCCCAAGCCTTGTACCTTTATGTTGTTAGATAGGACCTTGAAGAATTTAAGATGTCTTATAAAACCCATTGTCTTGTTGTTTTAGCCCTTAATTCTGGTCAGTTGCAACTTGACGATGGAGCTGTGATTGTACGCAAGGTTGCAAACGGCCCTCCAGCCCCATCACACAAGGGTCAGTTGAGTTACAATTAGTTCAGATCATGAAATAAATCGTGAACGTTTTTCTGATTTTGTTACTGCTAATTCACTATATCTTTTGTATTCAGTTTGCTTTTAGCATGGATTCATATTAAAGTGTATAATCTGGTGAATGTAATTTTTATATTAGACATGTTAGGTAAGATAGTTGCTCATTCATTGCATACATTTATCAATTCAGATGCGTATGGTGTGGTATGATAACCATGCCTTAATGCAAGTTGGTTTCGGGTGTGAACTAAATATTTCCTTAACTGAGTGTGCACACCTGCATTTGCACTGAACAGTTTTAAGTGTTTTGCCACATAATATTTTAATAGTTTTAGCTCCACTTGGATGGCAGAGACTCTTATGGTGATATTTCGCTTTATTTTAGGTTTCAACGAACCGCAGAGTCGTATTCGGGCATCACCGGTTAAAGCCAAATGGGTGGAAGGACAACTAAACCTCAGAGCTGTTAAAGACAGAGATGAACCTGCAACTCAGACAAAGAATACTGGTATATTGATGAAATCGACGTCTTTCTAATCTAATGACTTCTTCAGCACCATGATCATGATGCAGAAGACATCAATTTATTAGTCATTTCGTTGCTCTACTGTATTGACGCAACTTGATTCAGAGACTCTGAACACCCATGCCATCTTCAGTTGGTTGGTTCCTCGTGTGTGCGTTTGCACGCCACTGGTGAATCTGTCAGTTTTTACTGTGCATTGTTTTGCTAACTGATGTAATTAGGGTTGTTAAAATCGGTTTTTTTGGCAATCCGAATTTCGGTTTTAGAAATCCGATTTTAAACCGCATTTCGTTTTTATTGGCCTTCATAGAAAATTTCATATATTATTATATAACGCAAGTTATTTTATATATTAGGTACCATAACGTACGTTAATAAACACCTTCTTATCTGCCGGCTATATTCAATGGAAACAATCGTATACACTAAAGAAATGCATGAATTAATTCTTTCTGGCATTTCTTGAAATTTTCACCATGAACATTTTTTTAAAATTCGAATTTCGTTTTGTCAATAATAAAAACCGAATTTCGTTTTCAAAACCGAAATTCGGATTTCCGAATTTCGTTTAACATCCCTAGATGTAATATTCATTCATAAGACATTTAGCATCACACAGGCTAGCACAGAGAGTGCTTCTGAGTAGATATCTTAAAGGGGCTCTATATAAATGTGCAATTACATTACATTACATACCAAATTCAACACTCATAATCCATGTGAAAAGTTCAAAGTTGAAATCTGATAGATGAGGGAAACAGGATGTAATGACAACATGGTTAAGCAAGTTGAAACAAGAGTCTTAACTTTAGGCCTGAATGACTTTAAATTCTAATTAAATTAAATTCTAAATTAAGTTAAATTTAACAATGACCTGCTTATGATTCCCAGTAGCTTTTAGTATTCTCTCGTCATTAAAAAACTGATGGAATGCACAGAAGTGGGCAATGATATTGTCTCAGTCTGCACAGACTTGAAAGCCAGTGTTTCTGCCTTTATAGTTGAAAAATATGTGGAGACTTGGCTTAATTAGTAGTAGCTGAATTATAGGTACTATTGTCCAAAATTATTTCAAGTGTTGTGTTAGAATAGGTCTTGGAATTTCATTTATATAAACTTTATAATTTAAATTTTGTTCAAGTTGAATATGATTTGTTTTAAAGTTATCTGATGACTCTTGTTTAATATTTTAGATATGATATAAGATTATCTGATAAATGTTGGTTAAATTTTTTAGATGCAATCTCAGAGTACCTTTTTCTTTCAACTGCTGACTCAGCAAAGAAGCGAGGGAGAGTAACGGCCACTGGAAACAGTGAAGCTGCTAAAAAAGGTACAGACTGACCCACACCTGTGGTCCAGTACAGCACCGATCCTTTTTGGGATCTGGTCCAACAACATGGAACGAGCTGTCTCTGGCAATACGCCACCTCCCTAACTCTACCTGCTGTCAGCTCCATCTGCTGCTTAAGACTACCTTCTTCCACTTGGTCTAGGTCTGCCTAGAATGGTCTCCCTTTGGAGAGACGCCTGTTACCTAGGGATGATTTATCTATGTTCTACAGGCTCCTTAAGACTTATTTATATCGCCATGGTTGGACTGGGAACACCTTGAGTGGACTTCTTAAAGGGGCACTTTATAAATTCTTGAAATGAATGAATGAATGAATGTTGCTTAAGACTACCTTCTTCCACTTGGCCTGGGTAGGGAGCGCCTCTGAGTAGGAAACTTGAAGGGGTGCTATATAAATTCTGATTGATTAATTTATTGATTTATTTCAGAGTGTGACTTGATTATGAATAATACTTTGATTGGACCCCAAGATCATAGAACTTCACTTAATTGTTTCATGATAATATTTGAAGAACATTTATTATGTACAACATAAATGTTCAGTTGCATTGCTTTCATTGTCATATTTTATCTCCGTCACCTGTTGAAAAACTTACATGTATTTGAAGACTGTACTTACAGGATCAATTGTCATTTATATTTATATTATTCATTGTTATTTATTTGTAGGAATTTATTTTTGCATTTTTATATGTTATAGAAATTTCTGATAAACAACAGTTTTTTTGCAGAGATCATCTCAACAAATTCTTGGCGAGCCGGTGCTAAGTTGACGCATGACCTTGGCCTGACCTTTACTGTAGCACCAAAGTCAGAAGCAGGTGGGAAAGCAGACCCTACAAAGGAATCGAAAAGGATGAAAGACCCAGGCTTGTTTGAAGATGCTTCTTTATCAGACGTAGCTAAGAAAATTCTGCGAGACCTTCAGCCAGGTAAAATCCGTGTTGTAAACGTACGTGATAGTTATTTAGACACTGGCTGCAACATTCGTTGGGCCACATTGTACCCCTTATGCTCTACTCTATTGACGCAACTTGGCTCAGAGACTCTGAACATCCAAGCCATCTGTCAGCTTTCGACAGGCATCTGTTGGTTGGCGCCATGTGTGTGTGTGTGGGCCAGCCACTGGTGACTCTTCTAGCTTACTGTGCATTGTTTTGCTAACTGATGTAATGTTTTCATTCATAATGACACCTAACATCACAATAGGCTAGCACAGAGAGCGCCACTGAGTATTTCTTTTGATGAGGCGCTATATAAATTCTCAGAATGAATTAAATGAATGTTACCATCATCATCACTGATTGCCACCATAGCTCCATGCTGTCTCCTCGGCTTGACCTCCCCAGATTCTGACCTGGCACCAGAATGGACAAAGCAGAGTGACTATGACAGACTTGATTTGATATAGAGCCAGTGAATAAGCTGGTCTCCTGACGCGGCTTTTGTGTGGCGCTGAGAAAGTTCAAAGATTTACATTTACGTACATTTAAATTATGGCAACTGATGATTAGCTATGTTTTAGACATGTGATGACCTGTATGGGCCGTATATATAGCTATCTGACTGATTTACTTTGGACTTTTGGAAGCAGAGTCTTTATTGTTTTTGCAAAGTTTTAATTTATGTTTCTTTTCATATACAGTGTTTATTTTTAACTATTTTGACAGATTTTGTAATTATGTATTAATATTTCTTGTGTTGTTATTGTCTTATCTTTATTTTTATTTCTGTTTATTTTGGAAAACGACAGAGAAGGAAAGTGCTGAAGAAAAGAAGAAGACGCCAAGCAAAAAGCTGTACAAAAAGAAACCCACACCCTCTGCAGGTTTTAAACCATTACATCTGTGTAGCACATGTGTACAATGCATTTCGTAAAGAAGTTTAAGGGACGTATTTGCTCTGAATTCAACTTTCTATGTGTACATAGCTTTGTAACACTGGGAAAAATGATTTGGGAATGCGGGTCAGCCTAGCAAACCAGGGAAATGATATTCATTCAATCACTGTGGCATATGAAACTTATGCATACCAGCACTCAGCCACTTACTAACACAATAGGTCCCTATCTAGTGGAACCCGTCCCTTTAGATGTGCCCATTGTTGCACAATAAACTGATTTTTAACAATTCTGTTTTTTAATGATTTCTTGTTAAGACTGTTCAGTCACTGTTTTTTACTACAATTGTTTTACTGGGATCAATAATAAATTGAATTGAATTAATATGATGGTCTTAGGTTTGGATATAGTTTGAATAATTTTTTTACAGAAGCACATCTATTTTAATTCTTTTTCTTTCTCTAACTGCGTATTTTGTGACCTGCTACCTATACACAAACCTTGTGCATTATTAGATTCTGAAATAATCTATTTTCTATTGTTAAGTCAGGTTAGACAATTATCTTTTTGTCTCAAGACAAAGATAGGTTATAACTTTTGCCTTCACTGTGTTTTGATCTACTTTACCCACGCCTAGTCTGTTGGCATCCCTGTACCCATGCTGCTCCTTTGTGACTCTGTGGTACTGTTTAGATGAAGTCCCTAAAGAGAAGCCGACCAAAGTGGTGCTTTACGATGCGAACGAGGCGCGCAAGTTTATTCGCAAACAGAAGGAGCAGAGAAGAAGAGATCGAATGCTGAAAAAGGAAACAGAGATGAATATGAAGATGGAGAAACAACAGCGACTTGAGGATCTCGGTAAACGCCAGCACGAGGCTGCAGTAAAGTCCATGCGCAAGAATTCCGGAAATGCCATGAACAGAACTTGGGACGATGGGATGACAGCAAACAATGAGCAGGTGGGTACTTACCTGGTGTATTGCATTCAGTCCAGTAATTTAAGAAAAAGACGGTTGGTTTATTTTATTTAGTATATTATGCAGTGTGAAGGCTATGCATTGAGCTAAAGACCAATGTGACAAAACTGGGGTTTCGCCTCAGGATGCGAGTGTAAGGCGCGTGTCGCTCAGGATGGGAGCGTAAGTACGACCTCCGTGTTATTTCAGAGGGTTTCTGCGTCTGCCAGTCGACGGGCCCAGGCGATCAGTGTCACCCACCGAAGGATCAACGTCAAAGTTCTAAGACGATATTTATTCAAACACCACCATCACAACAGGCCAAGCTAGCTTAAAGACTATCAGATCACCATACAACAAAGACCTCAGAACCTAAACTCCACACAAAGCGCCCTCCTTATATACCCAGCAGGGGTGAGGGGTATCGACCGACTGAGGGTCGCCTGCAGTAACACCGTCGCCCGACAGAGGGTGTCTCAAAGAGACCGCCGCCGGCCGGGAGAGGGTGTCTCAAAGAGACCGCTGCCGGCCCGGAGAGGGTGTCTCAAAGGAACCGCCGCCGGGCGAGAGAGGGTGTTTCAAAGGGACCGCTGTTGGCCCGGAGAGGGTGTTTCAAAGAGACCGCTGCCGGCCCGGAGAGGGTGTCTCAAAGGATGCCGCCGGCGGGGGAGAGGGTCGCCCACAGAGCAGCAGTCGCCAAGTCCAAGACAGCGGTCGGCGGGGGAGA
The DNA here is from genome assembly GCA_020284085.1 of Aporrectodea caliginosa. Classification (NCBI taxonomy): domain Eukaryota; kingdom Metazoa; phylum Annelida; class Clitellata; order Crassiclitellata; family Lumbricidae; genus Aporrectodea; species Aporrectodea caliginosa. The sequence continues at coordinate 1,553,940 of JACEVL010006450.1, forward strand.
GATAAGCGCCCGACAGACCGTGTGAAAGAGAAGACCACCCAAGCGCTAATGTCCGTCGAGTCGGCAGTCGGCGGGGGGGAAGAGGCAATAAAGACTCGAGGCGTGGGAAAGCAACGGTCGGTGAAAGAGAGATGGACTCAAGGCACCAGACCACCCAAATCGCCACACCCTACCCCGGCTACGATTCGATATGCCCTCATATCGAGTCCAAGCATAAAAATACACATGAAAGCTAAAGCGGCCAACGGGCCAAGTCCCTAAGAAAATCCTCTAGAAAAGTCTCTCGAAATTCGCGTGGCCAACGGGCCCAAAAACAATATCACGCAAAGTCATACGCCCTAAAGTTCTCGGCAGAGTTCAGTCAATCAGCGCGGCTAATCGGAGTACCTGAAAAACGTAAAGTCTCTGCGCTCCATCAGAATGGCCAGCGGCCCAGAAAACTCGCTAGGCAACATAACAGCGGCCAACGGGCCAACACAAAAGCAAAAAGACATAACAATCATAACAACAATTGAGCCAATTCTCGGCGACACAAGCAATTAAGTAATCAGACTAAAAAGAAATGGCCATGGTCTCTCGACGTCAGTGACGGAGGGCTTAGCGCGTCCCCAGACAAAAAGCGTCTGGGGGAAGGACAGGGAGGACAGCCATGGTCTCTCGACGTCAGGGACGGAGGGCTTACGCATCCCCAGACAAAAAGCGTCTGGGGGAAGGACAGGGACCGTAACAGAGTCCGGGCCGACGAGGGCAACAGAGTCCGGGCCGACGAGGGCATCAGACAGCAGCACTCGGCGAAGGCGCTCACCATCGTTAGTCGCTTGTCACTCGGAGACGCGCAGAGATCACGAGTCTCTAGCGGTAGCGGGCCGGTCGTTGAACCGCCCTCTTCGGACGCTGAGAGTTCTGACTGGCGTCCGGCATAGCGTCGATCATGTCGTCGTTCGGAGCGGCGTTCTCGCTGGCATCTTGCAGGCCATCTTCGAAGCAAGGCCTGAGTTTATCGACGTGGACGACGATTGGCTTGGAGTGTGCGGTCTTTCGAAGCCGGTAGTTGACAAGGCCGAGGCGTTCGATCACCGTGAATGGGCCAGTGTACATGCGAGCCCACTTCGGACTCCGCCCCTGGTATCTGCGAGGCGTGTAATACCAGACGCGAGCACCAGGAGTAAACTCGGCTGGTCGCACCCTCAGGTCGTAGCCATGTTTCCGTCGCTCGGCTGCAACTCGTAAATGTTCGCGTACCAGGCGGTAGGAACTCTCCATTCGCTCAGCAAAGCCTCGGGTGTAGGACGTGTAGGTAGCGTCGGCACGCTCACTGTTCGGGGGTCGCCCGTAGACAAGGTCAATTGGCGCCCTCGTCTCACGACCAAACATCAAGTAGTTGGGCGTAAAGCCCGTGGCTTCGTGCAGTGAAGCCCGGTAGGCGGCGAGGACATGGGGGAGGACCTCGTCCCAATCGCGCTGATGGCTGCTAATAACCTTCCCCAGCATGGCGTTCATGGTCCGGTGAAAGCGCTCGATTAAACCGTTACAACTAGGGTGATAGCTGGAGGTCCTTACTTTATCAATCCCGAGTAACCGGCATAGCTCCCGAAATAAATTTCCCTCAAAGTTGGTTCCTTGATCCGTCAAAATTTGAAGGGGCGCCCCATACCTGACAATCACATTTTCTACCAAGGCCCGGGCCACCGAGGTCGCCTCCTGATTCGCCATCGGAATGGCCTCTACAAATTTAGAGAATCCATCCATGACAGTCAAAATGTAGATGTGGCCCCGCCTACTTCTAGGATGGGGACCCGTGATGTCAATACTAAGCCGCTCCCACGGCTCTCCGCAGGGCAACGGCTGTAAAGGACCCTGCCTCGGGGGAAGTCCTCGGTGGTACTGATTACAGGGGGAACATCGCTTGCAATACCGCCTAACATCCCCTGACCAGCCCACCCAGTATGCTCGGCGTCTCACCTGCCATCGCGTTCGGCGAACGCCCAAGTGACCTCCCGTTAAACCAGTGTGAGCGAGCTTCAAGAACTCTTCCCTCTTACTCCGGGGGACTAATACCTGGTCCACTCCCTCGGGTGTCTGTCGATAAATTACCTGATCTCTCATGCACAATCTATCCCGCTGAAACCAATAAATCTTCACTGCCTCGCTCTCTTGGAGGATCTCTACAAGGTCGGGTGCTTCAGCCCCGTCTTCTAACCAGGCGCGCACTATACTCATATCCGGGTCATCTCGCTGGGCCCTCTCCATAGAGTTCATCGGATCGGCATCAGCGATCGGCGGAGGCAGATCAGACGCCACAGTCACCGCGGCCACCGTCACCGTATCTTCCCATCCGCACTGGCGGCACGGGCGACGCGAAAGTGCGTCGGCGTTTCCATGTTTCCGGCCAGGCCGGTGAAGTACCTGGAACTCAAATTCGGCGAGGCGTTCCAGCCAACGCCCCTGCTGACCAATGGGCTCCGGCGTGCGCTGCAGCCATTGCAGAGCAGCATGGTCCGTCCTCAGGACGAACGGGCGTCCCAGCAAATATTGCCTGTACGACTTAGTGAAATGCACCACCGCTAACAATTCCTTACGGGTAACGCAATAATTCACTTCCGCGGTCGACAAGAGGCGACTCCCATACGCGATCACGCGTTCCTCGCCCTCAATCTGCTGTGACAGTACTGCGCCTATGCCCACGTCGCACGCATCACAATCTAGCACATAAGTTCCTTCGTCCCTAGGCAATGCAAGAATCGGGGCGGTCGTCAGAGCAGTCTTTAATCTGTCAAACGTTTCCTGGCAGATATCGTCCCAGGCGAACATCCTACCTTTCTTGGTCAAGGCGAACAGCGGCGCCGCCACTGTCGAAAATTCTCTCACAAATCGACGGTAATACGAGCATAGTCCTAGGAAGGCCCGTACGTCTCGTAACTTCTGGGGAATCGGCCACTCTATCACGTCCCGTATCTTCGATGGGTCCATTGCCACTCCTTCCGGCGTCACTATGTGACCTAGGAAACTCACGCTCCTACGCAGTAACTGACACTTACTCGGCTTTAATTTCAAGTTAGCGCCTCGCAGTCTCTGAAACACTTGCTCCAGCCGGTCTAAGTGCTGCTCCGGTGTCTTCCCAAAGATAATAACATCGTCCAAGTAGACTAAGCAGACCTCAAAATTTAGCCCTGACAAAACAATATCCATCAGGCGCTGAAAAGTCGCTGGCGCATTACATAGGCCAAACGGCATCACTTTCCATCTAAAAATGCCCCTTCGCGTAACAAACGCGGTCTTGTCTGCGTCTCTCGGTTCCATAGCTACTTGGTGGTACCCGCTTCTCAGATCCAGCGTGCTAAACCAACCTCCGCCTGCAAGCGCGTCTAGGCATTCGTCTATCCTAGGCAGCGGATACGAATCCTTCCGTGTTCGGTCGTTTAATTGACGGTAGTCAATGCAAAATCTTAGCGAGCCGTCCTTCTTGCGTGCCAACACAACATTCGCGGCCCACTCGCTTACAGCAGGTTCAATAATTCCATCAGCTAACATACTGTCCAATTGATTATCGATCGTAACTCTATGCGGCAGCGGCTGTCGTCTTAATGGCTGTCTCACGGGGCGCGCATCTCCCGTCTCTATCTTATGCGTGCACACAGATGTCTTACCTAAATCGCGGTCAGTCACAGAAAAGACATCCCCATATTCTATCAGTAAAGCGCTCAAGCGTTGCCTAATCTCAGGCGGCACTTCTTCGGGCAAATCCGCGAGCAATTTCTCACTCGGCGAGGCTTGGTCAACCGCGTCTCTATTCTCGCGATTTCTCTCGCTTATCTCTACCTGTACCGGGTGCAATTCCCCTAAGGGTCGATCCTTAGGCAGTCGGACGGGGTCTTCGCTTAAATTTACCACCCTTACCCGGGCATCTGCGTGATCTCCAACAACTACTCGGGCGAGATGGACCCCGGGTTGGATCTCCCTAGCCTCCGTCATCCAGGCTGGTGCTACAGTCGTTAGATCCCCGTACATTGTCTTAATCGGAATATCCCTCTGGGACTTAGGGGCTACCAATACCTCCTCGGCAACGATCACGCGCCGGCACCAAATAGACCCATTACCTTTCACCAGGGAGATACGCCTGCGTCTCACAAATAGGGATCCCATACCAAATCCTAAGCGGCAGCGATGTTCTCTCAGCCAGTCCATACCTAACATGGGCTCGGAAATTTGATCAGAAACCAGAAAGGAAGTATGAATACAAAACCCGTTCGTAATCTTAATGGGCACCCGCACCTCACCCAGGACATTTATATCGGACCCATTAGCAGCCATCAAAAAACGATTGCAAGAGCGTAGGTCTAACCCGTCGACAGTAGATGAAGGCACCAGGCTGACTTCCGATCCAGTGTCGATCAGGCAAAGCTGCGGTCGTCCGTTGATTTCTCCGCGGATGTAGACTGCGTTGTTCGTAGCACGGTCCGGCATTCTTGGGCGCGTCGTATTGTTCATGACCACCGGGTTCGGTGGCGTCGAAGCATCGGGCTCGGTCATCTCGGTCTGGCGATTCTGGCGATTCTGGTATCGGCGATCTCGTCGGCAGTTACGGGCAATGTGACCGGCTCGTCCGCAGTTGAAGCAGGTCACTTCGCGTCGCTGATTCTCCGGAGGGCCTGGGCGGTCTCGCTCAGGTCGGATTTCATGACTCGGTTCGTCGGTCGTAGGAGGGCTTCGGCGTAGCACGCGGAATTGCTCGTCCATTCTTTTCTCTATGTCTTGCTGCCATTTCCGCTGCTCATCTCGCTGAGTGTTCAAGAAGCGGTCCATCTGAGCCTGAAGCTGGGCGCTCAGATCGGTCTCTTGCGTCGCTCGCACTCGGTTTGGCGGTCTGCGGCGATCATCGGCGTCGTTCGTCCGTTGATAGGCCTCCAGACGCAGGGCGGTCCGGTATGCCTCGTCCAAATTCTTGGGTTCTCGCTCGCGTACTTTGAGCGAGAGCTCCCGGTCTCTCATGGCTTCGAGGAAGGCGTCTTTCGCGATGATCTGAGTGGTCTCGTTGGAGGGCACCGGGTAGGCCAAGACAACCAGTCGTCGGATTTCATGCAGCAGGTCGCTCAGGTTTTCTTCCGGTCGTTGGCGGCGGTAGTACAGCTGGGCACGGAAGGTTTCTGCCTGGCCTTCCGTCCCGTATCTCTGGCGGAGGCGTTCGACCAATTCCTCATAAGTTACGCTCGGTTGAGCGCCGAAGTCCCAGAGAAGTTGCGTAGCGGCCTTCTCTAGCGAACATCTCAAGTAGTCGACCCGGTCCGCGCCCGTCCACTTGTTGTGCCTCGCGCAGACCTCGAACTGCACCAGGAATGACTCCAACGAGCCCGTCCCATCGAACTTGCCTGGTTTCATCGGCGTCGGGCGGCTTCGCAGCAGGTCGCTGACATTTTCTAGCAGATTCGGCGTCGAAGTCCCCGGTTCGTTCGGTCTTTCAGTCTCTTCGCGGAAACTGGCTTTCAATTTCCTCTTTTCGGTCGTCGAAGGGCCCGTCTTTCCTCGGATGCTCGTTCTCTCCGGCTTCACGGTCGTCTCCTCTTCCATCTCTTCGCGGAAACTCGATCTCACCGGCTCTTCGGGGTCGTCGAAGTCGATCTCGGACAGCAGGCGGCTTCGGTCCGGTCGCGTAACCAACGCGGCCATTCGTCTCGCGGCTGGCGTAGAAATTCTTGACGGCAGATCGGCCAGGTCCAAGGCCGCGTAGGGAATGGTGTCGTCCTCGTCTCCCGGAAACATCTTCGGTCAATTCTAGCGTCGTCGACGGCAGGAAATCTCCGTCAAAAATCCCACTGGCTCTGGTACCAATGTGACAAAACTCGTCCCCTTCAAGTAGTCTGAATTGACCCCACTGATGGGACCAATGTGACAAAACTGGGGTTTCGCCTCAGGATGCGAGTGTAAGGCGCGTGTCGCTCAGGATGGGAGCGTAAGTACGACCTCCGTGTTATTTCAGAGGGTTTCTGCGTCTGCCAGTCGACGGGCCCAGGCGATCAGTGTCACCCACCGAAGGATCAACGTCAAAGTTCTAAGACGATATTTATTCAAACACACGACCATCACAACAGGCCAAGCTAGCTTAAAGACTATCAGATCACCATACAACAAAGACCTCAGAACCTCAGAACTCCTAAACACAAAGCGCCCTCCTTATATACCCAGCAGGGGTGAGGGGTATCGACCGACTGAGGGTCGCCTGCAGTAACACCGTCGCCCGACAGAGGGTGTCTCAAAGAGACCGCCGCCGGCCGGGAGAGGGTGTCTCAAAGAGACCGCTGCCGCGGAGAGGGTGTCTCAAAGGAACCGCCGCCGGGCGAGAGAGGGTGTTTCGACCGCTGTTGGCCCGGAGAGGGTGTTTCAAAGAGACCGCTGCCGGCCCGGAGAGGGTGTCTCAAAGGATGCCGCCGGCGGGGGAGAGGGTCGCCCACAGAGCAGCAGTCGCCAAGTCCAAGACAGCGGTCGGCGGGGGAGAGATAAGCGCCCGACAGACCGTGTGAAAGAGAAGACCACCCAAGCGCTAATGTCCGTCGAGTCGGCAGTCGGCGGGGGGGAAGAGGCAATAAAGACTCGAGGCGTGGGAAAGCAACGGTCGGTGAAAGAGAGATGGACTCAAGGCACCAGACCACCCAAACTTTGTTTGTTATTTCAAACTGACATATCACAGTATGATTCCAAATTTCCAATCATAGTATGAATGGATGACCACAAGTTATTACAGGAGTCGAATTTAACTGTATGGCAGCCATGCAAAGCAACTCTCTGTCCTACTGCTCATTTTACAAATGCCATCTGGTGAATGAAAGGCTGAGTTGACCTTTGGGAAGGTAGCGAGAATCGATCCAGCATCCATGCTGATCTGCTCTTCGTGCCAGAGTGTTACCATTATCCTAAACCGTCCACAGGAATCTAAAACACAGCAATAGTCACTTAGTTAATATTGTTATATTCAATTGTTTGTATTTGTGGCAGCCTCTGGTATCGGATTTCTTGCTGCAAAGCTGTGAGAAATAAAGTGGTATTTTAACTTTTCTGTAGTCAGAAGAAGAAGATGATGATGATGATGATGATTCAAGTGAAGAATGTTCCAATGAGAGTGGAATCTTGGACAACAACGAATCTTCCGTGAGAAAGAAAAGACCTGAAATAAAGTTTGAAGTAAACTCCCTGCAGCAAAGGTACATTCAATGCTACTCAAACTGGGGTTTGCGGCCCGGTCCCGGTCCGCTAGTGATTGGTTACTGGGCTGCGGAATGGTAACTGTAATCACAAGTTTATTGTACTAAACAATAATGTTAATACAATGTAAAACATAGAAAATGAGAATATGACACAGTGTTCATGCTTAATAAACTGTTTTAGACATGCGACAGTAACAGAAGTATGTTTGTAATAAACAGTGACAATATTATCAAATATAAATTTTAATATAACATGTCATACATGTAAGCTGCTGTTGAAAAGTACAAGTCTGCAGTTTAGGCTGGTAAACCAATTACTGGTCCACAGCATCAGAACGTTTGAGAAGCAGTGCTATGATACGCTGGCCTGTGTCCAGAACTTTCCTTTGTCCATTGCTAGCCTTCGGGCCTAAGTAATGAAAATGATTGCCTCCTGTAAGTTCCACTGTGGGATACAGGATTTTACTTACTGAAGAACCAGTTGTGAAAATGTGGCACAGTACAAATGATCATTATCATCAGTGCTAAATACACTGGGTCATTTATCAGTTCTGATAGTCGCTTTACTGCCCCTTTCAGTGTTCTTTTCAGAACTTGCTTCTTTTGTTTCTATGTAATGTATTGTAACAAGACATTTATAAAGCATCACTTATGAGCCTCTCAGAAGCGCACAACAATTTTCAAACAGCTGAAAAAGTGAGAGTCTAGAGAAAACCATATAGCCACATGGAGCATTAGTGGCATGAACAGAGGGCGGAAGAGCATTCCAGATATGCGGCGCCGCAATCGACAAGTCCTGGGGAGTATGGGTGGTGGTTTGAAAGCAGGGTACAATCAAAAGTATGTTTTAGTTTCAGGTAACCTAGACTGTGTGACTCTGTTTATGTTTCAGTGAACGGCATAGGGTCTTTGATCAAAAACTATTGCCAGAAGAGCTGAAGAATGGCAGTCATGCTGGAAATGTGGATGGGTCAGTGAGTGATGATGATCTGAATGCTCAGGAGATCGTTAATCGCTTTGCAATCAAGTCTGGACTTACCTTAGAAGATGTCGTTACTAATTACGCCAAGTATGCAGACGAGATTATGCGGTCATTCATTGCAAAAGGTGTGTAGCTGTATGCAGTCATCCTCTAGCATTTCAGAATTTTCATGCATCGGCAATTTCTTCTGTGATGCGTTGTGATATGTGGTGCCTAAATTTAAAACTTGTCTATTCATGTCTCCTTGAGGTTCTTAATATTTCCTTTCTTCTTCTTCACGTTCTCTGCCCTCAGGCAGGTTCATATGTCCAACGACGCCATTTTTCTCTGTTCTCTGCTTCTCTTTTCAGTCCGCTGTATCCCTCCTCTGCCAACATCCAGTCCAGTAGCATTGTTCTTGGCCTACCTCTCATCTTTTTCCCCTCCATTCTTCCCTCGATGATGTCTCTTAGTAGGGTGTCGCTCCTTAAGATGTGTCCTATCCATTTCTTCTGCCGCCCCCGTATAGTGCCTATCAGTGATCTTCTTTCTTCCACCAGCTGTAAGATTTCCTCATTCGTTCTTCTCTCCACCCAGCTGATTTTCTCCATTCTGCGCCATATCCACATCTCAAAGGCCTCCAGTCGTTTTATGTCTTCTTGCCTCATTGTCCATGTCTCAGAGCCGTATAGGACAACACTCCACACTAGTGTCTTTACCATTCTCTTCTTCAGCTTCCTGTTTAGACCGCCTCTGAGGAGCTCCCCTCTTTTGTAGAATGCATCTTTTCCCATAGCTATTCTTCTCTTCACCTCCACATGGCACCTTGCATCCTCTGTAACCACACTTCCCAGATAGCAGAACTTCTTCACCTGTTCTATTTCTTCCCCATTTAATGTGATGTTTATTGTTTCTCCCCCTCTCTTACTCATAATATTTCCTTTGTCTGGCTTCAATGTGCAGCTCTGAAATTGGCAAAGAGGGCATTATCAGATTAAATTTTTATTGTGTTGTTTACAATACACCTGTAGGTAATGTAATGTAATCTATTGGTCTATCTTTCTTTCTTTTTTGTGCTACTAACTAATCATGTAACAATAGCAGACATAATCACACATTAGAGTACAATCAGAGCCCTACAGAAGCAAAGGTTTATACAAGGTTAGGCCCCTATTTCCATATTGTATTCATTTATATTATTGAGTCATCTTGTTAAATTAGTCCAGGTCCTGAGGTAATAATCTCAATTCATTTGGAGCATTTTTTTCGGACCTCTGCATGACATCAACATGGAAGTGCTGGTTGGAAGTGGTTGAGAATGTACCCACAGCCTTGTTTTAACTCTGCTATTTCTCAAACCAGGTGCTGCAGAAGCTGTCCATTCTGCTCAGTTGCCTGTGTCATTTCATTCTCAACTTATGATTTGTGTTTTCAAATATTATCTTATCCATCTCTGGCTGTCTGTCTTGTTCAACTGATTGTCTGGCTGTTGACCTAATTATGGCTTGATTTTTGGTTTCCATTGGTTGTGGCCTTATGCATTAAATGCCGACTTGACAGAAGTAGCAGATTAATAATAAGAATAATTTTTGTAGATGACTTTGGACATAGAAGTAAGGGCGCCAAGCAGAAGGATGATGAAGGGTCTGCCGGTCGACTTAAACCATCTTCAGCCAGTTCACGACTTGAGGCAATCTTGCATTCATCAAAGTCTTTGCAGTCACGTTTGCACTCAGAAACCCAAAGATTTGCAACTGATCCAGGTGGCTTTTCGTAGAGAATTGTTAACTTGCAATCTCTTGCTTTTCTTTTTGATTCTGTCAGTTGTGATGATGTACTTTATGTGGTGACGTGGTAGTTTGTGCAGATGAAGTGCTTTTTATTCTCGTTAACTATCTATGTGTATATCTCTATTGCTATGTTCATGTATAATCTATATATCAATATTAAAACTATTTCTAGTATATATGTGGTCAATGCCTTGGCTCTGTGTGTACTTTATTTATTTGATGAGGTGCTGTTGAAGAAGCTATGCTGGTATGGGGGCTGAAAACCTTTGACGTTTTACATTGCATTAATTTTTAACAATCTTCGCTTATTATTTCAAACTGATGCACTGCAGTATGATTGCAATTCATAGTATGAACGAATTATCACAAGTTATTACAGGAGTCGAATTCAACTGTTTGGCAGCCATGCAAGGATCCCATCGCTTCCCACTGCTCAGTTTACCAACGCCATCTGGCGAATGAAAGGCTGAGTCGATGTCGACCTTAGCATGAGTCTAAAGTCTACTAATCCAAATCAGTATTGTGAGATAACTTTGTGTTGTTTGTCTCTCTTGCCCACATTATTACTTTTAAACATCACTTGTGACTGTGTTTAATGGAATAGTCTCTTTAAAAAAATGTCTTGTTTTTTGCAGTTATGTCTTCTGGTGCAAATGTTCGGGCTGCTCAAAGAACTCCCAAGGGGTACATCAATGATCCTGAAAAGTCCAGCAGTTCTACCGGTGTTGTCTTTGGATCTGATTTGCCAGGTACGACTGACTCAGACTGCAGTAGAATTTTCCTGACAACTGATTTGTTCCTGCCTTCAGCCACTGGTAACTTCGTATATCCCTCCCAAAGCCTGTGCTTGTTAGGTTTGGGTCTTCGGGTTAGGTCCTGCCATTGGCTGTTATGCATTCAGCACCGCCCCTCCTACAGCACAGAACTAACTACCATTCCTTCTTCCAAACTCAGATTCCTTTGCTCCTTCCAAAGGTACGTCAAAACTCACTTTTCTCATTGGTTTCAGTGTTTTGGATATCTGCCTGTCACAAAATGTTCTGATGCCACCTTTATCCCTTTCTGATGCGACCTTTATCCCCTCTGATATGATTCCAGATATCAAGGGTTTTGTCTGGTATGAATGGGTATTGAAGTTGTATGTATGCGGTAAGTGAATTGTGACCTTTAGCAACGAGCGTCTACTAAAAGTGACTCGACCTTGTGGGGCTAGCGGATATCAAACCCGGGTCCTTCTGATCTTTGTGCCAGCGTGTCACCATTCAACCATCTCCCTGCTCCGTTGATAAATTCAAACAAGTCGCATGACAGTTATAAATTGACTCTTTCAGTAGAAGCAAAGTTGTCTCAATGAAAAATTGTACAGACCTGTATAGATTGTTAATAATGGCTTTCATTTTAGGGTCCAACCATCGCCCTGTCACAGAGAGTCCAGCGCTTACACAGTCTCAGCCTGGGATGTTTTCTTCTGGACTTGTGTACCATGTCCAGCAAAGTGATTTGACCGTGGAACAACAGAAGGCTATGTTCAAGAAAGAATTATCAACAGGCGATTTGAAAAAGGAATCTTGTGTGAGTCCTTTTCATCATCTTTTAACCTTTTCTTTTGAGGCTTTGAAGATTGATGTTCGCAGAAATGCCTTCTATTCAGGAGGCCAGAAGAGTATATGCTTTCAAAGAACAGTTGAAATTCTATGTATTGTGTAAGTCTTATTACTTGTGCTAACAACTTCAGTCGTATATCACTCTAGTAGAAGTAGCTCAACACTTACAGTGCTATATAAATTTTTGTCATTACAGGGCATTACCACACAGTTTTTCCTAATGTTTTCCGCTGGATTCAGAATTGTTCTTTTACTGTTTCCTCATCTATTGACTGATTAATGGATTCATTTGTTTATTTATACATTCAGTCATTCTCTCTCAAAGTGGAGGTTCATTTTGTGTGTGCAAAACTGGGGATGGTAATCGTTCTCTGAGGCCTACCCTGCCGTTAGTTGACTGTGAGATGTCCTTGTAATGGCATGGCTGTGTTACGGTGCCACATTAATTGTTGTCATTATTATTATCTTTCTGTCTCTTATGATTTCAGTTTGGTTTATAATTGTTCTGATGATTTTAATGTCATTTAGCCGTTCTATCTGCGTCCACCTCTTGGTCAGCTGACAAATAAACTGGACAGTCCGCTTCTAATTGCTGCAAAGCTCGTGCCTTCTTGGAATCCGTCTGCTACAGAAGCTGACCCATTGAGCATCTTAAATATATTCAACAGACGTCAGAAAGGTGAGTGCCAACAAACTGCTCTTCAGCTGGACTTTAGAAACTGACTGTTTCTGTTTATAGTATTAGACATTTATTCATTCTAGAATATCTGGAATGGACTTCCTCTAGAGCTCCATCTCCTGCTTAGGAACTCTTCACCTGCATTTTATACCTCTCTGAAAACTACGCTTTTCAGCCGTGGTTGGGCCGGGAACGCCTCTGAGTAGATATCTTGAAGAAACGCTATATCAAGTTTCTTTTGATTGATTTATTCATTCATTCAAAGCATTATGTGGTGCCTCTCCATGATATCTATTGTTATTATAATTATTGTTATTATTATTATTTTTTGCCCCGAGGTATACAGGATCCCTCAGGGACTTGAATATTAACTATTGTGGAAAGAAAATATCCAGAATGGCACTATTCGTCTATTTCCTGGCTGGAAATAGATGAATTATTATTATGCATATTAAACTTGTGCCAGTATTTAATGACCATGTATCAGTCAATGGTGCTGAATGGTTCCGAGTGAAGTACTTGTTCAAGGTCCCTACACATTAACCATCTCAGGGAAGGCTCGAAACTGTACTCGAGGTTACAAGGCAAGCACTCTAACCAATTGGCTGCCATGTCCAACCATGTCTACTCGGACACTACCACCCTGGCCCTGGTAAAGGATAGAAGTTCTCAATCGATGGAACTGTGTAACCAGTTTGCAGTGTTTAATCTTTTGCCTTTTTGTGCATTTTATATCTACCGGTGTAGACTGCTAAAAATGATGTGTAAAGAACTGGCTTGAATGGTTCTTTAACACTTTGAACTCGGGACCATGTATTATCAGGGCACGGCACCCTACACCGGTGCGCGGCAGCCGTAGGCCAGCCGGCGGCAGTCCTGTGCTGGTGCGCGGCAGCCCTATGCCGGTGCGAGGCGGTCCTAGGCCAGTGCGAGGCAGCCCTAGGTCCAATAAAGTGAGGCACAAGTTATCTTGTGCATCGCATCTTGACCCACGAAATGAAGTACGAGTTAACTAGTACCTCGTGTTCAATGTGCTAAAGTGTTTTTGATCCTAGTAGAATTAGGGTGCTGTGAGCATCTGTACTCTTTCATGCTATTTGGTTTACTTATGTTTCTTCTTTCAGGTATGCTGATAATGAATGAAGATGATAGTAAGATCTCGAGAAAGCCTTCAAAACAAAAGCAGGATTCAGCAAACGATAGTAAAGTGTTGGAAATGATTACAGAAAAAGAGCCATTGACCCCACATCTCTCTTCACCCTCCACGAATCTTAAAAAAATTGTTGATGAGGATGCACTGTCTCTCATTCCGGAAAGAGATGCATCCTCAAGACATCTGCAGAAAAACCATGAGGAGTCGTCGACTGGTGGTAAACGGAATCTCTCTCCAGTTCGTCCGATGGAGAAAATCCAGATGGAGAGAATCCAGATTGAGACGGAGGATGACATTTCGGATAACGCGTCATCAATACCTCCAATTTTCTCGCAGAGGTCCGACCCTTGGCCCATAACCCCAAGGTCAGAGGTCATGACTAACAGGTCAGATGCGGTCAGCTATACAATGGACTTTACTGATGCTGCGAACGTGACTGATGATGAGAACAATCATTCTGACGATCATTTAGGCGATCGTTCCGTGGGTCGGTCAGTCGATCATTCAGTTGATCGCTCTGTCGATCATTCAGGTGGATGGTCAGGTAGTAAAGGCGGTGATGACCAGTTTACCTTCAAAGACAGGTAAGCAACTAATACAGTCAAATTTTTATGACTTAATACTTCATATTTTGTATTTATTCCATTTTATTTAGTTGCTAATTAGTTACTAATATGATGTCCACATTTACGCCAAAAACCTCATAATGCTGTGTTTGATGGCCATAGCAAGGACGTCCTTATAATTGCGTTGTATTATAAAGACGCAGTGGTGTAGCGGTATATGTTCTATGCCTTGTAACTGGAGGGCCGCAGGTTCGAATCTACCTGAAGCCACTGCTTAGCGACCCTGGACAAGTTGCTCATCCACAATTGTCTCTGAGGAAGGCAACGGGAAGCCACCTCACTCATCTCATCCCTGGGTGGCATAAGAACCAATGGACCTGGGTAGCGAACTCATCATCATCATCATAAAGTGGTTTTTGAAGACTCGGCTAAGTTTGTGATCCATGTCCCTATGTCAGAACTTCTGTTATGACAAGGCATGTTATAATAGCACTCAGATGGGTGTATTTGATTGACAGCTGCCTGTGTGGATGGTTGTTGGCTATGGACTCAATGGCTGTGGGCCCAATGAGTGTGATTGTCTTGGTGTTTTGCATTAAGAGCAGTACTTTTACTTTGGAATTCAAAACCATAATGAGGAATTTTAATACAAGATTTTGCCTTCATTGCAGTTGATAATAGTTTTAATTCGTAAGTGACAGTGTTTGTGTTTTATTGCAGTCGGTAAAATTGTTTGTTGTAGAGTGGAAGATGATGAGGCCAGGGCTTTGGCTACTACCAGTGACATCAGTTCTCTTACAGCCTCAGATCCACTGAAAGAAGATGATTCGGATTTCTCGAATGTTACAAGCGTAACTCTGGACTCTGCGTTGCTCACTCAAAAGTCAAAATCTCTTGGTCATATCCAACACTTGTTGCCAGTGAGCTCTTGTTTCCAGAAAATATTTTAACATCAAAAACTTAATCAGTTACTCTCTTAATACTGATTATTTAAATCTTAAATCTTAAAAATTATCAAGCAAGCTGCTAATTCATAATGCTATATGGTGCAAAAGTTCTTATTCTTTTTTGTTTGTTGACAAATCGTTTTAATTATTTGTTATTTTGTGTGATTTTGTTCATAGCTAGTATTTCAATTGTATGTGTAGTTTATGTGCTTGTATTTACCCAGATTATTATTAATGTAGTGCCTTGTAAGCATTTATCAGATGTGCTTCTGTAATGTGACTCCATTTTAAAGCAATGTCATTAAAATGGGGTTGCATTACTATGATATCATGTTGATAGCATTACGTAAATGTCCATTTACATTACATGTTATTCACATGTTACATGTTATACTGTGTTGTACGCAGTAGCTGGTAGAGCATTCACCATGTAACATGGGGAGTATGGGTCAAAGCTTCCTCTGAGATGGTTACTGTGTGGGAACCTTGAGCAAATAAGTCCTTCACTCAGTTACTTAGTTCCTTCAACTGACTGTAATTGTAATCTGAAATTTATATAGCGCCACTTCAAGAAAAAAACTCACTGATGGCGCTGCTGACCCGAATTAGTGAAATTACTGTAGAATAATATGGACTTCAGTCGCTTGCAAAACTGTGGAAGGGGCAAGCTGAGGAGTTTGAGCCACAGCTCTGAATAAAGGTGATTTCAGCTGGTGGGCCCAACATAGGCAAAACTTTGAATACACCAGAACTGTGCTTGGTCATTAGTATTGATGCTTTATAAATGCATAATAATAATAATAATCATACAGTTTGATTAAATTTGTTATATGTATTGTTGACCACTATACATGTGCATTCACATTTGATAATATGTGCAATACCACAGTTCTGGTGTATTCAAAGGGAATTCAGATTATTCATTTGTGGTCAGATTTCAGTGTGTTTGCATATTATTTGCTTATTTTTGTATATAAATATACCATAGTTTAATTGTTTTGGTTGCTTTGTTTTCTTCTTTTGTTTTGCTGCAATTGAGTTATGTTTTTAATCCCAGCTGTTTGGTGTTTCTTTGGCCGACCCGGTCCTTGACCCCGTCGCCCTGGAGGCAAGGATGTTGGCTGAACTGAATCTTCTGGAGAACATGGATGAGGTTCTACACCAGGTCAGCAGCATGGAAAGAACACGGGCCGTTGCTCTGGCACAACAAGAGACGGTGGCCTTGGCACAAGTCCTTAAGGTTGTTCTGCTAATCTAATCAAATCTACTCTAATCTAATCTAATGAACTCTGTGGTGCCATTACTTTAATCAGTACTTTATTATGCCCGAAGGCAGAAACAAATCAGACGTCACAACATACATGCACAAATCTGAACAAACATAAAGTCAAACGCACAGACTGCGAAAATGTTCGTAAAGGTCATTTTTGCAACTAAATTTACCATTCAAGATGCCGGCAGTCGCTTTTAGTGCTAAAGTTACTTATGCTGGATAATTGGTTATTGTGATAGTTGGAGAGGTTACTAAGATGCTGGAACGTCTCCCCTCCGTGATCCGATCCGGCGACTCAGTAGTCTTTCAAATCCAACTTAAGACTTAGGCTATCTTTTTTGTAAGTTCTATCCCGCTTCGTTGTTTGTGAGGTGCCCTTGCAATGGTATAGCTGTGTGATGGCACCATAGAAATTGTCATTTTTATTTTTTATTATTATTAAGATATGCTGTGCAATTACAAGATAAAGTTATACATACCTGTAAGCTGCATGATAGAATACTTAGCGAGCCTTTTGTTGTTCATACGCTCTCTCTCACTTGGAATTATTAAAAATGATTTATTTCTTATGAGTTTGAACGCTTTGAGCTCTAGCAAAGTTCAGGTTTTTATTAGGGCTTACAGTATATTCTTGTGAGAAGGATCTTTATGGTTGGCTGTTAATTGATTATTTATTATTAATTATTAATTATCTTCTGGGTCTTCCTTTGTTACCAGTTTTGTCCTTGAAATTTCATTTGTATCTGCCTTGATCTGTATGTGTGTGGTTACAATAAAAAAAAGATTTGATTTGATCTGTTAATTGATTATTTATGCTTAATTATCTGTTAATTGGTTATTTATTTTATTATTATTTGAGCAGGCAAGGCAACAGTCACAGAACCAGGAAGTGGAAGCAGCTCGAGTAAAACTGGAGAAGGAGAATCTCGATGAATCTCGTCGTCTTCAGTCACGGCTGGCAGAGGCTGCAGATCGAGAGCACAATGCTGCCGTGATGCGTATCCAAGCAACGGCTGATGCCATATCCAGCCTCCAAGATGCCATGCACCGTTTGACACAGACACAGGCAGACGCTGCTCAAATGACAGCAGACGCAGCTATGAGACTGGCTGAGGTAAAGTACACAGCAGGGACTTCTTGAATAAAGAATGTACTTACTTGCTAACTTACTTTCTAGAGACTGTTCTAGTTGGGTTGTTTGCTACATCTCTTTACTGTGAACAAGAAATTAAGTAAATTCATCTTTCTCATTTCTTCATCATTGTAGCAGGTTAGGTGGAGTAGTTTGTTACCTGTGCAAGTATTTACTTACTGACGGACCCAGGCCACGTCCTGCACCAACTACTACCCCAACCCACCCACGACTCCCTTCGTCCCTGTGCCCATGACCGCATAATCCCCGAGCTGACAGCCTGATGCACAAAACATTTTTTTTAGGATGTTATATGCTTTTTAAACTATATGTCTGCACCAAGGTGCTATTAGTAATTGGTTAATAAAGAATATACTTACTTACCAACTTGTTTACTTGCAGATTTGCCATTTTCATTAAAAAATAAGGAACAAATAGTAGTAAATATATATTTTTGAAACAGCTGAATTGTTGTTGAATTGTAAAACAATCATTGTCAAGTATTTATGTAAAGAAAAGAAGTTGTCCTGGGAATGTGCTTGAATTCTGTCCAATTGGATATAGTTTCTGGTCTAATCTATAACGCTTCTATAACGCCATTATCATAAACCATCAATCGGTGATCACATCAAGTGAACTTTTAGTCAAAATCAGAGAAGATACGGTGAAAAGATTTTCTAATTTCTTCATAATTTTTCCTGCCTTCATTTCTTTTCCTAATCTGATTTTACAAAGGAGAATTTTAATAGTAATTTCACTAACAATGTATAAATTCTTTCATAACTTTTATTTAGACGTATGTTCTTTAGTTTTTTCTTCAGGTTTGAATTCTTTGATGATTACGTGTGTGTGTGGCTTCTACTAACTTTTCTTCGCTTGACTGGATAGGCGAGTGCTATAGCATTAGAAAAGCAAGAGGACAGACCGGAAATGGGACAGCTGTTAACAGAATCAGCAACAGCTGCTGCCTCTGCTGCTGTTATTGCCGTTATGCAGCACCTGCAGTCACAGGTAGTGCTTGTTTAACAGAACCATTTCATGTGATATCTCTATGCTTATTGCTCTTTTAACAAATACAGGGAACTTATTTTCATGTAATGGGAGTATTTATGTCTGTATATATGTAATAGGTATGTATGTATGTACGTACATATGTTGGTAGATATCTCTGTTGATCGTTAGATATTAGTGAGTCTTGTGTTAGATATCTTTGTGTCTGCATACAACGTACATATGTCTAAGTGTTTGTGGATGTTGGTAGAAGGAGTGTTCGTAATGGATGGCCAGTTTTGATTAAACCTCTAGTGGTCATGTTTCGGCCCTCTTGTGACGAAAAAGACCTTTCACATTGCTGATGGAATTTCAGGGTTCAGATACATCAGTGTTTATAATTATCCTAAAAGAGAGATAGAAAAAGACAAGAAATAAACCGGCAGAGCTAGAGAAACAGACAGAGATAGAGCAAATTGTTAAAAGAGAGAGCATTAAGTAATCCAATAGTTGATCAGAAACAACTGTTGTAGGTTCTATAGAGGCCCTGTATGAATTACTACAATGGTACTAAGACTGTTTTCTATATAACTCAAGATTGATTCTTATATTGACATTTGACATCCATGCCATCTTCAGCTGTCGATGGGAATCTGTTGGTTGGTTCCTTGTGTGTGCGTGGGCCTGCCACTAGTGACTCAGTTTACTGTGCATTGTTTTGCTAACTGATGTAATATATTTGTTCGTAATGACATTTAACATCATATAGGCTAGCGTATAGAGCAGCTCTGAGTAGATATCTTGAAGGGGCGCTATATAAATGTTCAATTACATTACATTTTAAAAGCTCTATAGATGTAGCTTGCTACTTATGGTCCTGTATAAATTGTTTTTTCAAAATTAAAATTAAGTTACAATTTATTTAGCATTACCGCTGTTTGTTCTATTAATGAAAACAGCAACGACCTGCTTCTGGGAAAGAGAGGACTTCCATTTCGTCAGAGTCACCAAGGAAGGCCTCAAAGAAGTCGCATCGCCCAGTAAGTGCCAGGAGCGATCGATCGGTTAGGTCAGAGAAGTCCGGGTCGTACAGAACTGTTGGCTCTTCTGTTCAGACGTCAGAATATGACAGTGGATCAGACACTGGGACTGTCAGTGCCAAGCGATCAAGGAAATCCAGGTAAAAAAGACTTACGTTAACCAAAATGTGGTGTTGTGTGAAGATGAGCAATGTACAGATGCTTTCTCTAGTGGTGCAATGAACTGTTGAACTTTAATAGAAATTGTTGAACTTTTATTGAAGATGGAACTTTCTTGCTACTGTTCTGTTGTTGTAGAACTTGTACGTGTGATTTTTTATGTAAAAAATTTATGAGTTGACTTCACTGTGGACAGTTATCTCACGTTCCAATCACACATAGTAACCTTTGCAAATCTTGTTTCTGCCACACTGGGGCAATGTCGGCTCTTACCAAAGACATGTCACAGACCACAGCCTAACTCCGCCACTGTTCGCTTTCTGACAGTGCCAGTCCCAAGCCTGGATAAAGGAGGAGGGCGACGCTAATGGTCTTTGTTACCACACAGCTAGTCGTTAAAAAGGAAACACAACAACGACCACAGCCTGCTCTCTTGTCTGCTCTCGCTTTGATTATGCCAACTCTGTGTTTGCAGGTTTATCGTGTCTTCAAGTTAACAGGTTTCAATGCATCCAAAATTCTCTGGCTTGTATGGTGCTGCTTGCATCTTCTCATTCAAACTCGTTCACTCAGCTACATTGGCTTCCTGTTTCACATATAGTCTGAGATATTTCGGGGCACTGCCTAGCAATACAATACAATACAACTGATCTTTGATATCTCCCTTCTTACTAAGGTTGCCCCGAGCTCAGAAGTACACACGCCTCGGTGGCGCAAAAGCAATTATATTGCAGAGCAATTGTGCGCAAAGGACTTGCTGAAGGTTTCTATGCGGCGGCGTGAGGTGGATTCGAACCAGCAACCCTCCGGCTGCAAGGCACCCAACATACCCGTACACCACCGCGCCCCACTGATTAGCACTGATTATTAATGTTATTACTAATAGTTACAACTATATTTCTGTTCTGTTGTGATTGGACAGCATTAGCACAGAACCAGGATTTGTCGTTGGAATGGATTTATCGAGACCCGGTTCTGTTCAATCTGTGGCAGCCGACAGCGACATTCAAACGGCTTCTGACATGTCAAAAGTATCGAGAAAGTCGAGGATGTCAGTGGTGACAGATATGGTGTCAGAACGCACCAAGTCGGTTGGCACTGCATCTGACATGAGCAGCGAAGAGAATACGTTGGATGCGTCGTCGATAACGACGGAGCTAAGTGTGCGGAGGGCACGATCGAGCGGTAGTAGGACTTCAAAAGTGACAGAACAAGTGCAGAGCGAGAAGGGTCAGTGTAAACTTTTTGTTATTTTTGTTATTTTTAATTCTTACTGATTTTTGTCTACTACGCTGGATAGATAACATATATGAGGACTTAACTTCACTTGGACTAACACTAAGGGAGCAGTTGACTTTACAAATGACCGAAGACAATGGAGATCATTTATTCGTACCCGTCGCCGCCAAATGGCTGGTGTCAGGAACTGATGATGAGGATGACTGATTTTTCTCAAATACTGATGTTTTCACTTCACGTCTGTTATATTAAATGTCTAGATATTTAGCTTGCCAACTAATCCAACTTTTGACGTCAAGGCATCTCTTCATTGGAGTAGTTTTTGGCTATAAGTTTAATTTAATTTGGCTCATTAGTCAAATTATTCCATTATAGGAATAATTCACTTGTTTTAATTCCTTTTGACTTACTTATTACTGTGCATGTAGGCTGATGGTCTTTGAGTCTGTTCTTCAGATTGCGGTGAAAATAAATTAAGCAGATTTGAGGGCTGAAGGAAATGGTGACCTAATGTTCAGTGTTGAAAATAATTGGCTATTGGTAGTTTTTACAAAACATGTCTGGCTATTCGTCAAGCAGTTTTACTAAACATTTGTTTTTACCCAGACATTTGGCTTTTACCAGTAAGTGCCATAAAAGCATTTGTTTTTGAACTCTCTAGATTATGCAGCGGACTATGACTCGGTAACAGAAGATGAACTGGAGAAGTCCCTCAGGGAAATTGTCCCATCAGAAAGTCAACGAAAGAAGCTCAAGAAGAACGAACTGAAGCTGAATTTATCGTCTGGAAGTGATAAAACTTCAACTAGTATGAACATTTCTTTGCAGACAATTCAAACAATGTGAAATCCGTTAAGCTCTTTAAATCAGGCTAAATTGTTTGACTAACATAATTTTTAGTTTCAATTCATACAGCTTGAAATCTTTTAAAAGTCTTGATGGCAATCGAAAGTTTTGGAATTATAGTGTTTAGGTTAAGTTACTGTCCCTTTAGGCAGTTTTCAATCTTTTCAAATCATCGAAGACGTCATAGTTATGTGTAACTGAAGGCACATGAGCTGAGTTTTTGTGATTGGACTTTATATTTATGTTGCTTTTGTATTTCGTTCTGCAGATGGAGCCAGTAGCCATAAGCATAGTCCTGGCAACAATTCCTTTGACCGTTTTAACGTTGCAATGGTTCAGCAGTATCTCAAAGAGGAAGCCGTACGTCACCAACACAAGGTTTGAAAGCACATTTCCACTATTCATTGTAGTGTATGTCTATGTCAAGTATGTATCTCTGCACGTATGAATGTATGCATGAGCGCTTCTGAGTAGTAACCTTGAAGGGGCACTATATAAATCTCATAGATAGATAGATGCATTGTTACTGTAATTGTAATCGAACATTTAGAAAAGCGCCACTCAACGATTCAGAGGCGCTCCCGACCCAAGTCAGTGTTATCGCTAACGAATAAAATGGACTTCAGGCATTTTCGGAACAGAGGAAGAGAAAGGCTGAGGAGCTCAAGCCACAATTCCTGCATTAGGCAGTTCCAACTAGAGGGGCCAACATAGGCATAACTTCTAGATTGCACCGTAGCCCCATGCATGCAGGAACAACCAGAAGACATGTATGTATACACCTTTTAAGTGACACTCTAGTGCCATACTTTTCATAACCTTTGAAAGTATGGCAGTAATGGAGTTTCAAATTAGAAATACACTGAAAACCTAACTGCTGTCTTTGAGGCCACATCAAGAACTGCCTTTTAAAGAAATCAAGTTACAACGACTTTTTTGTAATCTGATTATGGGTCCATGTCCCTGACCTTGTTATATCAGACTTTGTCTTATAGTGAAGCTTGTGTAAACAAGTCTCCAGTGTATTATTCTGTGCTGAGATTTAGTTTGTTGGTGCTCTCGGTGCAATTTTGCTGAAGGACCAGAAAACACCTGTTGGTATTGTAGGATGATTGATGTTAGTTTTAATTATTATTGCTATTTGTCATTTTATCTTCAAGATTTTGCTCTTGAGTGAATTTTATGCGTTATACAGTCTGTCCTTGATGAAATAAGACACTTTCTGATGGTTTATTATTTTCGGCGAAACTGCACATTTTTCATGCATGTTGTTGTATTCTGAAAGTTATCTTTTTGGAACTGTATCATGTATTTTTTCATTATTAATTTATTAGGTTGCTAAATTGAATGTAAGATCCCTATTCAAACCATTCTATATCAGAATTTGTGTTCATGTTAAACACGTTGTAAGGAGGCTGGACATAATATGTGCTGGGAGATGGTTGAATGGTAACACGCTGACCAGTATGAATGAAGATCAGAAGGACATGGGTTTGATAACTGCTAGCTAATAAAGTTGACTCAGCCTTCAACTCCCTATGGGCAACTGTACGAAAATGAGCAGTAGGACAGATGGGCATCTTGCAGGCTGCCATACGCCGTGTAGGGACCCTGGGCAAGTCCTTCACTCGCAATTGCTCATGCACTTTGGCGTGAAACTCCGATTCAGTGTCCGCGCTGTAGTTGGGAGCGCCTCTGAGTAGAAATCTTGAAGAGGCGCTATCACAAGTGCTCATACATACATACATACAGTTAAATTCGACTCCTGTTAAAATTGTTATCATCTGTTACTACTATATCATGTAATTTTACTGTGTACTTATCAGTTTGAATTAATAAATGATTTTTTTTTAAATACAACAAAACTGTATTTTCCATTGTACACATTATTTAGAGGACACTCAGAATCAATTGTCTTGAATTCTTTTTGCAGCAAATGTTGCTGCAGTTGCGAGAGAAGGCCTTGAAGGAGAAGACGGCAGCTGAACTCGCTTGGCTGGAACAGCAGAAGCAGACGCTTAAGAAGAAAGGATTAGACGACAAATATCCAGAGCTGTCTAAGAAGCAGAATGCAATTCTACGCAGGCACAAAAAATACCAGGTATGCTATCATCAGAACAACTGAAAACATTCATTAAAGTTATTTGTTGGCTAATTTCTGGCATATTATAAGAATGATAAATTGTATTGAAATGAGCTGTATATGTATATGTACCAACATAAAGCAGGACGTAACATCATTTGGACTAACGCTAAGGGGATCAATGGACTTGACAAATGACCAAGGACAATGGAGATCATTTATTCGTACCCATCTCCACCAAATGGCTGGTGTCAGGAGCTGATGATGATGATGTACCTAAAAAGAGTTATATTGATAGTATGCATAATTGCATATACATTTTGTTTGAAAAGTAATTATCATTGGTATCCCATAATTGTTCACGAGTTGTAAAAAAATGATCAAATATGTTAACAGTAATTTTGGTCTTTCTAAGAAGCATCAGTGTAGATTAAGGAAAAGACTCGGCTAGATAATGCAAAGTATATGTTGATGCAAAATACCTGATACACGTACATTCATAATGCATTGGTTAAGTTAAATCAATTGAGATTCAATAAATTAAGCGAGATCATATGTGACCCAAGGAATCACAATGGTTCACATGTCGAGAATTTTATAATATGAATACTATGCATTTTTTTAAAGACCACATTTTTTGCTTTTAAATGACACCAAAATTTGGTTCTATCTTACTTTTTGACAAAGTTACGAATGATTATATCCAATTTTTGGAAATTATTTTTTTATTGATTTAATATGCAATCATGAAAACTAAAACAATATCCTTTACAAAATCCTGAAAATACACAATGAATGTCATCAAATGTGAGATATAAGAAGTGTAAAAAACATATTTTTTGCCCATTTCTATTAAAATCTGAAATTTAGCAAAAAATTACTTATGATCATATTTTGCTGTTTTTGTAGCAATGTAATTTGCCAACATCTGATTGATTTTGATTCCCTGGGTCACATAATACATAGCGGTAAAGAAGAGGATACGTTCAAAGTGATCATACTATGTTGGTTTGTTTTGGCTTTCATTTGTTTTTCTGTTGCTTTTGTTTTTGTCCAAAGGAGGAATTGAATCGGTTGAAAGCAGCCAACCAAATGACGCTCGAGGCACAGAAGCTGTTGCTTTCAGAAACCCACGGCATCGACAAACTCCAAAAATCTGTTCAGCAGGTGGGAAATTTGTCAACTTTTGTTCAGTGGAGAGTCCTAGTAGTGTTGTTAATGTAAATGTAAGTCTTCTAAATTTCTCAGCGCAACACAGAGGACATTGGGAGACCAGCTTATCCATTGGAGCTATGTGAGATCAAGTCAGCAATAGCCAGGCTGCTTTGTCCGTTCTGGTGCCAGGTCAGAATCCGGGGAGGTCAAGCCAAAGAATATACCATAACATATCGGCCTGGTGGCTTCTACTTTTTATCTAGGTCTTTCTGCGCATGAAATTGACTTGTAATCTACACCATTTGATTTATACTCTATATTAAGCATGCATAATGTTGCAAGTGCAGTTTTGCAACTGAGATGCTCACTTGGGCAGACCCATACAATCCAGAGTTTGGGCGACACTGTGATGACAAGCTGCATTGGTTTCCCAGTCGCTTTTAGTACACTCTCGTCGTGAATATGTTATGTAATGTAAGCTAATCAGAGCTAATACTATAGTGACATCTGTGGCACTTTTCACGATGCACAAGACATCAGTCGCTGGTAGCTGCAATTGAAACCATAGTTAAAGATCACTATCCATTGCATCCTGGTTGAGATCTTAGGGGACATTTATAAGTTGGAAACTAATATTCAGTGATCAAAGTTCTGTTTCAATGGATGTCTTTTCCAGCTTGATTAACCACTATAGGTTCATTCATTCATTCATATCGAACATTTATATAGTGCCCCTTCAAGAAAACTGCTCTGAGACGCTCCCAACTCCAACATGGCCAAAAAGAACAGTCTTAAGGTGAGAAAAGAAACCTAGGAGAGAAGGTCCTAGGAAAGAGACAAAGCTTCAGAGGGAGGCCATTCCAGGTCATCCAGTCTCTTTCACGTACTGAATCTTTAGCCGAATTGCTATGAAATATTACTTTGAACATGGTCTGGTTTCACCTTAAGCAGCCCCATTTGTAAAGTAAGTAAGTGATGCATTTATTAGCATGCATTTCTATGTATATGGCCATTTATATAGTGTCTTACAAGAACCTCATGCCACATGTCCATCAGCTGATCTAGGAATTATAGGCGTAAAGCCATTTGTGTTATGACGACTTTACAGTTAGAAATGTGATATGTTTTCTTGTTTGGAATAGGTTAAGCGGCGATTGAAGAACGCTGGTGCTGAAGGCACGCTGCCGGATCTCGACATTACAACAGATGATGACATCTCCATCTCAACTGAGGTGCTTTTTCACATTTAGTCTTGTATTTTGTCTATTTGTATCACACCATTATCTAATGCACATTATTTGGCACCATTATCATGATTAACACTAGGCATCAATTCGTAATTGTATATCTCAAACTTTCTCAGGAGACGAATATAAGCAAAGTCATGGGAACCAGCTTATTCACAGTCAATAGGTCAAAAACAGAATTGGTCGACAGGTAAGGTCTGGTTTCAGGTCAATGCAGGCTGGGAGACAATCAGGTGGCTATGGTGGGTGATGCCCAGAATTGGAGTGGAGAGAGTGGTAAGTGAAGAGGAGGAATCAGAATTGGATTTTTGTCTAAATAAAACTGATTTCGGTGATCATATGCTTTTTGACATTGACGATCTTGTCAGATTGGACTTGCACATACTGTTTGACCGTTCAGCTACTATAGGAAACAACTATAGGAGACAATCTTTCTTCACACTGACTGACAAATCAAAACCTTTAACCATTTGTTGTCCTTTGTTTTTTGTGTGCTTCAGTTGTGCAGCATTTCTTATTCAACCGGGAAAATAAATTTATCTAATGAAATATGCTTTGATTTGCATTTACTGGTATGTGTTTTAGCTGCCTAAAGATGAAATGGATGCACCTGGAAAAGGTATCTTACACTTTTCCCTACTCCACATAATTTTCTGATGGTGGTGTCAAGACTATGGTAGATAATTTTATGCGTTCCTACTGATATCGATGCCCCTGAGAATGTCTGGTATAACTAGCATTTGGTGAATGGCACACCTGCCAAGACGTATTTTACTAAGAACCATTACTCGTGGATTCTTGTTGCACTGTTACAGTTGTACAGTGGTAGTTTGCAGCTATATTAGATAATAATAAACATGTGGTAATACATAGCGTGATCTTATAAATCACAAGCAACCAACCATTCAACAGTCTGAAATAATAATTAAAGCAATTAATTATCAGTCAGATTGTTACTGATATAGCGCTAGCTGTGATTTCTTTTTCAGCTTGATTGACTAGTAAATATACTCTGAATTAGAGTGTATTTACATGTTGTTTAAATTAAATTGAGTGGATGATTGTTCTGTTAAAATATATGTTGACTGATCAATGTTTTGGTTTAAAGGTGACAATTTAAAATCATATGACAAGGATTATGAGACCAATGAGACTCTGAAGAAGTCGGATAGAAAGTGAGTCATTATTTTTGTAGCTCTTTTCTATTTGCAGTAAATTTGTTTCTGGAATTGTTGATGGGATAAATGAGGCTTGGGACTGGATTGCAAGTCATATTAAAATGCAAATAATTATCATTAGTGTTTTATAGCTTTAACTCAGATATGGGGTTATGGCTTTACTCATTAAACCTTACAGAACAAATTTATACTTTGTGTAGAAATTAGAATTTTCTTGTAATTCCATTGGTTTATTTATTGTTTTTGATTTATTTAACAGTAGAAACCTTGCATTTATTTATTTTTTAAGTTTATTGAACTGTAGCAACCTTACGTTTATTTATTGTATATGAGTTGGTTGGTAAGCTGATGATCATATTTCAGACGTCTGATTGAACATGAAGAAAGGCTGCAGAGGAAGATCACGAGATTCGAGAAGTTCCTCCAGGATTCACCAAAACAGCAGAAGAAAGATTTGGAATCAAAACACAATCAGAGAGTTGTTGGAAAGAAGAGAGGTAAAGTTTATCTGTTTATACAGGAAGTATGGCATGTTGGTTTTTTGTTGATGTTGCAGTGGATTCTTCTCTCCACTAAAGACGCTGCCTTACTCCCTGCGTCCACCACCACATTACCGTATTATCCTAATGCGAAAATCGTTCCTTATAATTAGAATGTTGTATTTTATCTAATGCATGTTCACAAAAGGGCAGATAGGCAGTTGGTTTTATAAAGAATATGCTTACTTACTTACTTGGGTCAGAATCCAATAATGTGGGTTCGATCCAGCTGAACAGGCTCCATGCAAGTGCCAAGAAAAGTTGGCTTTCATTTCAGTTTAAGATTTACTGACCTTGCACTTTCAAGGTCAGTAAATCTATGGCACACAATAACCGCCATAAATAATAAACTAAAAACTAAAGGAAATGCATGTCTCTTAAAGAACAGCTTTTCCTCATCTTTTCTTACATAATATCTAAACATACAATACATGTATACATACTTCACCTCCGGATCAAGTCAGCTGGTCTCTTGCATCCATTCACTGTCTCAAGCACCATGTGGACCATCAGGACATACATTATTATCAGTCTCAAAACACCAGTGTCTGTTCAATGCAATGGATAA
This sequence comes from Aporrectodea caliginosa, assembly GCA_020284085.1. Classification (NCBI taxonomy): domain Eukaryota; kingdom Metazoa; phylum Annelida; class Clitellata; order Crassiclitellata; family Lumbricidae; genus Aporrectodea; species Aporrectodea caliginosa. Next base: position 1,582,285 of record JACEVL010006450.1, read on the forward strand.
TTCATCACGCTATTTTAAGTGACGTTCTGCAATCTTTCAAATGTTCACGCACGCAGAACATTTAAGGAACAAGTAAACGCGGTGAAAAATTGTACAAAAACAAGGATACATTTTCACAAACCTAACAATGGAATGACATTGCTTCCTATTGTCTTTCTGTTTTTTCTCAGTCTCTCCAAGTCCTCGACCTTTGGATTCAGCAAGGAGCGTAGGAACGGCCAGTGATGCTCCGGCTTCAGCCAGAACTGAAACCGGTCGAAGCAATCGCCTTGGTTCCATATCAGAGGACCTGGCAGCAATGGATCGAAGTTTTTTGGCAAGGAATGCCAGGTCGTCTGCTGCTTCGATCACGGAGGAAGTGAGCACAGCTCGATCTGTAAACACCGTACGATCGAGCAGCCAGGACAGCTCAGCGGATGTTAAAGAAGATATCTCAGAAGTTGGAAACAAAAATGGGTCAGTTGTTTTGTTAAGGTTTGCTAGTTGCACGGTTGTCGTTCTAATTTATTCTATTCAGGTTTTGAACGTGTCTGGAATTGTGAAATTGTAATAAACTATAATAAAAAATGATTTAATCAATGGCAGTTGTTTTTGTACAGAGCACCTCTTGAATGGCGCTATGTAAATTTGTATATGTTTCTGGTTTCTGAGCATTTATTTAGCGCATTTTATAAACCCCTCTGAGTGCTCAGACGTCACTGTATGACAGGTCTAGAAACATGTGATTTAAAGCAGGCTGAAAACACTTCTTGAGTAGTTTCTGATAGATTATTAGGACATTTGTATGTGGGCATATATGTAGAACTGTATCAAGATACCTAATATAGAACTTTTAAATACCTCTCTAAAAGGCATTATATACAGGTAGGCCCTACCTTTAGAAATGGTACATTTTTGCATTTTCTAATTACGTTGGTCATAGATGACCATTTGTTTGGTGAATGATCAATATATTTACTTATTTTTTTTAGGTCATCCGATGAATCAGTCAGGTCTGTAACTGGGCAAATATCAAGACGCAGCAGTACTGCAAGTAAGAGACAGAAGTCGGGCAGAGTCCAGTCACCAAAGGCGAAGAAATCGGTTCCAGAGAAGAAACGAAATCAGTCTGAGAAGAGCAGTGTTGCCAGTGGTTCTGATGATGATTTCACACTGAGTCAGTCTGGTACGCTGCTGGATTTGTCTCATTCATTCAGTCAATCAATCAATCAGTTTATTGGTCCAACAGAACGTTTCACTATTCGAGTAATTTCATTTCTTAAATCACAAAATGGTTCATCGTTGGGTCCAAAAGGTAGACCTGAAGGAATCTAGTTCACGCTGTATAGAACTCCCTAGTTAACAAGTGAGTTACGCAATGGCAGTATAGAACATTTATATAGCACCTCTGCAAGATGACTACTCAGAGGTGCTTACCGTCCAACCCAGGCAATAAAGAACATTTTTTTCATTGAAAGTGCTTGCAGGATTCATAGCTTAGACGACATACAAGTCTAATGGTAGGCTGTTCCAGGTAGTTGGCCTAACCACTGAAAAAGTGTGATGCTGCATTGTCATGGTGCATGCAACGGAATAATGAGTTCACCTCAAGTGAAGATTTCTCTGGCCAGCTAAACCTGTCTCCTTCCATCAGCATTAAGGAGTTTAATGGAGCAGCAAGCATGAGGCATTATATGGTCTGGTTTGATCAGTGAGTAGGAATCATTGAAATGACGGTATTGAATAATGTCTATTGATATTCTGGAATTCTTAGTTCTTACATGAATCTGAGAGAAAGTCTTACATGAAACTGGTTGAATAATAACAGAAAGTGTGGTAAAAGAAAAATAGAACAATGTAAAGGAGAGGAGGTTGAATTTGAATTTAAGGTATTATCTAAAGCAGTGCTTCCCAAAGTGGTGGTCTGCGGACCGGCGCCGGTCCGCGAGCTCTCAGTTGCCGGTCCGCAAAGCGAGTCAAGAACTGGTCAAATTGTCTCGGAATCAAGAAATGGCTATTATATTTTTAAAAGTCATAACAAAAAACACTTATTAGGCTAGCATTTTAAGAGAAATAGAGTCACAGAATTGGCTAAACACGCATTTTAATTAGTTTCAATACATATTGGAGGAATTACTTGATGAAAAACGAAAAAGAGTAATCATTAATAAATGTGGCACCGGTCCTCCTGCATTGGGAAAATTCCTGCCGGTCCGTGATATTGAAAGTTAATTTATGCCGGTCCGTGACACTGAAAAGTTTGGGAAGCGCTGATTTAAAGCATTAGAAGTTATACTTGTTAAAAACTATGTGATCGTAATTTTGTTTGTGACTGCATGTTCTATTAGAACAATCGTATAGCAAATATATGTGGCTGTTGGTCATAGGAAAAGTTGATGTATGAACACAAAAGTTTAATGATGTCACATGAAAAATGAGTTGTTGATTTCTTCCTTTCTTCTGATTGAACAGTGATTTAAAGTGTACTAGGAAAGTTTCTTTAACATTTTAACGACAAGCATGTGCTAAAAGTGAGTGGGAAAACAATGTAGTTCGTTGTTAAAGTGTTTAAGGATTATCTGTATCTGTTAGTTGATGTCTCTGATCAAAGCGAACGTGAAGGAAGAATCGAGAACTTGACAAAGGAACTAAGGAGACTCAAGAAGGAGGCAGAAGGTCTCAAGAAGAAACAGGAAAAGAAAAGACTGAAGCTGGAAGAAGAGAAACTTAAACAAAAGCTCAAGGTGTTTATTTTCCCACGTACAAGTCATGTTCACTTATAAACATGACTTTTCCAAGTTTTCCTTTCACAAATCTGAATCCTGCTGCTGCATCATAAAATTATGAGTTTTGACAGTTGACAGATATTTCACTTTTTATGACATATTAGTGAATTTATAAGGTAGGTAAGCCTGCCCAGTTGGGTCATTTCGTTCTCAGCTGAAAACTCTTTCAAATTGCTTATCCACCATAGGCTGTCTCTCTGTCTCTTACAGACTGATCTTTTGGATGTTGACCTGATTACGGCTTGGTTTTGGTGTGCCATCGGTTGATGCCTTGTGCATTAGACACCGGCGAAGTAGAAATGATAATTACATTAAATTGCATTACTGTAATCATCTGTGTACTAGTTAGGAAACAAATTTTGCTTTTTGGAGAAATTCCACTGTCCATGAAATGCCATCTCCAGCATGCACCTTCTCATTTATACAGCCTCACACTCACACATGCATCAAAGGCTATAATTAATAGCTATAATTAATAGCTATAATTAATATAGATTATTATTATTTGACTTGTAGCAATTTGTTAAGCAATAACCTGTTTGTTTATTCTCATTTTCAGGATTATGATAACTTCATCAAAGAAGCGAAAAAGGATTTGCAATCTCCAACTTCATCAGCTGAAGAACAAAAAGAGCAAACAAAGAGCATTTCGCATCACTCAGGGACCTCTTCTGACAGCTCTACCGCTCACTCAACCATTGTCCAGGATATCTCGTCCAACAGTGGGTTTCACTGCCAGTAATAATAAACCGAGAACTTATAAAGCACCACATTAATAATGCTCAATACATCAGTTGATGCTTATAACCACTCAGAAAACTCTTGTACAAACCAAATTTCAGGGAAGTCTGGTCAAAGGCGAAGAAGAAAATTTAAGAAAGCGTGTATCACTATGCCATGTGTATTTTACAATACAATACAACTGTATTTGATATTGCCCTCCTTTCAAAGTTCAGAATTGCACACGACCATACGACAGAGCATCGATGGTGCTGAGTCATTTGCGAGTGAAGGAATTGCTCAAGGTCCATGCATAGTAATTAACCGCCTGAGTGGAGGCTCGAACCCGTACTCCCATGTTGCAGGCCAGCGCTCTAACCAATCGGCCACTGCCCCATTTTGTGTTTACTAAGTAACTGTAATTGTGGGGCGCGGTGGTGTAGGGGTATGTTCGGTGCCTTGCAGTCGGAGGGTTGCGGGTTCGAATCCACCTCAAGCCACCGCGTAGGGACCCTGGGCAAGTCCTTCACTCGCAATTGCTCATGCGCTTCGGCGTGAAACTCCGATTCAGCGTCCGCGTTGTAGTCGGAAGCGCCTCTGAGTAGAAATCTTGAAGGGGCGCTATAACAAGTGCTCATACATACATACATACATACATACATACATACCCTACATACATACCCTACATACATACATACATACATACATACATACATACATACATACATACATACATACATACATACATACATACATATAGAACATTTGCAGCCAGCATAAGGCTGTTTTGTTTAGGATTGAAACTGTTTAATGTTTATGTTAGTCTTTCAGCTGAAGTTTACACTTATTTTGCAGAATTTAAGAATTCTGAACTGCAGCCTGCATCAGGATCAAAACAGCGTCTTTCTGGTCAACGTAAGGGAGACGATGATCATTCCCAGGCAAACACTCGGCGCTCAAGCATGTCGGAGGTGGAGGAAGAAGACCTCTCGCTGGCCAGTCTGTCTGCAGGTGGTGAGAAGGTGCTTCTGGATCTTGATCTTGGAGTGCTTGACGACCAGAACCCGGATCACCAATCCATTACTCCTCGCAGTGCACGGAGTGAGGCGCGAATCCCAGAAAGTGCGAGGACTTTGGCTGACATACCAGAAGACTACTCACTGCAGGATGATTTGAACAGATTGGAACAAAGCCAGGCCGAGCCGTCGGAGAAAGCACCTTCAAAATCCATTCAGAGTCAAGACTCTGATTTGACCGGTTCTTACACTGAAGATTTTTCCGAGAATTCTGCGACAAGTCGGGATGATGGGCCAGGAAAACAGAGCATTGAGAAGTCATCTAAGTTGAGCCTTAGTGATAGAAAGACTGGCTCGGCAGCAAAGTTGAGCCACAGTGAAGGAAAGGTGGACTCGGCCAAAGTTGCGGCAGAGGAGAACGAGTCAACAGATGAAGATATCTCTGAGGTACTTGATGTTTCACAGGTGGTTTCAGAAGATGAGCCAGTGGAAGAAATGAAGATAATCAAAGACGAACCTTCCTTACCTGATGCCAGTAAGTACAAAAATGGAACAAGCAGTGTCCAAGATTTTGCAGCAATTCCTTCTTTAGGAAGTTGTAGCACAAATTTATTACTTGCCTTTATCAACAACAATCCTTAAATACATGGCATATTAATAGCCGGGGTGCCTTTACTTGTTTCTTTGTTTTCTCTCATATGCTTGTTACACATGTCAATACAGTAAATCTAGATCTTAAGCCATTACAAATAAATAAATAATCGACTGCCACTCTCTCTTCATTGCTCAAATCCACTTCCTTCCTTCTAAAAGCGGCTCAAAACTCACTATTTCTCTTTGGGTTTCAAGCAATTGGATATCTAACTGCATCTTCTCCTGGCGGCTGACTATTCGAGCCACAGAGTCGCATTTCGGTGTGACCGTGTGCACGTTACAAATTTAATTAATAATTATAATAACTGTCTAGCAAAATACATAAAGCACAATTATAGTTCACAGGCTCATAATAAATGGCCAGAATTGTTTTTCATTTTTCTTATTTTTTGATTAAGGATAATACTGTTTGTTGGAAATCTGACTAGCCTGTAGTGAAATTCGATACAATGTGACCAGGCCTATTGGGAGCCTCTCGAATTGCAAGATCCTCAACAGAACCACTATTAGCGTATTTGGATTAAACAGCCATTATTATTATTAATTAAATTTGTAACACGCGTACAGCCACACCGAAATGTGAATCCAAGGCGTTGATTAGTTATATGACTGCAGATGCAGGCTGTTGTTGCTATGCTCTAGCAGCCTGCATCAAAAGTACCATTCTGCTACACATTACATAAGCAGCATTTCTGATAACTTAAAACAATGTCAAGTACTTGTCTCAACTTACCAGCCTTATGACATTGTCCAAATGTAATTTAATACGACGATGGCTGTATTATGTTACACGTGAAGCGCTAGATGCCTGGTTTCTTAGTATCTCTCAGATTTCTGCCGCTGTTTTTTTAATTAAGACAATGTTTATTCATCCGCTGCAAGGACTTTACTGTCTCCTTAAGAAACACATAAACAGTGGATAGTCACGTGCAGATATGCATATAGGTTTATAGATTCGTGTTGATTCTCATGAATTATTAATTACTGTGTGCCTGCCTGGCCTGACAGGCTTGAGATCTGTATGAAAACTTTTCGCTGAAAATGTGGCATTTTCTTGCAAGTTTTGTTAGCTGCTGTAGACAGAAATGGGAATTTAATTTTGTTTTAGGTATGGATTTGAAAGGAAGTACCAGTTCGATTAAAGACAATGATCCAAGTGCTGCAGAACCTATCATTTCTGATGAAGAGGTATCAATATTGTAGTTTACATTTATATATATATTGTGTATATAGGCAGTACATATGTACAGTATATATCTATATAATTATGTTTTAGTGTGGATGTAGCCTATACATTTACACCTATTATTTATTCAACACAGAGATCTGATTTTGAAACTGGGCAGAGATTAATGCAGTTAATAAATAGCTCTGCCTTTTATCTTAGAATAAAGTTTTGCTTTTTATTTTGTACACCTGTAAAGTATTATCATGCAGAGGTTTTTGTGTATATCTGTGTAAGAGTACCGTACCTGAACAATTGTACTGTACCTTTTTTGTATGATTTTGCTATCTGATGCCATAGTAGCCTACTAAGCATGAAGGGCTTGCTTAGGGTTCTTACACAGTGACCTTCTTAAAGACTGTTTAGGCAAGTCCTGTGTGTTACAGTGCCAGTGCTCAGCCAATGAACAACTGCGTCACACGACAAACCTTATACAATTGTATTTTATGCAATACAATGCAGTACAACTCTATACTGATATTACCCTTCTTCCTAAGTTCAGAAGTGCTCACGGCTATACGACAGAACATCGATGGCACTAAGCAGTTGTGAGTGAAGGACTTGCGCAAGGTCCCTGCACAGTAATTAACTACCGTACCTGAGGGGAGGCTCGAACCCGTACTCTTCTCATTACAGGCCAAGCACTCTTAACCAATTGACCACCCTGCCCCTGTAAGCTATTTTTTTTGTTACAACATTAGTTTTTTTAATAATGTATTGATAATGCTTGTGTGTCTGAAAAAGTAAAAACAGCAATTGTTATTGAATTGATCTCTTAGGTAAAGAAAGTCAAAGGTGACGAAGTAACCAAAACAACTTGGGATATGTTGCTGAAGGAAACCATCGATGAACTTGTCAGAATAAAGAAACAAAAACCAAATACAAATTCAGTCATCACTAAAGATGAAACAATTTTTTCACGTGAACAAAATCCTCGAAAAACCACGTCGAATTCTGCTGCTAATGAAAGAGAGGCCAGTGTCTTTACAAGCTTTCAGTTGAGAAGTAACCTACAATCAGATTTTGTGAAGTAACCAAAATAGTTATCATCATACACATGTATTATTTGGCATTTTATTGAGGACCTGATTCTTAAATTTCTTGAAAAGTTTAGATTAGATTTGTCTTTGTAAGACATATGTTCCAAGTTTTCTTGCTTTTCAAAGCCATGGTTGGTGACTTTCATTCATATAAGGCTGCATTGAAATCTGCATTTACATAGGATGGCAACGGAATTAGAAAATGAAACTTGTTTGTAACTTTTTGTACATCATGACTGATATCTTCGTATTGTAGGATATCCTGGAAGACAAATATTCTTTTGATGATGATGGCGACTGGGATATATCTACAAAACTTGGTGTGTGTATGCAAATGTTCACTTGATTATTTATTTAATGTAGTTTTAAAATGTTAATCCTCGCTACACATTAAAGTCAATGAATAGCTTTAAATTAAATATACTATATCCACTCCTAACTACCAGCAATCTGTTGGACCAGTTTGGTAGGTTTCAAACTGACCTAATCTTTTTGAACTTTGGTAATCATGGTAGCCTCTGTTAAGCCTAACTAGAATGTTTGGTGACTAAGGAGCTCAGTTTACATTTCAATCAATCATAGAATTTATATAGCACCTCTTCAAGGGCTCTACTCAGAAGTGCTCCCAAGCTCCCAAGATCATGGAGAAGTCTTCAATAGGGCGTAAAAGGAAGACGAGTGGATACGAGGAGATAGGCGAAGGAAAGATGTGTATAAAGTGTATAAAAGTTCAAACTCTGATGGATGATGTGTTGGAAGAACAGTAATTTCAGTGAATGATCACCCTAATCTTTGCCTGTACACTTTTTCAGTTTGAATGATCTAGTGACTCTAGTCAGTTGCACTGTGAATGCATACTGTGTGCTTCAGAATATACAACTAATATACAACATTTTCTTCTTGCAAAGGAAACCTATGGCCCAAAATAGAACGATACATGAGGCAGTGTTTATTTTTCAGAGAATAACTCGGCCGTTACTGTGGAACCAGTCGCTACTGTTGTACCCCACAATAAAGAGGAAGTGCTGGCAATGGTAAACAGTGCTGTAGACCTCCTATGGAACAACCAGAATCCTCAACACAAATCATGGGACAACTTGAAACACGAGGTGGCAAGCAGGAACAGGTCGGACGATGTGACAGCTGCCGAAAGCAAGGCCTCTTACAGTCGCCTGGTTTTTGACCTAACCGCCGAAGCCCTGTGCACAATCTACATGGACGAGAGCACGGCCGAAAAACTGCCATGGCGTCTTTCAAAAGTGGCCAAAGGTACGCGCCACTACGTGAAACCATTCGGTGTCACAGCTGAACATGTAAAACCTACAGTGCAAGAACACGTCCTCAGATGGCTCGGACTTGACGATCAAAACTCGAGACGTCCGAGACCCGTAAAGAAGTTTCGGCGGAGAAGGGGATGTCAAGCAACCAAGTCAGATCAGTTGGATGAACTGGTTCTGGAGGACCTACACGAGGAAGAGGGCGGGTGGGTCGACTACAGCCACGACGAACTCAACATAAAGATGGAGCTCGCCGATTCCATATTTGACTCGATGCTACGAGAAACTGTCTCGCTGCTAACAACTGTGAAATCAAAGAAATAGAACTGATAACAAATGTATTTTATTACTGTAATTCAAATGGAACATATTTATTGTGACAAAATTTGTAACCACAAGCACGAACGTAAAAAAACTGAGAAGTAATATCTGGCTGATACTAAAGAAACCGTTAAACACTCAAAGCAGATTTATTTATTGCATTATAACCAGAATATGAGTGTATCTCAAGGCTGTATTTAGGGGGTGCTTTGGGTGTTTAAACACCCCCTGAAATTAAATAATGTAAAGTGATATAATGCATTTACTAACACACGGTGTAAGAACTACGTGCACTAATGTGAACTTTAGATGATGCAGCTGTAAGTAAGTATATCCTTTATTGAAAAACCAACTGCTAGCTGCATTTTGGTGTACATAGTTCATCAAATAGAAGAAAAAAAATTAAGTATAAAGCATCCGTGTGACAAATGTTTTACGAGATAGAGAGTTTGCCTTAGGTATAATTCTATTGTGGGTTCTGGGGCGTAGTGAGTATGAAACAGTTTTCATACAGCGCTTTGGTGGCAGCTGCTCACACAGCGCCTGTGTAATAGGTGCTACTTAGTTACTTTACTTGGATGCATAATATTCGGGCTGACATTCATTCACAGACTGGGCTAAATGTTTATGTTTAGAATGTAACTGAAATGACGTTGCCACGTTCAGAATTGTAGGTTTTAAAACTACAGTATTTCCTAAATTAATCTTGGCGATTAAGGGTGTATTTTGCAGACTGAACGGCCAGTATTATAACATATTTGTTTAATTAAATTTTTACACTGCGTACGCAATCATGGATGACTACCGACGGAAGCAGCTCCATCAGTCCACAGTGTCGGCCTTTTTCACAACAGTTCCGAGAATGTCTAGTGAAATTGACGAAGTTGCCAGTACTGTCGGCGATGAAAGTTATGAAACTGCTGATGCAAGTACTATACTGATAATGAGAACACTGTTATAGCTGATGTACCACCACACTTTCATAATCACAATTATATCATTATCATAATTACAGCACTTTCATAATCTTCACTAACGTCGAGAGAGTGACAGTCTCTCGACGTTAGTGAAGATTATGAAAGTGCTGTAACAAGTGTAAATCAAGAAACCGAAAGTAAACAGACTGAAATGATCACTGCTTCAAAATCCACAACCATAAGTAACTACGACATAGCACTCTATTTGAATGTACCCAGTGCAGATGTTAACAACATGAGTTTAAAGTGAAATTTCATTACAAATCCTTTGATTTGCAAGACTTTATTTAGTTTTCCAGTAGAATGAAATGCAGTGTCTGAACCAGAGTCCATTCTGGACAGACTGAGCCATTACTTTTGAAGTTCTTATTTCTATGTGACATACTACAATAGATTAGATCATTACCCGGCCCGGTCCTAGGAATACGCTGAAAACGCAACCGCGTAGGGCCCCGGCGATTCCGCCGAAAGTTAGTGGGGCCCAAAATACCATTTATGACGGCAGAGGAGGTGTGGTGGTGACGGCGGTGGAGGTTGGTGGCGACGGCGGGGAAGGTTGGTGGCGACGGCGGTGGAGGTTGGTGGCGACAGCGGGGACGGTGGTAGCGACGGCGGAGGAGGTTGGTGGCGACAGCGGGGACGGTGGTAGCGACGGCGGTGGAGGTTGGTGGCGACAGCGGGGACGGTGGTAGCGACGGCGGTGGAGGTTGGTGGCGACAGCGGGGACGGTGGTAGCGACGGCGGAGGAGGTTGGTGGCGACAGCGGGGACGGTGGTAGCGACGGCGGGGACGGTTGGTAGCGACGGCGGTGGAGGTTGTTGGCGACAGCGGGGACGGTTGGTGGCGACAGCGGGGACGGTGGTAGCGACGGCGGAGGAGGTTGGTGGCGACAGCGGGGACGGTGGTAGCGACGGCGGAGGAGGTTGGTGGCGACAGCGGGGACGGTGGTAGCGACGGCGGAGGAGGTTGGTGGCGACAGCGGGGACGGTTGGTGGCGACGGCGGGGAAGGTTGGTGGCGACGGCAGTGGAGGCTGGCCTATCCCTAGGAATACGCTGAATACGCAGAGGCATAGCCGCATAGGCACGATGCGGTGCTGTGGCAGTCCGAGACCGAGGTACTAGGTTATGATGGTCTAAAGAGCGGAGAGGACGTCCAGAAGTAGCTGAGATCACATATCACTGATAAGATCATAAAGGTAGCGTGGAGCTTGACCCAAGAACGTTTTACAGTGAAGGTGTTCAGTCATGAAAGTGGAAATATGGTAGAAATGAGGAAGGCAGGCGACCCCGACCTCATGATTATGTACTTCCCTTTAAGGACAATAGAAATTTTATTCCTCGTGTCCTTTACCGGAAATTGGTAACAATAATCTGAGAGTCTTTGTCAAAATGTACCATTTAACACTACATTCCATCTTTTGAACCTTCCTGTTAACATTAGTTTTATATTTTGATTCTATCTTTATTATTCTTTTGAATTAGCTGTAATCAGTTGTGGTGTGTCAGCTGTTTTTTGTGTGCCAATAAACGAATATAATAATAATAACAACAAACGAGCAGCTGCATTAAGTACCATTGGCCCATTTGTAAAATCGAATCTCTGGAATCGTATAGCACTAACTGTACTACAGTGTGTAATGTCTAGACCGCCCGGGACTTGCTATGAGAGCTCACGACGCTCCTCCACACCCCTTAGTCGGTTGACTCGGTTTCTTGTCCGCTTGTTCAAGGACTAGTAAACACAACCCCCACCCCCAAACAAATTCCTGGCTACGGCCTTGGTGTATCTTGAATAAATTTATTTCTGACCAGCATTGTAATATGTTTGTATAAATTAAGACTGGTTAGGGTTCATTTTTTTTCTAACAGTTACCAGTAAATTGATTTAAAACATGTACATTCATGTATACACAAAGATATACATTGACCAAGTGACTTGGTGGAATGGATTTGCTGTTAAGTTTTGCTTGTCAACATATTTTGGCATCAGCAGTGGCAGCAACCATAAAGTGGTCTTGCTTTCTTGTTAAGCCGTGCAGGTTAAAAAATGTAAATCTCTTAAATTCTCGGGACCACATAAAAGCTGTATCAGGGATACTTCTTCACCAGCGCTACATCAAATCAAGTCCATTAGAGCCACATACATGTATGTTATGGATCTCAGTTGTCAGTTAGACAAGTAGAGTCAGCACAACTTATAAGAGCATTAAAAAGTGGTTACAATCCTCAAATCACACGAAATGCTTACAATCACAAAATGACTGCTCCAGCATACCAAAAATCAAAAAGTCCTGAAAATGAAAACTTCAGATGCCAAGCAAAACACCTAACAATTATTTACTATTCATAAGGAACTATTTCCATATCGGGCAAATTATAATAAGTATCACATGCATTTTACATTAAAGTTAACTTACCGTATACAAACATCAAACATCAACTACCTAATTTTGACAGAACTTTGAAACTTCAGTACATTTATACAGATATTACACAAGCATTTAAAGCAAATGTGGACTGTTTGGAAATGTCCATACTGGTTACATTGGCAGTGATTATCAATAATAAAAAGAACATTAAATAAACAAAACAATGCTTTGCTATAGTCAGAGTAAGGCCAAGACGAGAAAACACTGTTCATACTAAAGCTGCAATAATTAAGAAATGCATCAAACACCATATATATATATTAGGGGTCGTCCATTAATTATGTCAACAAATTTTAGGTAGTTTTTGACCCCCTCTCCCCCTCCTTGTCAACAACTGTCAAACATTGAAGGACCCCGTAAAAAATTATGTCAACAATCCCAGAGTCAACAATCCCAGAGGGGGGGGGGCCCTACAAAAAAGAAACACAATGGCTCAATACATGAACAATCATTTTTAAAGATTTTTTACACTAAAAAATGCAATCTCGAATTTCAAAATATATGAGTATAGTTTATTACCAGCTTTTTAGTAGTAATAAACATTAATCACTTTATACATTTTTAGCATTACATGTACTTACGGTTTAAGCTACCATTTTGAAGGGTCTCTGTTGATTCATTGGAAAAAATTTGTTGAAGTCAACTTGTACCGAACCCCCCTTCCCCTTGTCAACAACTGTCAAACTTTTCTGAACCCCCTCCTCCCCCTATTTTGTTGACATAATTAATGGACGACCCCTTATATATAAACTGCCAGTGATAAATTATATACAGATGACTGCAGGGACTTAAGTAGCCATACCACGTTGGTCACCCAAGCTTTTGATGGCCAAAAGTTTTTGAACCCACATCTACTAATTCAATGTTTCAGTCTTGCATCTCTTAAAACCTCTACGGTGAGTTCGGACTAGCATTCCACATTTATTACTTCAGCAAATGAAAACTAAGAATCAGCAGCTCAACTGCTACACTGCACTTTGTGTCCTTGAAGTGTGGAATGTTATTTATCTAGATCACATTGACTTTGATTTAAGCAAAGGACAGAGGACACAGTTGATTGAAGTACCAACACAGCACATTTGCATCAGCCTTTGCAAGCATTTAAGATGATCTATCCCGCTCTTGGGTTAATTTGCATCTTCTGTTATAGAATTTACAAACTCATCAAAGTCTCTAGCGTTGGCTTCAAACTGGGCCAGCTGATCGGTTATAGAATTTAGCATCTCCTGTAAGTCGGTTGACTGCTGAAACATGCTCAAAGGGGGCGCCACTTTGCATTCCTGATAAAACTTTCCGAGTTCCTCTTCGTCGAGCCCAGCATCCGTAAAGGGTGCCTTTGTGTGAAGAACAACAAAATCATCAGGCGCTGCCGAAGTGGCGGATGTGGCGCTGCGGCTGCTGTGATCTGACGTGGTGCTACCGGACACCACAACCATCGGCTGCACAGAACGCTTCATGGCAGCTCCTTTACCATCAGTCTCCAGCGGAAAGGCATTTCCACCGCCGTTTGGATCCAGATCTGTTTCAGTTTTGTTTCTGCAGAAATCTACATCTTCCGTTTCTAAGTGTGCGTTAGGTGAATGCGAGTTGCACGGATAGGATGCACAGTCCTGGTTCGGAGTGAGAGATCCTGGTTTCGTCGGTTGCTCCTTCTTAAATGCAGAACTTCCCTTTGAATGGTTGTAGAATTTATCAATGCTTCCCTTTCGGTGAGTATCCTGGTGAGATTCGTCGGTCGCCGTCAAATCATTCGCAGACTGGCTCCTCGTATCCATCTTCTTGTCTTCGGTAATCTGTTTTCCAAACGCACGATCATTTCTAGTGCACGAAAGGTCGCTGTTGCTCTTCGGCACGGATTCCGGGCGGTAGTAGTTATCGCGGAAATCCTTGGCCAGCACATCTGCCAGGTGATGTCTCAGAGATAAGTTCTTTTTGGCTCTATATGCGATGTACAAGGCAATCGTTCCAACGGGCGTAGGCACCAGACCAACAGTGCGTTTGATGTAATTATCTCCAAGATTGTCAAACTTGGGCACCTCCAAGTAAATTCGATAGCACATGGCATAACGGTCAGATCCTTGCTCTCTTGAAACCTTGTACGCTGGCACTGCCCTCGTAACTATAAGCAGTGACCTTAAAAGCACACCCATACGACTGTAAACAGAACACGACACGCGACTGGAGGGGTCACAGTAGTCGGTCATTTCCAGGTACCAGGTCTCCAACGCGGTCTGTTCTCCTTCATCGGTCTTTGCCGATATTTCAAAGCACACCCTCTGCCCATCCAACAGGTTAGAACTCCCATAAATGGTCCTGATCTCTGTTAGAATATCTGGGTCATCGCGAATGGAGAGGTTAAACCAGTCGGTTCCGGAAGAAACGAGCTTCGACTGAGTGCTGATCTTCTCTCCGCTGCGTGACTGAATGATAATTTGAGCACACTTGTAGACCAAGTATTTGGTGAATTTATCCAGGTCTTTACGATCCTGAGGACTGATCTTGGTTGAAGCCATTTTCAGATATCAACAGATTGTGTAAAATTGCTAAAGTTGAACAGCATCGAAGAACCACGCATCAGAGAACCACGTAAACGTTTATGTCAATTCAGTTCCATCCAATTTCTTCTGCCTATTTGTTAAAAAAAGCAATTAATAATTAGCAGTGCTTTAGGATTATTACAACATACAAAATTTGCTATACCAGCGTCATTGTTAGAGTGTAAGATAGTTGGGATAAATCTGAGAAGATTGTAATCTATTTGCAGCCCATCATAATATTCCATTTGCTCTGGATAATATTCTTATGACTACAATTGATAGAGCAAACATCATAGATGGCAAGCATATGAAGATCATGCAGGAGTTTAACCCCTTAATTGTAAGTAGAAAATTTGTGATTTGTGTAACTAGGCCAGACAGTTCTCCAGAGGCAAATGTATGGCCAGTGCTGCAAGCTTTCATTGTAGGCAATAACATAAATGAAAACGTAGAAAACAACAGTCAGGAATCAGGCTCTGACCTTAATTAGCATAAATTGTACAGTTCAGTGTCATGATTATATTCAGCAGGTGATGGTCAGTGCAGTCTTTTCATTAATTCTATGTATATAATGTTACAAGGTTTAACGACGTCGAGTCGTAATTGTAAGGCTAAGTGGTGGGAAACAGTTTATTCACAAACGCTCAGTCAAAAAAATTCGAAAGACAGGCCGGGTCATTTATCGTATGACATCGCAAAAGGGCGATATCTCAGTCGCAGGTGGTGAGATTTGTTGTTTAACGATGCTGTGATTAGCATCACCCTCCTATATCCCGAAATGGGACTGGCATCACTCGAATAGCAGTGGCGGAATTATCGCATTCACGCTCATATCACCAACCTAATAAACACCAGACCATGACTGAAATCTCTTCTTTCGCAGAAATTTATTATGCTCAATAACAGAGTTCACGAGAGGTCAACAGGAATGCAAATATTTATCCATTCTGTCCTGGGACCTGTCACTGTGCGATGAATGCGAAGCCAGCACCGACTGAACTGTTACTACATCAACAGCCCCAATCAAACCATATCACTAATCTTAGGCATGCCAAAATACGCAGGAAATACCAACCAATCTGTCACTATTATTCTCATTTGCAAACTATAACGGATAATTGTATTTCTTTGTCTCCTTTAACATCAACCAGTTAAACATATATTTGACCAGCAGCAACGATGACCCAACGACTAATAATACGCAGCGCTGGAAAGTAGTATGACTCACGTCTTCTCTGACGATTTAAAGCGCTCAGGCACTGCAGCGCACCTGACGGCTAGATAGCATAATTTGTAATGGTAATCTCGTAATCGTTATCGTAATCTCCAAACTTCTAAAGCACCACTCAAAAGCCAAGCGCAGGGCACCAGCTTATTCACGAGCGCTGCGTCTAGTCAGAAGGGTTGTCCGAGAGAATAGTCCGAAGGAGGTCCAGTAGTCTGAGTCTGATTGTCCGAAGGAGGTCTCGAGAGTTGATATTCTACAATCAATCAGTCAATAAAAGTTAAGTTGTGGGAACCAGCTTTTTCTCAGATTCTCAGTCAAACAACAATCGTTGGAAAGGTAAGGTCAAATCCGCTCAGGTCAAGAACCAGAGGTTTAGACTGGCAGACAGCAGACGACTGTACTGCTAGACAGGCTAGACAGACATGGAAATGATCTGGATATTGATGGATAAGTAGCCTACAATGAATGAAAATACTTATATGAAACTCCAACACTCTTTGTATTCTGACAGTGCCAGTCCCAAGCCTGGATAAAGGAGGAGGGTGCCGCTAATGATCTTTGTTATCACAGTCTCGTTAAACTGAAACTGCTACTACTATATAATATATCATATGTATCGGCGTAATTATGAAATCTTACCCTTGGAAAAGCGATCTTCAAGACATTTAATCACACAGGTTTGTCACAATTTCGCTTGTTCATCTTATTGCTTCTTCCCAGCTTCTTAACAGAAGCCGGGAAGCAGTAAGACACATACCGGTCCCATACTCCCATATACTTGCCTTGCATATGACATCAAACAAATCACTGTAGGCATACCAAAGATTTTAGAGTCTAGATTGTGTTTACTGAATGATGTGATGTCACTGTATGTCTGGCATACGGGCTTGTGCAGGGCGTGACTCAAAGTGGATTCCTAGAGTGATTTTTTCTCAAAGTTGGAAATTTTGGGGGTTGGTCTGAATTCCTTGTGCCCAAAGCATTTCCACCCGTGCCACTTTGGGCACATGTATTTAGTCCTATCCTACTCTAAGTTCTATTGCTAACCTACAACTCACTACAATACTCCCAGTCAATTTAGCTTTGCAGACTCTTCACCATCCATCCACCCCACTCTACCTGGTCATCCTAGCTCACCATCTTCCATCCCCCCAGTACCTACCCCCTAAGTTCTCCAACTGATCCATAACCCACACTGCACCTTGACTCTGAAATGAACTCTCAGAATTGGCAAATTCTCAATTCCTCCACCACTGACCTACTGTCATCTGCATCAGGTTCCTCCTCTGTTTATCACTTCCCCGGCTTCGATTCACTCAAAATTAAAGTCTCACCTAATCAAGAATTCCTACCCTAATCCATCCGATCCTCCACCTTCAAAGATTTTTCATCCTCAGCAAAACCACCATAGCAGCTGCTCTGCCTCCTTTCTCTGGTCTCTCTGGTAACCAGACTCGGACCTTCACTGGACATCTCTGGATAACCCCTCTGATATGACACAGCGCTCGTGAATAAGCTGGTGCCCTGCACTTAGCCTTAGAGTAGTGCTTTAGAAATTTTATGTCTTCGAATACGATTCAACATCCGACCTGCATCAACTCAAAATCCACCCATCTTGAACTTGTCCCGATAGCGCATTGGATAACACACTGGCATAGAGAGCGAAAGGTACCGAGTTCGAGCCCCGTAGGGCGGACATGCTTTGTAGGCTGCTATTAGCGCCGTGTATTGCAGGCTGTCTGTTCTGTTAGTAGTTAAGATTTCAATTGCATAACATGTAAACGTACAGCACAGTGCGTTTGTCAGGTGCTTCAATAAAGAAAAGATTATTATTATTATTATTATAAATGGAGCAAAAACCCATTAATGTGACAAGTATATTCTTTAATGAGAAGCACTGGCAAACGCACAGACAGCACTGTACATGGCAAGCTTAATCCATTCAAACAAACAAAAAATTTATATATACAAATAAAGAATTGCATGACAGAAGTTATTGTATATCAAGGAGAAATTAGGGGAGGAAGAGTTAGGGTTAGTCATAGGGGGGAAAATGCCATATCTAGGGAAACCTTGTTTATTTGTATAACATCCTGGCAAGATAGCATTTATGAGTCAGGTTGTCAAAGCTGGGGAGCTCACGGTAATGGGACTGGGGCCAGAGTGAGTAGCGAGTTTGCTTGATCGACGGTAACAATGATAGATTTGATCTATGATCATTAGTGACTGCATAATTATGTTGATAATGCAATAATAAATATCATCAAGTCGATAATAAAAAAACTTTTATTTCTGTTGTGTATTAAAACAAAAAGATTCAATAGAAAACACATGAGAACAATTTGGAACATTTTAATTTTCAAAGACAATTTTAAAATTAACCGTATGACAGACTTTTAAACAGATTCATCATGACTTAGCATCAGAACAGGTATTTTATTCTACTGACTGTCCAAATGTTCGCAAGGAAGATTTTACATACCCTATTTTCTCCATCTTTTCCTGCAACCAAATTTTCAAACATACCGACAAGAAACACGTTAGAGCAATGGTATTTCCGACTCCCATTCAAATAAAATGCTTAAAAACACCAACAACTGATATGCAGATTCATTCAAACATTCAGATTTTCACAGAAAAACCTAACAACATACAACTGATACAGCGGATTAAGTCTGTAAAGCATTGAAAACATCTAAACAAGAACAAACACGGAAAGGTAATCTAGGTGAGGCATAGGTAAGGTGGTTAAGTAAAGTACCATTCAATTGTTATATGCCATTGTTCAACAACAGTTCCTAGAGTAAGGCTCTTCAGCTAAAGGACCATTTGTCTCAAACATAAACACAACAGCGTTCCAATATCACATCACAACCTTTCCTTAAACTCTTTTAATCTTGCAGACTGAATTTGATATAGTGCCTCTCTGATGCAGTCTCTGTGGTTCTGAGCAATGTTGGAGATTACATTCCATTATGTACAGAATGTATAACTCAAAACACAAGTGTTCATTCATAAGTAAATCCCAGACACATAATGGTAGCAGTCAACACTTTAACAATCTGTCACTACATCACATCCGTAGGAAATCAGACATCGTTTAATAGAATCTTGCAATTGGTTTAATACAAGGAAGAGTTTTACATGTTGTATAAACTTATTTATCATCTGAATTGCCATCATTACCATAAATACCTGTGCAAGGTGCAATGTAAACGAACCAATCAAGAGAAAGTAATCTACGTACATTTATGTCCCTCTATTAGCTCCGAACAAACACATATCAAAGTCATGGATCAGTCAGAATCACACATAGGACAGCATTACAAATAAAATCTGCCTCAGAATACTTGCTCTAGCACTACTTTCTCTACAGTACTGATGGATGTGTTGATTTCTATGACTAAAGACTCGTCGATACAATTATTTCCTGAAGTTGGAACGCGTTTCAGAAGAATACAACAAAACCTTACATTAAACATGTTCACAGCAGTCCAAAAGACAAACGTCAAGTAATGGAATCTACAGATGTTTAAGACTGCTTTAACCCAAGCACCACAAAACAAAGTACACGGGTAATACTGAAATCTAGGTAGGTAGATTTTGAAACCAATCGGCGGTAAAGTATTTGGTACATGCATGATGTAGTCAAGATTTAAGCGTAGACAGAAAAAGAGACTGTAAAAGATTTCAACACAGGAAAAAAGAAACTTCCTGAGACATGTCGTGCTGCTGTGGACGTGCAGTGGCCAGAGACAAGACATGTACAGGGGTGGGGGGTGGCAACACAAATACAGAAGATGATAACTGAAGAGATAACCATTCGATAAAACATCTCAAATCAAGTTAGTGTCATTTGGCATCGACTTCAAAACATCCACCAAAGCAAAACTTTTCTTGTTCAGTTTTACTCTATGTTTAAAAAAATTTAATATGCTTATTCTAGCATCACAGTTAAATATTCACCAAAGTTTCCTTGCAACACACTTTATTTTAACACAAATTCTGATACAGTACAGTAGGTCAAAATTTAATTCTGACAGCTTCAAAATGAACCATGTTACAACATGGCAATATAATAATCAATCCATGCAGAACAATAAAGGCAAATACTACATACAGAAACACTACAACAGTGCAAATTGGTGTCGTGATCTAATGGACTTCAGATCAGAAGATTGTGAGCGCAAGTTTCCTTGGGGTCAAAATATTAAGGGGCATGGTAGCCAATTGGTTAGAGAGCGCTCAGCTTGTAACAGGTCTTCCTTGAGACATTTACTGAACAGGGACACTGAATAAGTTCTTCACTCCCCATTGATGGCTCCGCACCTCTGGCCCAGTTAGCTACATTGGTTACAGTGTAGGCTGTGTCCACGCGCCTCTGTCTTAAAGAGCACATAGCGTACATCTTAATAGCGATCTTAAATGGTGTGGCACCTATTTAAGTGGGCAGTGGTGGTGAAGGATCTAACCCGATCAATTCATTGAAAGATGAGCAGGGTGGAAGTAATACGGTCGCAGTAGAAAAATCTACATTTATGTTTACCTCAGATTCACTCACCTTGCAATATAATAAAAATGATAAATTCTACATTTGGGACTTAATTACAGGAAACAAGATCAAAATAATTGTGCAGCTAACACACGCAAAACAAGAACTTCTGTTAATGCTAAACATTTGAATTTCCTGGTAACCGTCAGAAAATGGTCGGCAGTCCAACAAGATAATTGTGGTTTCGTAACAGTCGGTAAAACTCCTTAATTGAACCATGAAAAGATTGACAAAAAACACTCAAAGAAGCAGAATCATTAAATAGATCTAGACAGTGTTGTTCAATAGCTTTGCTGTCAGTCCATTCAACAAATTCACAAAAACAAGCAAAACACATTATACTCCGCTATGAAACAGTGCTGTATCTCTCCTGCACAACTTGACCAACAGCGAGAAGCACACTACAGTAGTGTACATCAATCAGATCTCATCACGTTTCTGAACTCCAGTTTACCCAATGATCTGGGTAGGCTACCCATTGCCTAGAAACTGAAAGCTAGTGGTACTGACTGCAGATGAAACACCTACATATCAATGCACCACATCTTCTCTATAACACGTAGCACTATGACACCTTATGTGCTGGAAATTAGTCTATAGTGCTGTCTTGGGAGACATGTAAAGAAATGCTTTAGAACGAGGTTGTGTCATAATGAGATCATATTCTACAGTGGAATTCATTCTGGGATCAATATCTCTAACTGGGATATATAAGAAATTGTGTGATATGGGGGCAATGGCATATATAATGTGGCAAGGATTTAACAGGGTCAGGAATATGGATCCCAGCTTCAATTCAGCTTTGAACATAACCTCATCATAATGCAACCACATTCTGAGGTCGTACTTGATACGACTCCCAGAACTAGAAGGAGCATTGCGTGTATGTCAACGCGTGGACATTTGGTAAAACTATTACGGCCTTCAGCACAAGTGACACAGGGAATATACATCAGTCTAAAACCATGAAATGCATCTACTCCAAAACTTCATAAATTACTGTTTAGCGAAGTTCTATTTTCAAACTGAAGTTCATTTTGATCAATCCAGCCGAGATAACTGCTTTGGCGTTAGTTTTCTCCATATGCAAGAGTATCTACCTACCGTGCACACAACTATGCATACACAGAAGAGAAGTGGTGAGTTCAAATAATGCACGGACACATTTAAGCAACGCTTCTACGATAAAGAACTACGATATTCACTCAAACTTCTCCCATTGATTGTTATTCTGCAAAACGAGGTCAACACCTATTGGTTTGGAAGAAGATGAAAGTGGTGTATAACGTTGAGTCTTGCGTCCGTCTATATACGACGCTGACGACCGCTGAGACGATGGCGCCACATTCGGCCTTTGTGGCCCGTGCGAAGTCTCACCCACGTCCATACTAAATATGTCCGGACTTAGGTTGCTGTTAGGCGGCAGAGTGGAACTTCGTGCATTAACGTTGGCTCCTGCAACCAAATTGGGACGCATTACGTTCGGGGGAGGTTGTGGCGAGATAGGTAGTCTGCCTGGCACTGGGCCAATTAACTGCGGACTCACAAGTCCAGGTGTGCGATGTCCCATCATCGGACCGCCCACCCACTGTGGCTGAACCGGAGGTTGATAGCCAACGAAATAGCCTGATCCAGCTGAAGGTGTTGGATAGAAGAGTTTTGGTGCTGGAAAGAGGTTAGGCATGGAAGAGAACGGGGCAGCCATCGGTGGAACGTTCAGTGCGCTGCCGTCTGCGCCGGTCGTATGCTTGATTCGATCGAAGTCAAGATTCCACTCTTTCAGCAAGTCGTCCTCATCCTCTGCAGCTGACCGGCCGGAAGCCAACTCGCCGGGCATGTCCACTACCAACTGACCGCTGGCCAGTGGATCGAACTGATCGAGACTTTCCTGCCGCTGTGGAATGACTGGTTTCGTCACCTCAGCTTGCATGAAAGCAGCGCGTGCGTCCCTCATTGACTGAGGATCGAAGGCCAGCGGGGATGGGTCTTTCCGGCGGAAAATGGCAGGCGAATGGCTCTGCAGCACGTCAGGTTTTGGAGGAAGCTTTGGTGGAGTAACGGTTGCTTTCGCTTTTGAAAGACGTGGCTTAGGGATTGGCGGTGTAAACTTCATCTCGCTGGTGTTGTCGACTGCCGATGTCTGCCGTACTTGCAGACCGTGTCTTTTCAGAGGATCGAATTCAATATTATCGAGCGAATTGAAAGAATTGGAACTGCTAGTATCTAAAGTGATCAGAGGTTCATCAACTGTAGGCTTCATGACATTACTCGTCTGGCCTCCACCGTTCGCTGTCAAATTCAAGATTTCTTCCGACTGTCTGTGCAGTGAAATAGGTCGAGCCCTACAGATGTCACCACTGGATGCAATGGAACCATTGCCTGTTGCGGAACCAGATGACCTAGAATCGAGACTTAACTCGCTGTTCATCTGTGACCAGTCCTCGCCGGTAAAGTTCATTTGTTCAGACATGTGTTCCTAGAAAACAAAAATTCAAACTTACATATCCAGTTTACTGCTTTACATGTCACGTGGCTTGTACACAGAGTACAAACCGTGTGTACACAAGAACTCTTTGATAACAGCATTCATAGTATCACAAATGAGTAAATGTAATTCAGATCAAGATAATTTCTTTACAACACAAAACCTTGTTAAAGGAATATATTTCATACGGCTCACAAAGGCAAAATCATAAGGAGATTTAACCATACGTCTTAACACTTTAACGACGAGCTGCACTGGTTTCCCAGTCACTTTTAATACATTCTCGCTGTTAAAGTGTTAAACAAGATTTGCTAACAATAAAATTATGCATAAATTAATTACTACCATTTGCTACTAAGTTGCAACATTAGCCAAATGCATATACACAAGTCGCCCCTTTCAATTTTCTTAACTATATATGGCGTTTTTTTTACACGAACCTCTTGGATAGATCTTGTTAAAAGGGGAAATTTATGTCAGAACTTTAAAAAATATTGCTTAAAAGAAGGATAAAAAGGAAAGAATAAGGGATTTTAGATGTAAGAGTCTGCCGTAACACTCTTTAATTTAAAGTTAATACTGGACAAAATTATGGCATATCGTCAAACTATTTACATGACGTACTCTATTTCAAGTAAAATAACTAAGCTATATTAATTTACTTATTTTAAAAGAGATATTATATACATTATCTTTCTCTATTTAGTATCTCTGGTTCTATTGGGTGAGCTTAATACTATAATATCATCATTCCAAATACCAAACAAGGCGCTATATAAAGTTTCAATTGCCATTACCATATTATACTGAAGACGTTGTTTTACCCATAAAACTCCGCCATCAACGTCGCTTTGTTCGTCATCGTCCGCGTACACCAGCGCAGGACCGGCTTTTAGATCCTCCAGGCTGTATGACTTTCTGAATGCCTTCTGGATGTCGGGATCACCCATAAGGTCAGTGTTGATGCGTCGCAAAGGGTTAAAGGTCAGTTCGGTTTCTTCAATTGAAATTCGTTCGACCTTCAGCTGGGCTATGTCAGTTCCAGCAAGACTGTCGTCTAAAATGGGGTGATAGCGTTGCACCCTGCAGATCAACAAACCAACAAAATGGATCAATTTAGAACAAACAAACAATTAAAGTTAAGATATCAACAATTTATCCAAAAGATGCAATTTCTTTTGAACATTTAATCAGAAATTTAGGTCCAAATGACACAAAAACTAAAACTTTGGCCGTGCTGGAGTCAGGAGTACCTCTGAGAAGTACCCTTGAAGAGGTGCTATATAAATCCCCTGAATAAACGAATGAAAAACTGCCACTTTCTTAATAGCATTTGTCCTGTCCAAGCTTTTCCAAATCAAGCAGAAAAAAAGGATCATATCGTAGATTTAAAATTCCAGAAGGTTGTTGTATACCACAGTAATATAAAAATAATGTAAGCTTCAGCTGTCATGAATTTTACAAGATTTTTATTCCACAGGATTAAAACTCACTTTTCCAATGATTGTCTTCGAATGGTTGACTGTCTAGGCGTTGGCACTGGTCCAAGAGCTCGGCTGAAGTTTGGAGGTGGCGGTCTTGGAGGCTATTAAAAATTACCATGTACATTACCACTCATAGTAATAATAGCAATCAGTAAATGTAGGAATCAGACTGGCTGTTAAATCAATAGTAAAATAAATTTGTTAAGACCAAAAGTAAATATTTATACCAAGTAGTAACAACAGCAGTCAGTAAACTTAGGAATCAGACTGGATGTTAAAATCCATAGTAAAATAATTTTGTTTAGATCAAAAGTAAATACTTTAACCAAGTATAATTTTTATTCAAATTTTTTTATAACAATAGATAAGAAGTTGTGTAATTTAAGGTTTCTTGATAGAATTTAGATACAGCTCCTCAGAGAATGAACACAGCTTTGAAGTAACACTGTAACAGGTTTACCCGACTGGGCTGGCCATATACGGCAATCATTTTGTGATTTCGAACTGACTGACTTGAATCCTCCTGCTCACAAAGAAAAACAAACACAACCACTAAACTTGTGCATACATACAGACAAGTACACATACATCTAGGCTGAAAAATCAACTAAACAATTTAGGGTGCATGTTGGCAGTGGCGTAACAAAGGCGGGGGCAGAGGGGGAGCAACAGTGCCTGGGCGCAGCACCAGAGGGGCACAAAATTAGCTTTCAGTGGTACACAGTTCTATGACAAGAACGATTAAAAGTCAACAAGAAAATTAAAAGGGGACACAGTCATCAACCCTTGCCCCTGGGCGTTGAAACCCTAAGTTATGCCACTACATGTTGGCAGGGTATAGAAAATCTCACAGCCAGAAGTTAGTTTTTGTAGACACTAATTAAAGTTTTACTGACCACAAAACTTTTAAAACTGAAATAATTATTGTTTACAATTTATATGGTGATATTACTTAATAAGAAACCTTCTGAAAGAGATCCATTCTGCAACACTAAAAGATTCTGCTCTCTACAGAATAATTCTGGGGAGAGCGCAATTTGACAAATCCATCACCCCAACGCCGTAGTATTTACCCTCTTAATGTCTTCAATCCTTGATGAAAGGTCTTTGAACGTCTTCTTACTTCTGTCCTTCACCTGAAATGTTACAACGAAATGGTTAAATCTGTTGGCTGCCATATTCAAAAGAGCCATCACATATGACATAAGGTAAATCACTCATCTACTATGCAAGTAAGAGGGGTTTAGGGTAATGGTAACAGTCTGGCACTAAGAGCAGAAGATCGACACATATGCGAGATTGCTTACCACTACCCTCCCAAGGTCGACTCAGCCTTTCATTCGTCAGATGGCGTTGGTAAAATGAGCAGTAGGACGTGATGGGCACCTTGCATGGCTGCCAAACAGTTAAATTCGACTCCTGTAATAAGTTGTGATCATCCGTTCATACTATGAATTGTAATCATACTGCGGTCTGTCAGTTTGAAGTAATGAACAAAGATTATTATTATAAGTCATTGTAGGTGAGGTTTTGGGTACAAAGGATCTTTTTCAGCAAGCGTGCAAACCAATAAATTCAACAACTGGACGACCGTGTTTCACAAACAGACATGGATCTCACATAGCGGATTTGAACCTCTGAGGCAGAGATGCAATCTGCCAACATGTTGTGTCCTGGATGGATAAATTCTTCCACTGGGTGCAATGACTGGTTTGCTACGTGCCCACTCCTGTACCACAGAACATACTGGTGCACAACACTACTGATAGACTTGCACAGGGACCTTAGGCAAGTCTTAACACACAAATAACTTGTTCATTCATTCATTCATTCAAAAATTTATATAGCGCCCCTTCAAGGTAACTACTCAGAAGCGCTAGTGCAGTCAACTGATGCAAAACATCTAGTCTAGTGCTGCTCTTTCTCATGTAGCAGCACTACATACAAGTATGGTCTCTAAGATCTTTGTAATGTATGTATGTATGCATATTTGTTTATTTCCAAAAAAAGACCTGTAAAAGCTGTAGGTGAACAGTAACAAGTGACAGTATGGCTATTTATGGTTGAGTTTGTTAGTACATGTTTCTATAAAACATTTTTGGGACAAAGTTCGAGTCTTTATCAGGGAGGGTGAAGTTGTGTGATCTTTGCCGAAAGTTAAATAATGCTAAGTAACTAGACAAAAACACAAAACACAAACAGAGCTTTCTAAGTACCTCTCAAACACATTTCCTGCCAAACTCAAAGGTGCAAGAGTTTATAAGAACAAGTTTAACTGCCTCACACACTTTGAGTGGCAATTAAAAGCACTAAATCCATTATGCTAGACAAAGTCGTTCAACGAAGACTCCATTGGTTTGGACTTGTAGAGAGTATGCCAGTTGACAGAATCCCACTCAGTGCACTACATGCAAGATTCGAAAGAAAAAGAAACAAAGGCAGACAAAGACTACGTCGGATAGACAACACAAATGAAGACATATAATCACTTGGACTAACACCAAGGGGAGCACGAGACTTGATAAATGACAGAGGACAATGGAGTTAATTTATTCGTACCCATCGCCGCTAAATGGCTAGTATCAGGAACTGATTATGATGATGAAATCCATTACGTATGTCTGGCTACACTACATAACAATATGTCAGTTAAATTGGGAGGAGCAGTTCTGGATAAGTAAATTGAGTTGCAAAATAAAACAAACTTTAAATTAAAGGAAATAATACAACCATTTTTCTGTTTTGTTTACCTTGGCTGTAAATTCAAACCATCTGTCTTTGCCTTCTCTTCTCAGCTTCTTTCCTTGTTTCTAGAAAAAAATACACAAAGACAATTCACTTTCCTGTTAGCAACCATTTCAGTGATGAAGAAATAGCCTATCAAATGCTGTGCGCCTTGAGTGCAAGAGATACCCTTGCAGCACTACATGTATAGTACTGTTCAAAGCATATGCATCCAAATGCATTCAGATGCGTTGCATTCAAATGTGACAGATGAAAGTCATCCAAAATACACTTATATCAACAGAACTACTTCTGTAGTGCACCCCAAACACCCATAAGCTAACTGCCACAATCTCCCTTATGTCATATGCCTTCAACATACATCTCCCCAATTTCTACTCTACCATTTCTACCATCTTCTCTGCGTCCTCGTGCCCACGATAAAGTTTTACCTAAAGCTGATAGTTTGGCACACAAATCTTATACAATTAGGATGTCAGCAACTAGTTTGGTTAAATGTTTTCGGGTTGCAATGCAAAGCGATTGCATTGTAATACAATTTTGAAACTGAACAAAACAGGGTTTTTGGTTTCAGATTGTGACCTAAACAAAGGCTACCCTAGAGAACAAGTATGAGTACCAACAGAATGACATTCCTCTACATGGTGTTGTCATAGGCAAGGCAACTGATTTGTATTGTAGTTTTTGAAAATTTGTAAAACGCCTCTTACAGTAAAGCTATTCAGAGGCGCTCTCAGCGTGACAGCCCCAATGGAATAAAAAGTCTTCAAGCAGCAGGCACAAGAGGGAGAGACCCCACCTGAAATCTTAGAGCAAAAGATGTGGAAGGTCATTCCAAGAGGAAGGACCCACAAAAGCAAAGGTGTGATGTTGGGCCATAGCAGTCTTTGTCCGAGAGACAAAGAGATCAAGACGGTCTAGAGAGTGAAGAGGACGAAGAGAAACAGCAGAGGCGACTTGCACACCAGATCACAAACGTACTTGGGAGCCAGTCTTTGTTGAGTTCTTGAAACCATGAGCAGAGTGGACGTATCACCGCCTACCTTCATATGGTTACTCCAGTCTTTGTATCGTGACTGCGTTCCCCATTTATCGCTGTAAAGACTTGCTTCCTGGTCAAAGTCATCCTTGAAGCCTTCGCCAGCATTCAGCAGGTCCAGGCGGTCGGAGACGAACTGCTGGAACGTCTGGAATTGTAGAATCTTCTTAAGAAATGGCTGCATGCTGGTTGGACGAGAGATCACAAAGGCGTCCGGGTCAAACGTAATTGGCTCACCAGGCCGAAACCTCAGAGCATCTCGGTAGCCACCTGCAAATGGTTGGAAAGTCATATAATTAATTCGACAAACTGTCTTGGAAATGCGAGGATGCTATACAAATAGACAAACTTGCCATGATCTGGTTAGTTAAGCTTTTCCTCTCCTATGTCCCCAATAACCTTGATATACCATAACCTCTCCGATTCTAATCTTGGTTTCTTTATTATATTGTTTGTATATTATTAGATTGTTTGTATGTAATAAGCTTGCCATGTATGGTGCTGTGCATTTGCTAGTGCTTTTCATTAAAGAATATACTTAATTAATTAATTAATAATAGGTCATCCAAGGCTAGACTTTCAGTGCAAGTTTGTTATCAGGCTTATAGTATTTAAGTTGAAGCTTAAAGAAAAATATTGTTTAAGTCAGAAATATTTTAGCCAAAAATATTGTTTAAGTCTAAAACGATAATTCTGAGGAACGTTTTCAATCTGCATTTGTACAAACACATGCACGTTAAAAATATCTGTCAAGGTAGCCGAGACTTCTCACCAATCAACGCAACCATGGCCTTGAGAAATGCCCGAGCAATTCCATCCCCCGCCAGTTGATTGCCGTGCATTTTATCCTGTTGCTTAAGATGCCTCTTCAAACTTGAAACCTTTAAGTCAACAAGAACAGGTCACTTATAAATAATGCCAATAAAACATCAACAGTATCAAACAACATCAAGGAAGAAATAATAATAATAATATAATATTCGTATATTCAATTAAAATTGATAAAATGCAGTATGATTACATGAAATAGTAGGAACACGTGATAACAAGTTAAACACAGAGTCAATTTCATAACTGTATGGCATTGGCAGTCTGTTCTACTGCTGCTCATTTTACCATTGTCCCTAGGGAGTGGAAGGCTGAATTAACCATACAGGGCTAGCAGGTATTGAAACCACATCCTTCTGTTCTTCGTGTCATTGTATTATCATTCAACCATCACCCTGCCCCAAGCACAGATTGTGATGGCTGCCATTCTTTCCTAATCTCCCATCCGCTTGTGTAGTTAAAAAAAGGCTTCTTGCATGATTCATTCATTTAAGAGATTTATATAGCGCCCCTTCAAGGTTATCAACTCAGAAGCGCTCTCGACCCAACCCTGGCTAAAGAGAACAGTCTTGAGGTTAGAGTAGAACGTGGCCGCAAGGGTTGTAGGCATTAGGTGTAGAGCCACAGGAAGCCCATTCCAGATTGCAGAGCCATCTTCATCATCTTTGTGACACTTTCATGGTCATTGGGAATCTTCTTTCTAAGAACATGGTAAACCATAACATTCAACAGCACAACCATTGCTCAAATGTTGTGGTAGAAAGGTGGTGACATGAACACACTCACAACCATCTGGTTACATCTTGTGTGCAAGTCACACTCACCATATTCAACTCTGTTAAATAGCATGTATGCAACTATGCATGTATGTAGCACTTTTGGGGAAAGGAGTCATATACATACAAGTAATTATATTATATTAAGTCTAATTAATTAACTGACAAAATTATGTAGAACCATAATAACAACTATATGAAATGTGAGAAAAAAATCGTGTTGTCTACTGAACTCACGACTTCATCAGGCACCATAGCAAGGTCATCATATTCAGACTCTACTGTATTGGTGTCCAAATTCAGAATCACTGTGTCTCCAAGTTCCTGGACTCTAGTTTTCTGGTAAACAAGAAATAAAACACCAACATCAATAAAAGCAAAAACAGATAATACCATTTTAACCTATTAATTTCTGTAATCATATATGTACTGGTATAGTATTGTAACATTAATGGAACTTAATACAATTACACTTGCCTAGTCATGAGGAAAGGAGTAGGAGGGGCAGTCCCTTTAAACTAGCCGTGAGACAGCCATGGGTATGAAATGTTAGCGACTTCATTCTCTTATCCTTGGCATATGAGGGAGGGTGGCCAGTCCTCTCCCTCGCCGTCTCATCCTCCCACTGACAGTATACAGTCAGTGTACTCATTCTAGCTGAGTTGAATAGGGGTGCAGGCAGAGCAGAAATCTAGAACCAAATTTCTGCCCTGGAGGGGATTTGAACCACTGACCTCTTGATAGGACAGTCTAGCACGCTAACCACTGCAATATATAAGGCCTGAATAAGATAGACTGGCAGATTATATTATTGTGATTACTGCGATGTGTGTACACTAAAATACAGTTAGCAATTGGTTTATTAAAAGATATTCTTACTTACTTACTTACTTACCATCGAGCACCCCATTTATCACTATCTTCACACTGCTATTCTTTGCTGCATGTTAGAAATGGACAGCAGAATGACTGAATTTTGTTCAACTAACCTTCATAACAGATGAATGCAGACCAATCATGTAAGGCATCGGAGCACTGAAAACAGTCAATCAATGCATCCAATCAAATAATAATAATAATCACCTAAACCTGCTCCACAATCTATGCTAACTGCCATCATGGCTTTGCAGTCTCTCAGAAAAGCGGTCCATATTTGCTGGATAAATTCTCATTCATACTGATATTTTTATATTTTGCCTTTATACCACGTAGAAAAGTCGTAGATCTTTGACCAGCATATGCTTGAGATCATAGAAACCTCATTTCCAAATGGCACAACTTCAAGTAAAAATCAATGACCTCTTCAGTAAAGAGTAACTTTTAAGTATTATTGGAGTAATAGACTTCTTAGTTGCCTCTTATAAGAAGAATAGCAGTCCCTTAAACTAGCCCTGAGGCAGCCATGGGTATGAAGCATTACCGACTTCATTTTCTTAGCCTCGGCACATAAGGGTGGGTGGCCATTCGTCTTTTTCGCCATCTCATCTTCTCACTGACAGTGCACTCATTATAGCTGAGTTGGCTAGGAGGCACAGATGGAGCAGAAATCTCAAACCAAATTTCTGCCTTGGCAGGGATTTGAACCCCCGACCTCTCGATTGACAGTCCAGCATGCTAACTACTACACTATCCAGCATCCCCCTTAAAACTTTCCTTTAATTATGAGAATGAACAGGATGCAAATCACAGCAACCTCTTGAGGAAGCTGTAAAAGATAGTGTCATGTCTTCTCTGCTGGCTAGGCAATAAAGCAGATACTGAACAGATCTCATTTTGAGTTACTTACCTACAGTAGTCAAGTAGATGTGGAGGAAGAACAGGAATGTAGAGATGTTGCCTGGCAGAAAAAAATGAGCATTATAGCATCTTTAGTCACAATGCTACAAACTATGCTGATCAATGTAGCTCTTTCTACATTAGCATTATGTTCAGTTATTAGGCTTCAAAGTGTACTATATGAGCAACTGTACAGAAAGAAATACCTGCATCAAATATCAGTGTTTCAAAGATCTTAACTAATTCTATCCAAATGATTACCATGTAGAAATTCACTTTTCCTTCCTTAGAACCAACTATTGATTTGATCAATTCCTTGTAAATTACTAAATGGCTGCAGATAAGAAGAGTTTGTATTACAGTCAAGAGACATGCATCAACTTTGGATAAAATCACCTCCCACTCCATTTAGCAGGTAATAGAATCATCAGTTACCAGCAGAACCACTATTCTAGGTCATTTCAGTGCTTTGGCTTGGTAACAACTTTGCTGTTCAGTGTTCAAGTATCATTAGTATATCAAAATCTACCAGCAACATTAAAAATGAAACCACTATTGTGTGACTCAAAACACAAACTCAGAGAGTAACTGAAAAACACTGATCTAATCATATTTTAAAACAACTAATTTCTAAAATGTTTCAAATTCTGATAAAACACAGACAGAAAGACAGAGATACTGATAGGCAGTCAAGCACATACAGACATACAGAGAGAGAAACCGGCAGACACACTGATAGACAGCGAGAGATACTGGTATGCAGACAGACAGACACAGAGAAGCTGAAAACCAGGTGTGTCAAACAGTCTCAGAGCTTACCGGCGCACCTCTGAGTAGATATCTTGAAGGGGTGCTATATCAAGTTTTTTTTGATTGATTGATTGATTATTCCTTAGCCAGCTACTTTCCTTGGCAAGTTACCCCACACTTAACTTTGTTGAAAGCCTCATATATTTCCTGGGCTTCACTGGAAATAGCAGAGCAAAATAAGTTCTGATGAAACTAGGTTGAACATCTAATTGTTTGGTGGAAGTCTGTGATAAGAGAGATATGAACGAGATACCAATTCATCGGATGTAGCAGAAGGGCTGCTCCAGGTATGCAGGCGGTTAGGCGACTTAGACTCTGGCTGACTACGAGGATTCTTCTCTCAAACAACATACTAAGTACAGAACAAAAACAGCAAAGTAATGTTATCACTAATTTATTACAGACCTCAATCAACCTAAGTAAATGTAATGTAATCAGAAAAATCTCTCAGTGCCACACAAAAAAAGCTGCATTGCCAACACTTAGTTATTAACTGGTGCTTAGTCAAAACAAATTTGCAGGGGCATGATTGTTTGGTAAGTTTCAGTGCAATGGTATAAATCCAGAGGTCACGTGGAAAGAGCAAGTGAGATGCCATAGAGGAAAATGTTAACATTTGGTGTTGCTTTGCTGATATTTGAAGTTAGTGAAAGAAGTATGGATAATGACTGAAGAACTGTTGAATCGATACACCTCAATGCCCTGCCACGGCCTCTATGAGCGATCAGAAAAAACAGAGCGAAAATTAATGCAACACATGTGCAACAATTACCAGTAAGCATTCTCAATTGCAACTCTGTTGATTAAATCTCTCTGGCCAGCTGCAGACAGCCTTAGTTTTACCTTGAACCCTCTCCACAATTATGACTGCGTCCATAATCAATAGGCCAAATGTGTAATAATAATAATAACACTGGCAATTTCTATGAAGATGTCCCTAATCAATACACCAAATGTGTAATAATAATAATAACACTGATAATTTCTATGAAGATGTCCCTAAATTAATACACCAAATGTGTAATAATAATAATAACACTGATAATTTCTATGAAGATGTCCCTAAATTAATACACCAAATGTGTAATAATAATAATAACACTGATAATTTCTATGAAGATGTTCCTAAATTAATACACCAAATGTGTAATAATAATAATAACACTGATAATTTCTATGAAGATGTCCCTAAATTAATACACCAAATGTGTAATAATAATAATAACACTGATAATTTCTATGAAGATGTTCCTAATCAATAGGACAAATGTGTAATAATAATAATAACACTGGCAATTTCTATGAAGATGTCCCTAATCAATACACCAAATGTGTAATAATAATAATAACACTGATAATTTCTATGAAGATGTCCCTAATCAATACACCAAATGTGTAATAATAATAACAACACTGGCAATTTCTATGAAGATGTCCCTAATCAATACACCAAATGTGTAATAATAATAATAACACTGATAATTTCTATGAAGATGTCCCTAATCAATACACCAAATGTGTAATAATAATAATACTGATAATTTCTATGAAGATGTCCCTAATCAATACACCAAATGTGTAATAATAATAATAACACTGATAATTTCTATGAAGATGTCCCTAATCAATACACCAAATGTGTAATAATAATAATAACACTGGCAATTTCTATGAAGATGTCCCTAATCAATACACCAAATGTGTAATAATAATAACAACACTGGCAATTTCTATGAAGATGTCCCTAATCAATACACCAAATGTGTAATAATAATAATAACACTGATAATTTCTATGAAGATGTCCCTAATCAATACACCAAATGTGTAATAATAATAATAACACTGGCAATTTCTATGAAGATGTCCCTAATCAATACACCAAATGTGTAATAATAATAATAACACTGATAATTTCTATGAAGATGTCCCTAATCAATACACCAAATGTGTAATAATAATAATAACACTGATAATTTCTATGAAGATGTCCCTAATCAATACACCAAATGTGTAATAATAATAATAACACTGATAATTTCTATGAAGATGTCCCTAATCAATACACCAAATGTGTAATAATAATAATAACACTGGCAATTTCTATGAAGATGTCCCTAATCAATACACCAAATGTGTAATAATAATAATAACACTGATAATTTCTATGAAGATGTCCCTAATCAATACACCAAATGTGTAATAATAATAACAACACTGGCAATTTCTATGAAGATGTCCCTAATCAATACACCAAATGTGTAATAATAATAATAACACTGATAATTTCTATGAAGATGTCCCTAATCAATACACCAAATGTGTAATAATAATAATAACACTGGCAATTTCTATGAAGATGTCCCTAATCAATACACCAAATGTGTAATAATAATAACAACACTGATAATTTCTATGAAGATGTCCCTAATCAATACACCAAATGTGTAATAATAATAACAACACTGGCAATTTCTATGAAGATGTCCCTAATCAATACACCAAATGTGTAATAATAATAATAACACTGATAATTTCTATGAAGATGTCCCTAATCAATACACCAAATGTGTAATAATAATAATAACACTGATAATTTCTATGAAGATGTCCCTAATCAATACACCAAATGTGTAATAATAATAATAACACTGATAATTTCTATGAAGATGTCCCTAATCAATACACCAAATGTGTAATAATAATAATAACACTGATAATTTCTATGAAGATGTCCCTAATCAATACACCAAATGTGTAATAATAATAATAACACTGATAATTTCTATGAAGATGTCCCTAATCAATACACCAAATGTGTAATAATAATAATAACACTGATAATTTCTATGAAGATGTCCCTAATCAATACACCAAATGTGTAATAATAATAATAACACTGGCAATTTCTATGAAGATGTCCCTAATCAATACACCAAATGTGTAATAATAATAATAACACTGACTGGCAATTTCTATGAAGATGTCCCTAATCAATACACCAAATGTGTAATAATAATAATAACACTGATAATTTCTATGAAGATGTCCCTAATCAATACACCAAATGTGTAATAATAATAATAATACTGATAATTTCTATGAAGATGTCCCTAATCAATACACCAAATGTGTAATAATAATAATAACACTGATAATTTCTATGAAGATGTCCCTAATCAATACACCAAATGTGTAATAATAATAATAACACTGATAATTTCTATGAAGATGTCCCTAATCAATACACCAAATGTGTAATAATAATAATAACACTGATAATTTCTATGAAGATGTCCCTAATCAATACACCAAATGTGTAATAATAATAACAACACTGGCAATTTCTATGAAGATGTCCCTAATCAATACACCAAATGTGTAATAATAATAATAACACTGATAATTTCTATGAAGATGTCCCTAATCAATACACCAAATGTGTAATAATAATAATAACACTGGCAATTTCTATGAAGATGTCCCTAATCAATACACCAAATGTGTAATAATAATAATAACACTGATAATTTCTATGAAGATGTCCCTAATCAATACACCAAATGTGTAATAATAATAATACTGATAATTTCTATGAAGATGTCCCTAATCAATACACCAAATGTGTAATAATAATAATAACACTGATAATTTCTATGAAGATGTCCCTAATCAATACACCAAATGTGTAATAATAATAATAACACTGGCAATTTCTATGAAGATGTCCCTAATCAATACACCAAATGTGTAATAATAATAATAACACTGGCAATTTCTATGAAGATGTCCCTAATCAATACACCAAATGTGTAATAATAATAATAACACTGATAATTTCTATGAAGATGTCCCTAATCAATACACCAAATGTGTAATAATAATAATAACACTGATAATTTCTATGAAGATGTTCCTAATCAATACACCAAATGTGTAATAATAATAATAACACTGATAATTTCTATGAAGATGTCCCTAATCAATACACCAAATGTGTAATAATAATAATAACACTGATAATTTCTATGAAGATGTTCCTAATCGATAGGACAAATGTGTAATAATAATAATAACACTGGCAATTTCTATGAAGATGTCCCTAATCAATACACCAAATGTGTAATAATAATAATAACACTGGCAATTTCTATGAAGATGTCCCTAATCAATACACCAAATGTGTAATAATAATAATAACACTGATAATTTCTATGAAGATGTCCCTAATCAATAGGACAAATGTGTAATAATAATAATAACACTGATAATTTCTATGAAGATGTCCCTAATCAATAGGCCAAATGTGTAATAATAATAACACTGACAATTTCTATGAAGATGTCCCTAATCAATAGGCTAAATGTGTAACAATAAGGACACTGACAATTTCTATGAAGATGTCCCTAAACAATAGGCTAAATGTGTAACAATATTTAAGGACACTGACAATTTCTATGAAGATGTCCCTAATCGGGGGCCAAATGTGTAACAATAAAAACACTGACAATTTCTAATGCGTCGTAACCCAGCCATAAAGTGATTACTCTGAGTCAAGCATTACATGCTGTGGATTATATTAGATTAGGCTCCACAAATTTTATTAAGTTAAACAAGCATTAGTTTCTAGTCCCTTGATGTAATAAAACAACGGTTAAAAATGTTAGCATGTGAACAGGAACTTGTAAGGACTGATATTTACATACAAAATAAAAACTCTACAGATAACACAGCTACAGCTGTCACAGCTTAATATCACGTATGTAAGTGTGTATGTACGTATACATATGCAGAAGAGAAGAAGAGCAGTCCATTAAACAAGCCCATGGGTATGAAGTATTAGAGACTTCATTTTCTTAGCCTTGGCATATGAGAGCGGATGTACAATCCTCTCCCTCGCCATCTCATCTTATCACCGACAGTGTACGGTCAGCGTACGCTTTATAAATGTTTGAATACAATACAAAAATACTCATTCTAGTGGATTTGGCTAGGGGGCGCAGGAAGAGCAGAAATCTCGAACCAACTTTCTGCCCTCATATGTAACATGGCACTAAATATACCACTGCCACTAACTCAGCTCTCAAAAGTGCAACTTCCTTAGCAAGTAGCCTCACACAAGCTTTGTTTAACCCTTTAACGATGAGCTGCATTGGTTTCCCATACACTTTAGTACACACTTGTTGTTAAAGGGTTAAAGCCTCATATATTTTCTAGGCTTCACTGGAAATAGCAGAGCATACTAAGTTCTGATGAAACTAGGTTAAGGTCCAAATGAACATCTAATTGTTTCGTGGATGAACATTGCCTGCATGCATTATGACACAACACGATTGAAACAAAACACCCTACAATTATCATCATGTCCTATTGTTTTCATTTAACAACTGATAGGCTGACTATGCATATTTATACACCCATGTAGGCAAGCACATATCTACATGTATGTATGAATCTGTGTATGCAGGCAGGCATATACATAGGTTTTATGATGTATGTATGTATCTACACAACACAATACAACTGGGGCACGGTGGTTTGGGGGTATGTTCGGTGCCTTGCAGCTGGAGGGTTGTGGGTTCGAATCCACCTCAAAAGCTGCCACGTAGGGACCCTGGGCAAGTCCTTCACTCGCAATTGCTCATGCGCTTCGGCGTGAAACTCCGATTCAGCGTCCACGCAGTAGTCTGGAGCGCCTCTGAATAGGCAATCTGGTAGGGGCGCTATAACAAGTGTTCAAATACAATACAATTGTATTGCATTGTATTGTATCTAAAGATTTATACAGCGCCTCTCTCAGAATAACTATTCAGAAGCACTCTCAGCACAAAAACATTATACAGGCAGTATGCATTTTAGCATGTATTTACATATGTATCTACATTCTACATACATAAGTACATACACAGCATGCAGGTATTTACCTGTAGTAGACATATGTTTTATGTCAACATTTCATAGTGACTCATAAGAACTCCTCTACAGCAATTGCAGACAGCCCAACTAATGATCGAGTAACTTTGTGTACTCACAATTTTTCGTGCACGTTTTCCAAATTACTCAGTCTAGTGTAAATAGATCCAATTAACTGATTCACAATTAATGACAATGGCAATTCATCATTAATGAGACAGCCAAAAATTCACCTCAACTCACCTGGCAAATACAGCCATCATATTGTTGACATCCAAACAACTGCAGAACTCATTTAGATTTCGCTAAATGAAAAATGAAAACATTGCTTTTTTAATAAAGAAAACATCCAACATGCCATTTTCCGTCAGCATTACCAACAGCACATCATTTGCACTTAAAGTTACCATTAACTTGTCACTTTCACCCAGCATTACCATTACCATGTAATATTCTTTCAGCATTACCATTAACATGTTATTTTCACTCATATACCTTCAGAATTACCATTAACATGTTATTTTCACTCATGATATACCTTCAGAATTACCATTAACATGTTATTTTCACTCATGATATACCTTCAGAATTACCATTAACATGTTATTTTCACTCATGATATACCTTCAGAATTACCATTAACATGTTATTTTCACTCATGATATACCTTCAGAATTACCATTAACATGTTATTTTCACTCATGATATACCTTCAGAATTACCATTAACATGTTATTTTCACTCATGATATACCTTCAGAATTACCATCAACATGTTATTTTCACTCATATACCTTCAGCATTACTATTAACATGTTATTTTCACTCATGATATACCTTCAGAATTACCATTAACATGTTATTTTCACTCATGATATACCTTCAGAATTACCATTAACATGTTATTTTCACTCATGATATACCTTCAGAATTACCATCAACATGTTATTTTCACTCATATACCTTCAGCATTACCATTAACATGTTATTTTCACTCATATACCTGCAGCATTACTATTAACATGTTATTTTGACTCATATACCTTCAGCATTACCATTAACATGTCATTTTCACTCATATACCTTCAGCATTACCATTAACATGTTATTTTCACTCATATACCTGCAGCATTACTATTAACATGTCATTTTCACTCATATACCTTCAGCATTACCATTAACATGTTATTTTCACTCATATACCTGCAGCATTACCATTAACATGTCATTTTCACTCAAATACCTTCAGCATTACCATTAACATGTTGTTTTCACTCATATACCTGCAGCATTACTATTAACATGTCATTTTCACTCATATACCTTCAGCATTACCATTAACATGTCATTTTCACTCATATACCTGCAGCATTACTATTAACATGTCATTTTCACTCATATACCTTCAGCATTACCATTAACATGTCATTTTCACTCATATACCTGCAGCATTACTATTAACATGTCATTTTCACTCATATACCTTCAGCATTACCATTAACATGTTATTTTCACTCATATACCTTCAGCATTACCATTAACATGTCATTTTCACTCATATACCTTCAGCATTACCATTAACATGTTATTTTCACTCATATACCTGCAGCATTACTATTAACATGTCATTTTCACTCATATACCTTCAGCATTACCATTAACATGTCATTTTCACTCATATACCTGCAGCATTACTATTAACATGTCATTTTCACTCATATACCTTCAGCATTACCATTAACATGTTATTTTCACTCATATACCTTCAGCATTACCATTAACATGTCATTTTCACTCAGAGTTACCATAAGCATGCCATATTCCCAGGGTTGGCAAGTTGTTGCCACCGTCGGTTATAACCGGTTATTGCCATGGCTATAACCGTCCCGGCAACAACCTCTTGGCAATAATGGCAACAACCTCTTGGCAAAAACCTTTTGGCAAAAATAGGAACTATTAATTATTGTGGTAATAAAATCTGGAATCTTCACAGTTAGCTTCATTTTTTATTTCTTCTGGCTTGCTACTTTACAGAGTTGAATGATTTAAATATATCATGCTTTAAATCAATCAAGTTTTTCCAAATAAAAATCACCTGATTTAAATAACCATATAATTTCTTCCTAATACAAGACATTTACAACTTTTACATATTAAGTACAGTCAATATCGAATTGTGTAATTATGAATTAGAAATTTTGCCAAACCACTGGCTTCTAAACACTACTAATAAATTATATACTACCAGGTAAGTATATAGAAAAGGCAATGACCCTGTTGACCTGAATATTACTACTGCAGTGCAAATGGCAGTGTATTTTGGAGTAGTTGAACTGTAGGTCAGAATTTTTTTTATCCTAATCTCATATAGTTGACTTTAACTAAATTTATACTAAGGGGTAATATAGATTTACTACAGTAGTTTTAATTTCCCACAAGAAACATTTATTATAATAACTATGCAGTCTGTGCAGTGAAATATGATTTTAATTTGCCTTGCTCTTACTTTGGAGAAAATGGGCAACAACTGGCAATAACCGGCCGGCAACAACTGGCAATAACCGGTTATTGCCTCTGTCCCGGCAACAATAGGTTGTTGCCGGCATTAACCCAACCCTGCATATTCCTGCAGAATTACCATAATTAGTAAGTCATTTTCACTCACATTCTCTGGTAGGAAAGGCAACTGATTTGGAATAGGACAAACAAAGTTGACTTTCTGCAAAAACAAAAAAGCAGTATTTTAAAAGTTTCAAAATATAAACTCCCAATAAAGGTCGTTTGTTATTTAAATGAGTATTCACATAAAGCAACCATTAAATCAGAGGTATCAAAGAGCGGGCCACGCTGACGGTGATTTTCTGGCCCGCAAAGCCTTTCCTAAAGACTACTGTGACATCACTACTATGATGTTCGTGACTGATAATGACGATAAAAATTAAGATTTTATAAACATAATTTTTGTGTGTATTCTAAAAATGTGGCATTTAAGATTTAGTTTTGCGAGCCCCTCCCACGCCCCTATCCCCATTTTGCTCAGGCTCATTTGCAATGTTCCCTCTAATTTTTTGAAGTCTGTGTGTGCATAAAATTGCTTTTGTGCAACATTTTTACAAGGAGAGTAAAACTCTGTGCGCATTGCGGATTCGGCGGATAATCAACGTTACCGTGTCTTCAACTTACCATTTTAGGCCTACATGTACGTTACTTAAAATTCTAGCATTTGTTTAAAATATGACGGAGTATGGAGTTAAGGAATATAAAAAGTTTTACATGGAAAAATAGATTTATTAGTAAAACACGAGTGTCTCAGAGATATATTGTAATGTGGCCTAACCTTTACAAACTTTTTGGTGTGTGCGCTCCATGTTTTCTTGTGTGCGCTCGTCTCACGACCTCTGTGCGCGTGCACACGCGCACAGCTTAGAGGGAACATTGCTCATTTGGCACTCTGGCATGTTACTGGCTGGAAAAATACTGCCACTGGCCCACCATTGAAAAAGGTTTGACACCTCTGCCTTAAATAGATCTAAACATACATATGTAGATATACATACAATACATACATACATACATGCATGCATGCATGCACACACACACATACACAGTTCAGTCTTGCTTCAGCAGTAGGGCTCCATATCAATCATTCAATGGGCTAGACTCACATAAGAGTCTGAGAAATTGAGAAAGTGACTGATACCTCGTTGGCAATGGCAACATTCTCTCCCGGTTTAAAGGACTGCAGCGTAAACAAAGCGTTCAGAAATGGCAGAACTGATGAACTGGTTCTGCAACTCAGCTGGCTTGAGATGTTGTCAAGTACACGGTAGAAAATTTCATACCACGGGAGACAGCTGCAATACAACATCAGAACAGTCACGCACACTGGGAAATCTACCCTTGTGACCCATACTGGGAAATTTACCCCTTAAACCCATACTGGGAAATTTACCCTTTATACCCATACTGGGAAATTTACCCTTTTGACCCATACTGGGAAATTTACCTGTAAGACAGCTGCAATACACCATCAATACAAGTCACACACACTGGGAAATTTACCCTTGTGACCCATACTTGGAAATTTACCCCTTAAACCCATACTGGGAAATTTACCCTTTTGACCACAACTGGAAAATGTACCTGTAAGACAGCCGCAATACAACATCAATACAAAGTCACGCACACTGGGAAATTTACTCTTTTGGCCATACTGGAAAATTTACCCCTTTGACCATACTGGGAAATTTACCCTATCGACCTATCCTGGGATATTTACCATTTTGACCCATACTGGAAAATTTACACTTTTGTCATACATAGTAAAGGGGTTTGGCTTTAACCTTAAATGACTTCAACATAATATATTAACAGCACTTTCCAGAATGTATCCTAAGCTTTTAAAGTTTAAAGCAATCGGTCTACTGTATATATAATAGTCCAGGAACTGCAACTCCAGGGCATTTGGAAATGCTTGCAAATAAAACATTGTACAAAATACTATAAAAAAACACACAGCCAATCAATCATAGGCCGCTAATTAGTCTTACACTGTTGTTATTGTAAAGTGACAGTGAAGCACATTCCACAGGAATCAAGAAAATCTCATTGACAGGCTGGATACTAACACTTTGACACTGATGGACCCAGAAAAAATAACAATGAAAATTATCAACAGAGCAAAACCTTCTGAAAAAGTCCCAACCAATTAAACAAATGCCAAGACTCAACAATAACCACATTATCTCAAGGCAAGGCTACAGATACACAGGACTTAGGGCCTGAAAACTGACTGGGAACTGATAAGGAGAGCAATAAATGCATTTGGCAGCATATAAAGCAACCACTTCCAGGACAGCGATTGCATTCCACTGTTATCACACAGTGCCATTGACGAGTTTTCTACCAACACTTGAAGAAGCCTGTAAAAAGTGCTAACAGCAGATGCTCTTCAGTGCATAAACAATCTATCTATCTGTCTATGAAATTTATATAGCGACCCTTCAAGATAACTACTCGCAGGCGCTCCTGATCCAGGCCTGGTCAAAAAGGAAAGTCTTAAGTGGGTTACAAAATGAATCAGAGGGGTCTTGCGGTAGAGAACGCAGGGCAGAGGGGAGGCTATTCCACAAGAACGACCCACGATCAATAAACAATAAACCAGCAACTGGATGAACAAACAGTTCAATGAATAAACATACATGAGACCATGTGTTGCACTAGGTCATGCATGGGTTACTCAGTCAGCCATCAACCATAATAAGTCAGCAGAACGGCTAAATATAGATTCATACATCATTTAAGCATTGTCAATACTTCAATACACTTGACATTTTCCACCCAGTTCACATTTCATTTTGAAACAAACTGCAGAATCCATTTCAGGCACATAGCTGGGCTGTCAGCTAATTTTATTGTAACTGAACATTTATAAAAGTGCCACCCAAAGATTCAGAGGCGCTCCCGACCCAAATCAGTGTTATCACTAACAAATAAAATGGACTTCAGGCGTTTCCCAAACAGGGGAAGAGAAAGGCCGAGGAGCTCATGCTGCAAGTCCTATGGAAGACATTTCCAACATAGGCAAAACTTCTAGATTGAGACCAACCAGAAGGCCTCTGGCGGCCAAGCAGAGACTGGAGCAACCAGAGTGAAGAGACCAAGGTACAGGAGGTCTATAGGCATGAGGTAAGTGGGGGACCCAATCCTCACCAGGTACAGAAAGTCTCAAGGTATGAGGTAAGGAGGGCTCAATCCTCACAACGAGGATTTCTCAGTGATCAAACTGTCAGTGACTGTTCCACTAAAAATAGACTTATTAAAAACTAGAAAACAACACGAAAACTTTACCTAATTATACATAGGCAGGTTTGCGTTTGTGATGACGTCCGACAAAAGCCGAACTTAAATCGACTCTCAATGTCTGTAAGGACGAATGTAAAATGCTCTTCTGTTTTACTGCTGAAAAAAGAACATAATTAAGTGCAAATTAAATTAAATACAAATATAATTAAAAGCCTTGTCAAGTTGTCAACGTTAAGAAACCTTTGCAATATTTGTTTATACAACATTAGGGTAACTGCTACGGAGTTTAAATAGACATTGAAAGAAAA
This sequence comes from Aporrectodea caliginosa, assembly GCA_020284085.1. NCBI lineage: Eukaryota > Metazoa > Annelida > Clitellata > Crassiclitellata > Lumbricidae > Aporrectodea > Aporrectodea caliginosa. The sequence goes on from JACEVL010006450.1 coordinate 1,626,994, forward strand.
GTGCAAAATTACATTTGCTGGAACTTTTCCAATGAAAGAAAGCAGCTGAAAGTTGATGGAACCAAGTATCATAAGCTAAATAGCTAATAGCTAAAAGCAAACAGCAAGTTTCACATGTGATAACCGCTGCACTTAGAAGTAATGCCTATTGATAGCAGTTGTTTTACCAGAGGTATGCACTACAGTGAGAAAGTTCAAGATTATTTTAACACTTTAATGGCGAGCGTCTACTGAATCTGACCAATGCAGCTCGTTGTTAAAGTGTTAAAAAACAGGTGCAAATGAAGAGCAAAATGGCTCACCACTTCACAGAAAGACAACTGCTGTTTTAGATACATACAACATTAACTGTAAACCAATGCAATCACGGTTTGAAGAGAAAGCCAAAAAAATGTATAATTACTGGCTAAAGGCTGGCTAATTGCAGCATATTAAACTAATTAAACCAGCATGAACCTTTTCAATACAACCGGCTAGTGAGCAAAATGAATCAGCAAAAACTTAGCATGAACAGTCACATAAGTGACAAACACTTTGGATGCATAGTCACATAAGTCACAAACACAATGGATGAACAGTCACATATGTCACAAAGACTTAAGCTGAATGATCAGAAAAGTCACAAAGACTTAGGCTGAACAGTCACATAAGTCACAAACACTTAGGCTGAACAGTCACATAAGTCACAAACACTTAGCATGAACAGTCATATAGGCCTTAGTGACTACGTTTTTGTGACTTAACAAGAACAGTCACATAAGTCAGAAAGAGTAAGCATGAACCGTCACATGAGTCACAAAGGCTTAGCAAGAACATTCACATAAATCACAAACACTTAGCATAAACAGCCCATAAATCCCAAACTTACCGTAGCACGAACAGTGACATAAGAAAGTCAGAGAGATCAAAGGTCAACTGAATAATTATCTCACTTGGATTAAACAAAACTTACTTGGAATCATCTGATAGACATGGAAAGGCAAACTTCGGAACTGACTTAAGAACTTCCTACAAACATCAACGTGTTATCATTTTAATATTTTGAGGAACACAAAGCATAACATCAAACAGCGCAAACAACGCTATAAAGTAAACAAAAGCCGACATCAACAGACGTAAGCAAATCCAGTAACCGACACCAGCTGAACACATTCTCAGCATGTCATATAAATAGTACTAGCAGTGTGTGTGCCTAAATTATGTTTGAATGATAGATACACTAGGCCTACCTTACAAAGCAATGTTTTGGATCCATACCATGGATCTAAAACTTTAACCATGCAGCATTATAACTGGAGGACTTTTGGTCCCACTCCCACACAATAACATTGGCAGATTGGTGATTTCTGTCCTGGGTCATTCCTATGGAACAGACAGTTTAAAAAATTGTCTAAAATCTATCTGGGTCACACCATTTTAGATCTACCAGACCACCATGTTTAGTGCCCTTTGAGGTTTTTAAAAGCACTGTACAAATAGCCAGAAGGTCACACACAAACACACACACACACACACCACAAGGTCACACACACACACACACACACACACACACACACCCACATACACATGGATACATCCACATAATAAGGTCATCTTCCGATGCTGAATGAAGCCTGGGATTCGCATCCATGCCCACGTCAGAGCAGAACGTGCATCATAACAATGCGGCTTATAACATCAATCCGGTGTAATGCTGTGGATCCCTTATAAATTACCACCATCTAATCAGCTGGGGATGTGTCTGTGCATGCCTGGTGGTACTGCCAGCTCCAGCTCACTATGGCAAGAGCAATAAAATATTTTTCACTGGTTAGAAGTTGTTTATGTGCGGCCACCGTCAGGGCTGTTCATCATGTGAAACTAATAAGCAATAGTGGGAGTGCCTACGTGTCACATGCCCTCGGCTCTCCCTTCCGCCTGCTCTAGCAGGTCACAGAGATGATAGATAATCCAACATGAAAGCTTGAAACCGAAGGTATAACTGCTAGCAGTATCACACACTGTAATTGCTACAGGAATACAGAAAGGGGACTAAAGCATAGCACTCCATTATTGATAAACAAAGCTCATTTAATAAATAGCTGTATTTACAAATTAGAGGTCACACCATGATGGCTGGCCAGAAAGTTAGTGTTGACTATTTGCACGATAGTTAAATGCAGAGTTTATTAGACATTGTCATATCACGGACTGACATGCTGACTGAAAACGTGTGAAGTAAGTTTAAAAGTAAGTGGAGATGCACATTAGTCTAGTGATTAGCATGCTGGACTTTCAAATCAAAGATCAGGGGTTCAAACCCCCCCCCAAGGACATTTGTTTAGAATCTCACCCTACACTTCTGGGAAATTACACCACTTGGTGACAGAGCCACAACATGATCTAATGGTTATTTTAAATTGGTTCAAAAGACCCTCGGCAAGTCCTTCACTCGCAATTGCTCATGCGCTTCGGCGTGAAACTCCGATTCAGTGTCCGCGCTGTACTCGGGAGTGCCTCTGAGTAGAAATCTTGAAGGGGTGCTATAACAAGTGCTCATACATACATTTTTCTCAATGTAATAACCACATCAACTTTTGCTCCTTAACGGCCAAATTATCCAGTATGTGTTTCAAGAAACAGACTGGACAGTGGACACATCCTGCCTGCATATGCTGGTTCAAACTATTCATCCATAGCAGATAAGATTACTGCAACAGATGATCACGTTACTAAACACATTCAATCACATGTACGAAAGACATACAAGTCTCAGAGATAGGATAGGGTTGCAAAACACCATACACTGCACAGTTTGAAAAACAACAGAAATTAAAATGTAACATTTGAGATTATAGGCCATTGTAGAATGTAAACCAAAATGCAGTTGGTAATTGGTACAATAAAGGATATACTTACTTACTTTACTTACTTAAAGAATATGAGCAACATATTACACAAAATACACACACCACTTTAGGCATCAACTAATGCATCCATGGGCACCCACACGTCGGGGTAAAGGGGCACTTGCCCTCCATGATTTTGATCAAAATATGTAAAATTAAGATTATTATTAATTTCAAATAATTTAAATAGGTTATTCTGATATTTCGTTTACTTGCTTGGTGACTTATAAGCGCTACTGAATGGCCACGGCTGTGAGCGGCGCTATATAAATTACTAATTACATTACATTATAAAAAGGAACTCTTGTATACTGAGGTAAAGACACCGGGTCATCAGTTAAACAGGATGACATTAATGGTATTTGCTTAGGTACACAAGTACAAATCCTACCTAAATATAGAAATCATGGCTAGGACCCAGTACATAGTAGTTCATGCAGTGATGTGTTGAATTAATTATAGCATGTATGACACCACTAATCACATGGTAGAAATAATGGAGTATTCGATGTCTGGGCCAAGCAGGGTCACGACTCACGAGGAGTGACAGAGAGCACAAAGGTACGCCTATTTAAGCTGATTGCAACGAGAATATTGGCACATAAGCACATAATAATATGTACATAGACATCATTATACATGTAGGTATATATGAGACATCAATGGTTGACACATTAGTGGTTTAAATCCAGTCCGATATTTGACACCATGGCTCATAGGGTACGACAAAATGAGGATGAGATAGCGTGGTGGATTGTCAATGTTTAACGTGTCTATTGGTTGTTAGTAGCTAGAGAATAATTATGACTCCTGCGCCCTTGGAACGTGGGAGGGCACAGAGTTCAAAATATTTACATCTCCATTAATTGGCCCGAGTGTCTATACAGCATCATTTCGGCTTACGTTTTGTAACTCTTTGTTTTCTGTTTATTTTACGAATTTCTTTCAAGAAATTCAGAGAAAGAATTCAAATGTCCAAACATTTGCTTTGACTCAATCTCGGTAGAATGTCAAGAAAGTAATTGCAATGGCCAAGAGAGGCAAATGGATAGTATTGTACTGTATTGTATTTACTAAATTACATAGCACCGCTCACAGAAGTGGCCATTCAGTAGCGTTCTCAGTGCGAGAACCCTGAAAGTAGAAAAAGATTTTGAGGAGGGAGAAGGATATCGGAAGAGACCCAGAAAGAATAGTAACATGTAGAGAGGAAGGAAGGGCATTCCATAGGGAGGGCCCAAAGTTCTAGTTTGGGCCAAAGAGGTCCTAACTTGCAGAACAAAGAGAACAAGCCAGTCCAAGGAGCGGAGAGGTTGATGAGAAGCTGCAGAAAGAGGGCAGCGTATGTGATTCCTGAGATATTTAGGAGCAATAATACGCAGCTGTCTTTGTACCTCAGCCGAAAGAACTTCACAAACTTGGGACCAAGCCACTGAAGACCTCCTATAGAGTAAAGAGACATGAAAGAAATGTTAACTTAACCTCTACTTTTAACACAGACCTGTTTTGCATGTAATCTTTAAATGGTAATTATTACAAGGCACATGTACCTCGTCGTTGTACTGTTCTGGAAAAATCTGCAGGATATATGGTTCTTCTTTGGAATTGGAAGGTTTGGCAAGCTCCAGAAACACCTCAAATATATGATCTGGATCTAGCCTACAAAACAACACTCAAAATATACATAAACAGCAGCCAAGGAATTATCAACACGATAAACTGAAAGTAAAAGGAACTGCTTTAAAAGCAAACAATACCCGGATATCTTGCATCCTGAGCAGGAAAATGAAAGACCTATAGATGGTATTTGAATATTCAGCTATCCATTCTTCCGGTATGACTTTGTAAACAGACTCCTCTATATCTCTGTGTTGACTTTTTGGGAAATACAAATATCTCATTATTTTAATCAACACCATCAGTATTCAGATCCATTATTGTGAACTGACATTAAAGAGGCAAACATCTCCAGGCACAAGTGCAAATACATTTGAAGTGCATAAGTGCACACTTGATGTATTTGGAAGTGCTTAATACAATTGCATATCAAAGTCAACAAGTACACATGCTACGTAGACATAAAAATCATTGCTACGACCCAGGACAACGTAGTTCATGCAGTGAAGTGTTTTGTGTGCCACAGCATAAACAAAGCATTGACAATTTTAAAGATCATAAAACACAAAAGAAAAGTGAAAACTGAAGCCATGGCAACCCAAACAGCAATGCAAATGAGGCAAACTGATAAAATTGCCATGTCAGGAGTAACTGATTGGCAATATGTACAATAGCTAGCAGGATGCAGATTTTTAGTACGCTGAAACCAGATATCGCAGGTTAAAATCTGGCATGAAAAAACTCCATCATACTACAGTTGGAAACAGAATTCAATGTTGATCGCATTTTATCCACAAACAGACAAGTGCTTTCATCTGCATCACCTGACTGGACTCTTGACTGGACCACCACTCCTCCCAGACACAATGCTTAGTCAGTGGGTAGGGTGGCAGTCAACCACGTCCAAAACCATGGACAAGGACTTTCAATCTAGTATCAACCATTGAACCAATAACAATAATGTAATGTAACAAAACATTTATAAAGCGCCACTTAAGAGTCTCTCAGAAGCGCTCAACACGTGGCCATCAAACAGCTGAAAAAATGCGTCTTTAAGAGTTTAGAGAAAACCATATAGCAATGGACTAGTTTTCATCACTACAAAGCGACTGGTGTCTTATGCATTATGCTGCTAATGGCATAACAGAAGTTTCAAGACTGGATAATGTAATGTAATGTAAATTGTAAATCTTCAAAAATTTCTCAGCGCCCACAAAAGCCACGTCAGGGAGACCAGCTTATTCACCGGTGCTATATTAAATCAAGTCCGCAATAGCCAAACTCCTCTGTTCGTTTCGGTGCCAAGTCAAAATCTGGGGAGGTCAAGCCGAGGAGACAGCATGGTGCTACGGTGGCAATCGGTGATGATGGTGGTCGTGTGGTGTGATAAGATTAGACTCACATGCGTAAACACATCTGGACTATGAATACTTAAGAAAACCAAAAAATTAAACACAATTTTTGAAGTTTCTTAAGGTCACAAATACATTTGCTAACAGCATCCAAACAAACAATAGGGTTCCCCAATTGCAGAAGTTCATCTGGTGCAGCATATTTTGTCATTAAACACATTTCAAACATTCTGATATGCATAACAGAAACCTAACTAATTTCTTAATTTTTTGTAGCCAATAGGCCTAACGTTTTTTCACAAGCTTGTCTTGCCTTGTTTGTTATTAATCATTATTTATTTAGACATTAGACAGAACAGTTCTAGCACAGAGTTCAAATACTGATTCAACTGGCTTCATTCACTGAAAGTGATTATCTTTAGGGCTGCGGAAGTTAATGATTAATTAATCGATTAATCATTAATTAATTTTAACAATTAAATTTATTTTTAACAATTAATCAAAGACCATTTGTTATATTTGACAAGGTGCCCTGGTATTATAGGCCTTCAGTTCTGTGCGAGAGACTTTTTAGCTCAGCCAGTTACATTGTCAACAAAACATGTTGCTCACTAGAACCTAGCAGTGTTAACAAGCTGGTTTGTTTACATAATTGGTTGAAGAAAGACATTTGAACTGAAAAGTGTAAACAAGAATACTAATATGAACAAATAACTACTAAGTAACTACCAATTAGCAATAAATATTAATAACCATAGGCAGCTGGCCCATCTTGACTTGCCCTCATTGGCTGAGATTTTCTCTGATATTTCTTCTTACCTTCTGTTTGTGACCTAGGAGTTATCTTAGACCAGGAGCTTAGCTTTTCGCAACATATTAATCTGGTCACTCGAAGTTGCTACCATCAGCTTCGTCAACTCTGTGTTGTGGCTCATTCCCTTTCTCGAACTGCTACTGTGACTCTTGTTCATGCTTTTGTCACCAGTAGAATAGAGCACTGTTCCTCAACATTTGCTGGTCTTCCACTCGGGTTGAATGGGCACCTTGATAGGTCCTCTGCTCTGCAGCTCATTTCATTTGACGTATTCCTACGTTTGTTCCTGTCTCTGTTTATATGCGTTTATGTCCTTCAATGTAGCTATTTGATCACATATATATATATTCGTTTAATTGAGAAAAACAATCTGACAAAAACGCAGAAATGCTAACATGAGTGATAATGGATAATTAAAGTTCATCAGAAGATTTTAGAATAAACTAGTAAATATTTTTATATAATGACCTGGGAATAAATTGAGAGTTGTCCTTGGGTGGGAGAGTATGGTTGTGTGCTCTAGGTCTTAATTGGTGAGAGGAGGGGTCGGAGTGGGGGTAGGAGTTGATGAAGTACATGCTTGGGGTTGTGTAATATGGAGAAAAGGAGTTTAGCATCGGCTATATTGGCAAGTTCAGAGACTGTTGGAAAGGATTGCTCTAGGTATCCTAGGCGCTTGGCTCTTTTTAGGAGTTTTTCCAGGCGTTCTTTATCGGAAGCCAGGGTGAGACCCCACCAGGATGGGGAGGCATATAGAAGTTTAGCAACGGTAGTGGCTTTGGTTACATTATGGATGGATGAGGAAGAAAGGCCATGGGTTTTGAGTTTTCTGATAGCATAAAAAGAGGAGGAGCAAGTAGCTGTGAGGTGGTCTATATGGGCTGTGAGTTTGAAATTATCTTGAAGGATGACACCCAGTATTTTCAAAGTTTTAACTCGGGTAATACCAGGCAATGGAGGAGGAGGTTCAAATTGGTGTCGAGGTCGGAAAATGATCATTTCTTTAGATTTAGAGCTATTTAAGGTAAGGTTATTGGCAGAAGCCCATGTAGAGATTAAATGCAGTTCATATGGAATAGTATGAGCTTGAGAGGATGCAGTAACAAGGTGTCATCTGCAAATTTGAACATGAGATTAAGGGGCTGAGCAGGGTGCAGGTCTGAACCAGTAATGGAGAAATTGGTAGGTCCTAAGACAGAGCCTTGAACTATACTAGCATTGATTTAGAGCAGAGATGAAGAGTGACCTTTGAATACAGTGAGGTGTGAGCGTTCAAGATGATATTCAACTATCACGACACTGTAAATGATGGATGGACGTTTACTTGAACTTAAAATGTGACCCATTATGAGGAAATTAGGTTTTAATTAAAGATAATTAGGGCTGTTAATGAATAATTTTTTTAATAGTTAACTATAATTTAAGAATTAACTATATTAATGAATAGTTAATTGTCATGAAACGTATTTCCCAATAAGTAATGACAAATACAGAATTAACATTATTCATTCTTTAACTTTTAATAGTATTCATTCAGTCATTCTGAAAATTTGTATAGCACCCTTCAAGTAACCTACTCGGACGCGTTCCCAACCCAGCCACGGCTAAAAAGTAAAGATTTAAACAGGCTATAGAATGTAAGCGCATCGTTCCGAGGTAACAAGCGCAACTCAAGTGGGAGCCCATTCCAAGTAAAGGGTCCCATGACCAAAAAGGCCCTGTTCTGTCCAATGGAGGAGCAGGCTTGCGGGGCCAAGAGCTCACCTGAGCTGAACAGTGAAGATTTCTGCGGGTCACTAAGTCAGAAACAGGACGACAGAGCTCACATAGGTAAGATGGGGCACAACCAAGAAGGCATTGCCATTTCTTAATTTATCGATATCAAGTACTTTAAACAACTCTTTTACATACTGATTAATAATACTGATTAATTACTTAGTTACAATACTCTTTACAGTGACTTGCAGCACTCTAACTCACTCACGGTCGGGGTGCTCATTTTGCTTACACGCAAGGAACTTAATAGCTTTGGGATTATCAGCAGAAAGTTTACATTTACACGTTCAACAACTGGTCCAACTTGATTGCACAAACCCTGGGTGGTATTAACGGTAAATTTACTATAAAATATCCATATTTCCAAATACCTGACTCGAGATCCCATGATGATTGTCTACGCCACTGAAGCACATATCATCCTAGACGTGGTTGATTATTCAAGAATCCTCTCAGAGACAGCACATCAATTTCTATTGGCAAGTTTATTGAAAGTCTTGTTGGACAGCAAACATTAGGATAAACATATTCCATGTGCGGCCGTCCATAGAACAAGCACCGCCCACTCTGTCGAAAAGCATTATCCTACTTCTGTTAAATAAGTAACAGAGGTTCATTCAGCAATCGTGCAGGAAATAAGTCCAACTACTAATATAACTGTATTTTGATCACAAAACTAAACACCATTATGTTGATGATGATATGGAAATAAATGATTCACAATATAATATTCTAGCAGAAAACCATTCTCATTAGACTTGACATAGATTACATATCATTTCGATTTCACACTGACGACGGCAAATAAAGCAACTAGCGCCATCGTGTTCATTGCTTTTCTGATTCAATGATCCGTTAAAATAATCATAATTTTAAGAAATTACGTCTTATATTTACTTAATTAAAACTTAATTCTTGCTTGATTTTATTCCAAATTATTTTGTTGTTGAATCGACCTATATTGGTCGATGGTTGATACAGATTAAGACCGGGCAATAATTATTTGCTTCTCTTGCGCCTTAATATAAGATTAGGCTTCTAGTCAACAGCCAAAAATTCCAACAAACATTTTGTACAGCAACAGTTGCTGACATTGCAGTAGTCGTGCCTTTTGAGTAAAAATTGTTCCCGAAAACGTAATTAGGCTCTTTTTATTTGAATTATTTCAAACAAAAGCCATAACTGTGCTTTAAACTTAAGTTAAAATTATTGAATTTGGAATAACTATGCAAAAACTATATTATTTTCCTTCAGCCAAAAGCCATAATTTGGCCTTAAACTTAAGTTAAAATTAATTAATTTTAAATAACTATGCAAAAACTACATTTCCTTCAGCACTACGCTTTATCTATTCTGTGCCTTCAGCCAATGCCTTCTGCATAAACAGCGTAATCATAATGTTTAAAGCGGTAATGAATTAAATTAAATTAAATTAACAGCGACAATTAAAGTAGTACGTCACGCTGCTTGAACAAGGCTGCGTTCTCTAAAGACGGTGGAGTAGGTTTAACAGCAGAAGGTAGCGTCTTATTCCGATTAATTATTTATTATTTATTATTTGTAGGCTAACATCAGTTTTAACCATAACTTGTTGCTCTGATAAATACCTCAAGGTTACTTTTCGTAGTTTATTTCAGTATAAAATTCACAGTTTCATCAGTAAACATCGGTAAAAGTTTTAACACGGTATTTGTGTTGTGTAGACTCCCTCCTTAAGGCACGTTGAGTCCCGTCGGCGAAATCATGGAGCTCCTGTAATTTAACTGGAAAGGCTCGTAATTTCGCAACACCACCACGAACAATTCAATCAATCAATCAATATTTTATTGAAGCCATTTCAATGCACAATGAATGACAGCATGAGGTAACAAGAGGATACCCAAAACCTACTCTTATGTTACATTGTTGGCATAAGTGGTTAAAGTGGTTTGGTTGAGCAGTTGGAACTCCAAAGAATAGTTTTATTGGAACGCATGCATTACCATGGTTCCGTTGCATGCTGAGCAGTGAGAACACAAGCAAAGAATTTTGAGAGCAGTGGGAACACCGTTCCCACCAACTTTAAACCCTGGTTGGCATGAAAATGTTTCAGTGTCTCTAGGCTTAACTCATCTTCATGTTTTTCTCAGTTCTTAGCGATTTAACCCTTTAACGACGAGCGTGTACTAAAATGTATGGGAAACCATATGCAGCTCGTCGTTAAAGGGTTAAGATTGCCTGCACCCAGCTTAAAGTTGGAATATAGAATTAACTGTTATTGTCAAGTATTTTGCTATAACGATTTTTGTTTCATTTGTTTGATAATAAAGATCAGAGTGGAGCTGTATGTGTTGCTTGACATGGAATAATATCATACTGTTAGAATTGTTTAACAACCGGATATCCACATAAGACAGTTTGTGGAAACTGTAAGACTTATCAATGGCGTTGAAGGGCATATCTCGCTCAGATATCGAGAAATACCTGAATTTGGACCCAGAATTTGTCAAAGAATGGGTGTCGAAGAACATCCAGCGCAATGTTCTGGAGCAGTGGCTGCAGGAAAAGTTTGTTTCTGAGATAACCGTCGAGACTAAAACCGTGGAACCAGCCACAACAACGATGACAAGAGCTGCACCAGAAGCTAAGAACGCCAACTTTTTCGATCAATTTGTGCGTGGCTCAACGAAGCGCTCGGCACCACCAAGAAAAACAAAAAATGAACTGCTGAAAATGAACCAGAAGGACATGTTCATGGAGCTGATCAGAGACATAGCTAACGAGTTGGATGTAAACGTTCTCTGCCATAAGATCTTGATTAACGTTGGAATACTGACACGCTGTGACCGAGGGAGCCTCTTCCTGACACGTGGTACCAGAGATAACAAGTACCTTGTGTCAAAGTTGTTTGATGTGACTGAATCGTCAAGTATCGAGGAAACACTCCACACAGAGGAAAATCACATTACTGTTCCATTTGGCAGAGGAATTGCAGGAACCGTAGCTCTGTCTAAGTTGCCGATCAACATCAAAGATGCATATCAGGTCTTTACTGATTCATCTTTTTTTAATATTCTTTATTGAAACAATCCGGTTGACAAACCGCAACCGGTTACAGTATAAGGTTATGCAATTGAAACAATTCACAAGAACACAAATGACAGAAGACATAAATCTTAACTACCAAGAGAACAGACAGCCTGCAATACAATATCTTGACTGTGATTATGTGTAATTATATAATCATATTGTAGGCCTATAATCATAATCGTCAGTAGTATGGCATTTTTTGTCTAATCTTATTGTATAAATCGATCTTTTCATGAAACTCATACTAGATATTCAGCCTCAGACTCAATCCCTCATCATCTTACATGCAGGAACTTAATCAAGCTAAAGTAGGCCTATCTGTTTCAATTATTGGTGGTCTTACACTCTTATCATATGGAGTAATTAGGCCTATAATCACAATTGTCAAGTTAGGCCATCAATGTTTGTGCTTCTGTAGAATGAGTTTGACCCCACACTAGGATGCATGGTTCAACAAAGTTTTAAGGACAACTGTTGTTTGATGCATATATGTAAATATCCAAATATATGGCAGCTTCAGGAAGATCTTAGAGGAGCAGCTCTTAACCTGACAACATTAAACTAAACTAGAACAGAATGATGTTTCAAATACTGGAGATTTTTAAGCAACATGTGCCTTATGGGGGACTCTGTGAGCAGTTCCTTTAAGCGGCGATAGGCGTCGCCAGTATGTGATGTGGTCAAACTTTAGACAACTTTAGCGTAAATAAACCATAGACATCATATATTAAATGTAAGATGTCTATGAAATAAACCTACCGCACAACAGAGCACACAATGTTACCTAGAGTAGCCAAACGTCATACCATCCTGGCGCCACCTATAGCAGCCATTTTTACAGAGTCCCCTATTGCTTCAAACCAGAAACAGCCAAACTTGCAATGTAGAGCCAAATTGCCCCAATTCTAGATGCTACAAAGGTCCTACACGTAGTGCAGCTGTACTGTTGAGAAACCATTGTTATAAGATTTTATGACAATAAATTTGTTTTCTGTAGAAGTCAACTTATGTGTTTCATTCATTCATTCATTAATTATGAGAATTTATATAGCGCCTCTTCAAGAGTCATCAAAATTAAGTGCCTTACAGGTTAGAACATTACCATCATGGGAATTGCATGAACAAAATGCAAAGGAAGAGAGAGACATACATTCTTGCGTACATTTGTATAGGATGCACGATTCAACAAGGATGTTGACAAGAAGACGGGTTACAGAACGAGAAACATCCTCTGTATGCCTATCCTGGACTATGAAGGTGAAGTTATTGGCGTGGCGCAGATAATGAACAAAATGGACGGTGGAACTGAATTCACTCTGGAAGATGAAGAGGTCAGTTGGAATGCCTTTGATGAGTCTCTCTTGGAGTGGAGCTACATAAATTTCCAGTTACTATTACCATCAATTTTTTACCATAAAGATCTGTGTTTCTGTTAACCCTTTAACGACGAGCTGCTTATGGTTTCCCATACATTTTAGTACACGCTCGTCGTTAAAGGGTTAACTTAAAGCCACTAGAACTTAAAATCATTCTCTGACCTAGTTATTATTTTGTTAACTGCAATTGTGAGGAATGTATGTAGCTGAGCAGATATCGTTAACCTATTAAAGTTGGTCCCAGAACTGATACACTGTGAGATGATAGAATTTGACAAGGACGCACTGTATGGAGCCATGTGATGCTTGCAGAGCTGGAGATAATCTGCATAGTCCAGGGTTATGGAGTATCCCTGGACGGTATGTGCCTGGTCCATTACTGTTCTGAAATTGGAAAATGGCAGAAGCCTGGCGAAATTCGGGCAAGTCCAGTTACACTCACTGACTGGTTTAATTACATGTGTGTTTCATGAATGCTTTCCTTCAGAGAATTTATATAGAACCTCACAAAGTATGTAGAATACTATACTGTATTAGCAATGAAGTTATCATTTATATAGTGCAATGGTAAATGTGGCCTCTATTAACCAAGTGGAATGAGTGGACTGTGTGACTGTACATTGTGGTATCTGGCACAGTATGTGAAATTGGAATGCCAGTATGAAGTCATTTTGAAGCATTGCCATCTGGTAGAAAAAGCTTTCCATGTCGTGGGCTGCTGTTGCTGTGTTTCCATTTCATTCAGAAAATTAGTTTATTTGTTTCTCCCTTCCTCCACATTTCTGAAACTGAGAGAGTTAATTGCTTTCTATTGTTCTGTAAATTTTTCAGGTGTTCAAGAACTACCTGACTTTCTGTGGCATTGGTCTGACTAATGCTCAGATGTTTGAGATGTCCGTTGGTGAATTTAAACAAAATCAGGTACCATTTTAAAACCTAACGTTGATGTTCTAATGTTCTTGCAGTTTCATAAATATGGCATGTTCAGGTATAACATCTGGACTATGAGAAACCTGGAAAGTGGAAAACTAGTAATGTAATATATCTATTAGAAATAATGAATGCACTTTCTAAAAATTTGTATTGATGCATGCATACATACATACGTAAGTACGTAGGATTCATACATACATACATACATACAATGCTTACATACAATGTAGCAAATGCACTGATTAGGAATTCCACTGGTGTAGGCCCTACTTATGTAAAATTTAATCAGTGAGTCATGTGTCCACAGTGATAAAGTCCAATGCAGTGTATGTCCTGCAGCAGGTTTTTTCTTATGTTTCCGTTTTTCTTTGCCTGTGATTGATGCAATCTAACTGTCTTTTGTTGCATTTCTTGCATTGCAGTTGCTGCTGACTCTGGCCAAAGGTATATTTGCAGAGCAGACGAGTCTGGAGAAGTTGGTTCAGCGGATCATGTTAGATGCGCAGGATCTGATCAAATGTCTCCGGTGTAGCGTCTATCTCGTAACAACCACTGGTCAGGTAACACAGGGCGAAAAAACGAGTGAACTGTAATTGTATTTGTAATGTTGTAATTGTACGCAAACCTATGTAGCACCTCTTCAAGGGAACTCCTCAGCTTTTGACATGACAACACAAAACCACAAATCTCTCTCTGTCTAGCACATCAACCTTTCAGCGGAGATGGGTAACTAATTGATTAGATTCTAATTGATTAGCTAATTGATTAGACAAACTTCTAATTCTAATAGATTAGCAAATTTTAGTAGCTAATTTTAATTCTAATCGATTAGCAAATTTTAGTAGCTAATTTTAATTCTAATCGATTAGCAATTTAATCGATTGGCTAATCAATTAGACATTTATATTAGGCAAACAGCTAATTCTAATTCTAATCGATTAGCTACAAGATTTGTTGATTCTAATTCTAATTGATTAGCAAATTTCAGCGACTAATTCTAATTGTAATCGATCTGCAATTTAACTAATCGTGCCCAAATCTGCCTAAAGTTCAGTCTGGGTTTTAAAATTCTTGTACATCAGTTGTTGTCAAGCGATGCAACCCATATATAGGGAACAACTGTCTGGGTGTTGGATTAGTATCGACAAGTTTCAGTCATAGACTTGTTCAAGCTTATGATCATGCCTGAGGTTGCAATAGACAATACAGCTGCATTTGATATTGCCATCCTTCTAAAGTTCCGAAGTGCATACACAACTATATGACAGAACATCAATGTTGCTGAGCAATGTATGAAGAAGGACTTGCTCAAAGTCCCTACACAGAGACTGCTTCAGTGGAGGCTCAAATACCTTTGAAGCACCTTTGCGAGATGTGCACAAACCAGTATATAAATAAAAACATACATACATGAATGATGGTTTTCCTATTGTGACCATATTGAACATTCTTTTTGAAACGTTAACATGGTTCTACTTGCCTTACTGAATGTTAGTTGGTTCAATAAGTTGGTGGTTATGGTTATGGTTATGGTTAAACTGCCTGTGAGCACTGTTTTGTAAAGGTAAACATGCAAAATAGTCAAGTGACCTTATCTTGTGGCTTTACCTTACCTTACAAGAATGTTACTCTAACAAGCAGTTATAGCCATAGTCTTACTTACTTACTTAGTAGAGGTTTTCTCTTGTGGCACTTCATTGTTGTAACTTTATGTGATTTATGCTGATCATCTGTAACTTCTTTTAACTTATGGTGTGGACTAAAGAATGTATCATAGCTTTTACAATTTACAGGATGTTCAGATAACAAAGGCTTTTGAGATGAATGCTGATAACCCGGATAATATAATTATTCCAAGGTAAGTTTAAGACAAAGGTTACGACTAGATTTATTTTGAAAGCTAAGACGAAGCCTGAAGGCCTTAGATCTCTGATTATGTCTCAGCTTCTGAACTCTTTCTTGAAACTATGAAACTCTGTCCAGGAGTTGTAATGAAGGGGCAGACAGTTGCTCGCATGGAACCAGCTTCCTCCTTTGACACGTTCCTGTTTATTAACTGGTGGGCCAAGTGCCTCTTTTCGTTGTCTCAAGACCTCTTTCTTTTCTCTGGGTCTTTCGCACTGAGAGCGCCTCTGATTGGTGTACACTGTGAGAGGCGCTATATAAATTGATAGATACAATACAATACAATGCATTTTCAGGGCTGGAGGGGCAGAACTGAGGGCGGATAATGGGTATACTCTTAATATGGAGGGGCAAATAAAGCATCGGCTCAGCAGAATGTTATTGACAAACTATCTGCAAGTGACAACAACAGGTATTGACACAGCTGGCCCGATGCCAAATGTAAAAATTTAAGCGTATATGTGTTTCTATAGCAACCATTAGGCCTTAACCCCGTTAATAATATTCTTTATTGAAACAATCCGGTTGACAAACCGCAACCGGTTACAGTGTACAGTTATGCAATTGAAACAATTCACAAGAACACAAATGACAGAAGACATAAATCTTAACTACTAACAGAACAGACAGCCTGCAATACACCAGTTGTGTATTGATATTGTGTTATTCAAGCTCCATCATATGTCTCCTCGTGGTACATAGGTAACCCTGTCTTAGCTCGACTTTGGTCCCTTCTGGTCCTCCCTTTGTATCCCGATTTAACTTGAAATTTATGTTTGTTACATACTGACGTTTCATTTGGGAGCAATAAAAAGCTATGTTATGTTACGTTATGTAATAAGTCTGATGTGATGAACGTTCTATCATGTGGAAATTTAACGTCGGGTTTGCTTCATGTTTATGAATTAAGCTCAATGTGATGCAGTAAAAGCTGGTCCAGTTGTATATATATTATATATTATACTCATGTGGTTTTGTTCTAGTGTTCCAATTCTCCAGAGGGCTCGGTCTGCAATGTTTGCTCGCGTTGTGGCAATGTCAGCTCAGGTAATTTCTCGTTTTAGAATATGTTCAGAATCTTGGCAGATGACAGCTGAGTACTAAATGAAGGCTGAATACTAACTATTAACTTGCTAAATACTTGGCTTCATGTCATGTTATGTAATAGGCAGGGTTAGAAATTCCATGTTTAGCTCCGTTGTAGCAGGTAAGAGAAGTGATATTGTTCGAAGACAAGTTGAAGAGGAATCCCAAAATCTGACAAAATGATTATTGTTTGAAATCAAAGTACTGTTGAAAGGTTATTGGTGCTATGCATCTACACAAACATTATGACATAATTTATGCTATACTTTTTTTGCTCACCTTCCTAAATACTCCCATATATCATCATTCATGGTTAACCAACTGCATTGGCTTCCTCTCTCTGACCGCATTCAGTTTAAAGTCTTTGCTTTGGTCCTCAAATCCAAACTGGGACTTGCTCCAAAATACCTCAGGGATGTCATTCGTCCTCCTCTTTCTGCATCTTCTCATCGGCCTTTACGATCTCTGGACCGATCTGACTTCTTTGTCCCACGAGCTAGGACTACGATTGCTCAAACTCGATCCTTTGCCATCATTGGGCCCTCTTTATGGAATGCCCTTCACTTCACTTTGCGTGAGACTTTCCTTTCTGGATCATTGTCTTCATCTCTCTCTCTCTCTCCTTAAAACATATTTCTTCTCTCGGGGTTCTCACACTGGGAGCGCTACTGAATGGCCTCGGCTCTGAGCGGCGCTATATAAATTACTAATTACATTACATTACATTATACTACATGCATACAAATACAGGGTTTTAGGTTCATAGTAAGATTTCCACTCTTCCAGTAACCATATAAGCATGTTGCATGAACATGGTAGACATTGGTAGTTAATGTTTCATGCTGATGTTGTGTTTTTTAGATTCTCAATATTGCAGATGCTGTATCTGATCCAAAGTTTGGTAAAGAGGTAGGACCTTCTTCACAAGTTTTCAGAAGTTGCTTGAAAACTCTTTTTTGTGTGAAGTCTGGCTGTAAGAATTTCAGTTTGATTCTTTATTTCTTATCATGTGAGAGTATTTTTTCAATATTGGTGACTTCTGCCCAGTGGCTTTATCAGATTTTGTCATTAACTTCAATTCATTGACTTTGATCACTGAATGTGAAAGGAGTCTGTAGACATAAGTGTAAATGTACACATTTTTCTATAGCAACCGTATTATGGCTTCGACCCTGCTCATTTTTCAATAATATAATAATAATAATAATCTTTTCTTTATTGAAGCGCCTGACAAACGCACTGCACTGTACATTTACATGTTATGCAATTGAAATCTTAACTACTAACAGAACAGACAGCCTGCAATACACGGCGCTAATAGCAGCCTACAAAGCATGTCCGCCTATGGGTATGGAACTCAGTACCTCTCGCTCTCTATGCCAGTGTGTTGTCCAATGCATTATCGGGCCCCAAAAATAAATTGGTTGAGTTAGAATAGATCCTTCACCACCGCTGCCCATTCGAATGGGTGGTACACAATTGAAGGTCTCTGTACACGGACAATAGATGTGGCATTGTTTCGTCTGTAGATAGAAGACTACGACGGATTCCGAATCAAGAGCCTGCTAAGTGTGCCTATTACAAACGGAAAGAAGAAAGTCATTGGCGTTGTCCAGATGATGAATAAGGCTAACGGAAAGCCATTCACTGAAAGTGACATCAGCACTGTAGAGGTTGTTCTGACTTTCTGTTTTGTTTAATGTTGCTTAGGGGTGTATGATAGTCTAGCGGTTAGCATGCTGGACTGTCGGCCGAGAGGTTGGGGTTCAAATCCCTACCAGTTTTCGGCTACACTTGTACCTCTTGCCAACTCAGTGCTAATGATTACACTGACGATATGCTGTTGGTGGGAAGATCAGACGATGAAGAAAGGACTTGCCACCAACCCTAATATGCCGAGGCCAAGAAAAATGAAGTTACTAGCACTTTATACCAAGGGCTGCCTCTCACACTAGGTGACACTAGCTTAAGGGACTGCTATTCTCTTTGTGCTGGATATTTATTTAGTTTACAGGGACGTTTTGTTTCTGTTTTTTAAACAGCGATAAGAGGTTAAAGTTGAATGGATGAACATTTTACTCAGTCAGTCACTCACTCACATGGTCACTCATTCATTCAACCACTCATTTGTTCACTCATTCGCTTGTTCATTCACTTGCTCACTCTCATTCACTCATTTGCTCATGTATTTGCTCACCTCACCCACTCATGGGGTTCAAATCCATACCAGATTTCATTCACAGATGCTCAAATGTTCACTCATTAGCATTGAGTTACTAGTTGCTTGCTCAAAAGCATCTCCAGTGTTTCAGTTCCAGAATTGCAGATACTCACTAGAATTTGATTATAAATAGCTGATGTATGTGAATGTTCAGGACTCCAGGTAATTAAGGAAATGCATTATTGTTATTGACTGTTAGACGTTTGCCATTTTCTGTGGTCTGGGTGTCCACAACTGCCAGCTTTATGAGAATGTGATGAAGCTGATGGCACGGCAGAAGGTTGCGCTCGAAGTTCTGGCCTTTCATGCAATGGCCAGTCAAGAAGATGTTGAGAAACTAGCGGTATGTGCTTTGATGCGCACCACCATTACCATCACTGTCATTATCTGTCGAGAGATCCAAAAGAGACACTATTTCTCATACATACATACCAGTAGCCAGTACATACATCCGCACATACATACATAACATGCATGCCTGCAAGCATGCTGCTCGGGTGATCGGGCGGCTTCCTAAATTCGCCTCTCTCTATCTGTGCATGCATGCGTGATGTGTTGCATTGGCAGAGGCGCGTTTACAGAAAACGGGGCCCTAGGCGCAAACATTTTTGGGGCCCTTCTGAACTTCAAAGTCTGAAACTCTGGTGGTCTTTAGTCTATTATGTGCAAAAACCTACTAAGTTGAACTTGAAGCCGTTTATGTCACACACGACGTTTAAGGTGCCAATCAACAATGAATTTTTCTCGGCCTCTCAATATGAAGTCATTCTTGGCAGTTTTGTCAAAAAACAAAGTACGTTTTCTTTGACGCTTTCTGCGGCTGTTCGTCTTCATATGCAATGTCATAATGAAGAATATTATTATTATTATTATTATTATTATTATTTTCGCCCGAGGTAGAAAGAATTATTATTATTATTATTATTATTATTATTATTATTATTATTATAATTGCTTTCAATACCAAGTGTCAGTTTTGCCTCCGTCTCTATTTTGGGGAAATTTTCTCTGACGTTTTGAGCAAAATTGTTAAATAATTAAAGAATTAAATTATTCAAATTCGGCAAACATGGCCTTTGATCGTGCAGAAATTTGGTGGTGGCATTTATTCTTTGCAGCATTTATTATTTGTATAAGTTGCGTTGTTGTCAACTTATTTTGATAAACGAAAATTGATTGATTAACGAAAATTGATTGATTGAATGATTGATTGATTGCAACTAATTCATTATTGTCATTAGAGCTATCTTATTTCGTTTTTCAGCTACAGAAAATTAGCAACGTTTCATTGCGTCAGATTTTAATAAATATTTAATATCACTAAAATTTCGATTACTCTTACTTAGGCCCCCTACTGGTTATCAATACTAAATAAAAGTTTTAAACACTATAAAATGACGGAATGACTAAAGGTTTCCACATGTAGGCCTAAACTGCAGCAGACGCTGGATTCTGCTTGTTGCTAATTATAAGTTTGATGTTATTTTACACAAAAATGAACTATTAGCCCAATTGCTGCTTATATGAACGAAGCAATTATAAATTAGACAAAATGTACTTTTAAAATTACAATAATTATTACTTTTATGAAATTATGTGAATGCCAAGCTGTACAAAATATAAACAAATATATTTAAAATAATCTAAATTTTAAAATGTAGTTTTTTTTATTACTGAAAAAATATTTTAATTCGTTCTGGGGCCCCTTCAAGATTTGGGGGCCCTAGGCGCGCGCCTAATTCGCCTACTGGTAAACGCGCCTCTGTGCATTGGTTGCCTGTGTCTCAGCGGATTTCGTACCGCATTGCTGCTCTGGTTTCTTGCTGTTTTCTTATCTGTGCTCCATCTTATTTGCGCAATCTTTGCTGCCCAGTGTCCGACATAGCGGCACGTTGTGTGCTTTGCTCTGCGACAAGGGGTGAACTTTTATTTCCACGGACTCGCTTGGCTACCAGACAACGCCGAGCTTTCTCAGTTGCAGGCCCCTCCATCTGGAATGATCGGCCCCTCCATCTGGAATGATCTCCCCCCAGAGCTGCGTTCATTACTCCTGATCAACCCAACTGGGTTTTATAAGTCACTCAAGTGTTTTGTCTTTAGTCGTGGCTGGGCTGGGAGCACTCCTGAGTAGGTTTCTTAAATTGTCATTATATAAATTCTCATAATGACTGAATGAATACATGCATATATTTTTGTTAATTAGGTGCCTGAAAGAAGGATAATTTTCAGAGGAACACAATTTAAAATTGTTTAGCTGAAAACTTTTGTAATATATTGTCTTCTTTACTTTGTAACACATATTACTTGTATTGGCAATGACTTTTGTTGACCTGTAGAAAAGTACAGTTGCGAATGCAGATGACTACAAATTATACGACTTTGACTTCGACGACACCACGTTCGATGACTTTGAAACCTGCAAGATTGTCCTCCGAATGTTCATGGAACTAAACGTCATCAACAAGTTCAAAGTTTCTTACGAAGTAGGAGAAGTTAATTTTACTAGATATTGCATTTCTTATTTCCTTATATGTTAATTTTAGACCATTTCTATAATGGCTCTTATGCAACCTATTGTCAATATACCTTAGAATGTTGGGGTCCCTTGTAACTTGTTAGGCATGTAAGTACACCAGAGATCTGTTATAACATGCTTCATTATTACATGAAGTCCTTCTGATATAACACATTAACCCTTTAACGACGAGCTGCCTACATGGTTTCCCATACATTTTAGTACATGTTCGTCGTTAAAGGGTTAAGGACATGGATCCATAAATTGTTGCACCTATAAAATGCAAGCATGTTATAATACTATTCGTGTTCTAATATGTTCTTGGATTGGTATAATTGTGACCAAAGCTCAGTTTTAACTTAAGACTTCTAAGTACTTGTTTAACAAAATTTTATAATAGTTGAGTTAGCATTGGTAGTCGCATGTTGGGACATGTATGTGAAACCCTTCAGTTTAGAGTTAGACCAAGTTCCTGAAGATCTAACTGTTGCAGGTGCAAGAAATCTTTTTCTAGGTGCTGTGTCGTTGGACGTTAACAGTGAAAAAGAACTACCGCCCGGTTTCTTATCATAACTGGAGACATGCAGTGAACGTGACGCAGACAATGTTTTCCGTGCTTTGTGTAAGTACTTCGAATTTACTGTAGGCCTATGTATATTTTAATAGTTGCAGATTCAAAGGAGTTGCAACAGGTGTGTTAGAAAGGGGCATACCCTTACTTAAACTTGAATTTACAGCTCAATTTTAATAGTTGCAGATTCAAAGTAGTTGCAACAGATGCATGAGAAAGGGCATACCCGTACTTAAACTTAGGGAACTGGGTTTCCTGTTTTTCTTATTATACTAAGAGACCCAAATAATGTTTCTGCTCTCTCTAACTTAAAATATTTCAATATTAAATGCGTTGGACCAGCCGTATGTAACCATTTGACGTTTGCCAACTTTGCAGTTATTTAAACAACTGCTCAATTTCTGAAACGATAACAAACGACTGTAATTTGCAGTTTGCTTTATAGTCTAGTTAAGTTTAAGTTTACCTTGTTACTGTTCTAACAAGCTGCGATATTGTCAACTTGATTTTGAATAAAAGAATTTGATTGATTGATTGATTGATTGATTGATTGATTTTTTTTAGTGGGTCATGTATATGAACTAATTATTTCCATAGTTAAGATGCTTAATTAGGATGACATCACCAACTGCCTTTAAATTAGTGGCCCTATTTAAGCGGGACTCTATTTCCTTTTGGTTCTACCAGCTTTTTCTCAATACCCTGTTAATATTTTATGTCAAACTGTATTTTCTTTTGTTGTCTTCTGTGGGATTCGATAAACAAAGAATAGATGTAAAAAATCTTGGAACCACTACTGTAATTTCAGTTTGGTTTGGCTTGTCTTACAGACTGGCAATTTATCTCGTCTAATGGAAGATCTTGAGATGTTTGCATTGGTGGTGGCCTGTCTCTGTCACGATATCGATCACAGGGGAACAAACAATGCAGCGCTTACCAAGTATTTTAATCTTCTTTTATGCAGTTCTTAATTGTACTTATAATCATAATGTACCATTTGTATCGCAACATTTACAGTGATATATAGCGGCTTTGAAGTAGTGCTAGAAATGCAGTATCTTCTAATTTTGTTGCTATACTAATTTCTATTCATGTGGTTTCTTTGTATTGATGTATGCGATTATTTTATTTAATATTTTTACTCCATTACACTCCTATAAGTTGCTTTCTAAAGCTGAAATGAGATCTATGGCAGAACGTGTAACTCTTAATATTTCATAATTAATTTCTTTGATTTTTACAGGGCTGACTCTCCACTAGCAACTCTGTATGGGAGCTCATTACTGGAGCATCATCACTATGACCAGTGTGTCATGATCCTCAGTGGTGAAGTAAGTCATTTCTTTCCACTTGCTTAGTGCTCACCTACTTTAATGACGAGAATGTACTAAAATGTATGGGAAACCAATGCAGCTTGTCGTTAAAGGGTTAATAATCTACTGTAAAGTAATATTCTCAGTGTCACTCATAACTGAAGTGTTAATGGACACTGATGTAGTTTCACTAACAACTGAATCCGATATTCTTGTGAACAATGTTCAGATTATGAATAAACTCGGATGTTGATCAGAATAAAAATACTGGATCGTTAACGTCATAGTATCAAAATGGGCCTTTCACACTGGTGAAATTTGATGCTTGGTTAAACAAATGCATAATTTTGTTTTGGTTGATATAATTATTTCTTCCCTGTTGTAAATCTGTTGCTTGTAATGTTGATTCTATGTCTTCTTGTGTGTGATAACTGATCATGGTATCCACTCAAATACAGCTGCAAACTTCGAAATCATCCAGTCATAGAGAATGCAGAGTCTTGCGGCCCATGGACTGATATCCTCATTGAAGTTATTTTTACCATTTTAGGATGGGAAAACGCCTAGTATAGAATAATAATGAATCCTTGTTTATGACTTTATTAATGCTATCAATTTGAATGTGTTTCTGTTACTTGATGATGGCATGGATGATATATTTGATGGATTGAGTAAATCTTTTGTTAATGCTTATCCGTAGGGAAACAACATCTTTGCAAACCTTGCTGTTGAGGAATACAAGAAGATGATGAATATAATTGAGAATGCTATCATTGCTACTGACATGGCTGTCTTCATAAAGTACGTCTTCATACTTTTGCATAATGCTTGTAGTCATCTTGATTTTCATTTTATGACAGAATGTTTAACCAGTTGCGATATTCACTTTGCCAATCATTCAAGATTTAACTTACCTCATATGCATATAAGAGTAAAAACACATTATTGTTGCTGAATGCTGTCTACTTGCAAACATGTCTGACCAATTGTTTTGCAATGTTCGTAGGAAGAAAAAGGTGTTTTCTGATGTTCTTTCACAGGGAGAAAAGCATTGGGCCGATCCATTTAAAAAGGAATTACTAAGGTACAACAGACTGATGGGGTTTTAATGTTTTCACTACAGCATAAGGGAATTCTTGTGTTTCAGTATATCTGTATGGATTAATAGTTTCACTTTTAATTTATCTGGAATAATTTCACTTTTTTGTCTGCATTAATTCAGTGTTAATTTCTCTTTGCATTAATTTCAGTTTTAAAAGTCTCTCATTTATTTGAATTTTTGTCCTTATATGTCAGAAGCAGATCTGTTACTTAGTACTTAGTAGGTAATCGTTATTGTAACCTCTAAATTTGCAAGTACGATTACTTACTACGTAAGGAGATTGAAATAGCTTAATCACTTCAAAGAGTGCAGTTATTTTAACTGGCAGTGTTTTATTCTGCAGCATAGTATTCTGTTGTTGGTCTTGTCAACAAGTGCCAAATGCATGATTCAGCATTTAGGTTGACCATTGCTTGTGTGTTTGGAATAATTATCACACCTTTGTTCAAAAGTCAAATAGCCTAAAAATATATTAAAACAGTTAAAACTCACTTCTTCTTTCACACTTTCGACATAACACTATATCATCTTGTGCAATTCTGTAATTGTAATGAGAAACTTAAGTAGTCTCACTTCTAGAGGCAATCATCAGGGGTGCTCCAAGTGAATTACTGATTCAGTCTGACTTAGTGTTGTACAATTTTTTGATGATTTTCTGTCAAAGTGACACTGTATATAAATCTGTGATTACAACGACAATTGCAGTTTTCACTTTAGATTACTTGACATTATGTTGAATGTGTTTTTGAAATTCAGTGTAATGAACATTTGTTCTGTGTTGAAGAGCTATGATGATGACTGCCTGCGATGTTGCCTCCGTCTGCAAGCCCTGGGAAATGCAGTTCAAGATAACTCACTTGGTTATGAGCGAGTTCTTTGACCAAGGTGATGGAAAACATGAACTCAAGAAGGAAATGACGGTAATATGACAGCGGCTTATATTTCTGTGTACATTTTATAAAAATGTACGTATTAGTTTTGTTTCTTTCACCTTAAGTTTTTATTTCTTCTCTTACATTGTTTCAACTTAAGACTATTTTATTCATTTATGTTTTATTCAGACATATTTTCTTTTTTTCCACCAACTACATCAGTAGTAAACATAATATGGAATTGGAGAGATTTTAGTGTTGATCTGTGTGGCCCTTATAAGCACAGAGCAATGTGCCATTGTGCATCTTTATATCTACAGAGCACTGTGCTATTGTGTATCATTATGTCCTGATAATGTCCATTTCCTTTTGTATCACTTTGCATTGTGTTTATGTTTTTGTGTGTGATGTACTTTGCAATACTGAGATGCACCTGTTTAAATCCCTTAGATTCAAAGTTCAAAGCACTTTTTACACTTGCACTCTATAAAAGCCCAGATATATGCATATAATATATGTTTATTATACAATACTGGGATTCTTACAATCAGATGTATTCAACAGTATTTACGTTTGACAGTTAGTTGACAATGATCTGGACGTGGCTTGTGTTTTAGGGAGCGGGGCGCATGAGCATAACAGACAGGCGCATCAGTCAGGCTATCAGTGACAGGCGTAAGCAGGAAGAGTTTCCAAAGCTTCAAGTTGGATTCATCGATACCATTTGCTCCCCAGTTTTTCAGGTTGGTATTCGGTTTAAATACTGAAATCCTATGTAGACTAATAATAATAATAATAATATGTTTTCTTTAATTTAGCGCCTGACAAACGCACTGCGCTGTACATTTACATGTTATGCAATTGAAACAATCTTAACTAGTTAACTACTAACAGAACAGACAGCCTGTAATACACGGCGCTAATAGCAGCCTACAAAGCATATCCGCCCTAACGGGGCTCGAACTCGGTACCTCTCGCACTCTTCGCCAGATGTTATCCAATGCGCCACCGGACCCCCCTGACTGCAGGTGTGTGTGTGTGTGTGTGTGTGTGTGTGTGTGTGTGTGTGTGTGTGTGTGTGTGTGTGTGTACATAATTTCTTATATAATTTCTATCATTTCGGCTCCTAATTTCTTATATATATAATTTCTTAATAGCTTTTTAAAAATAACTTCATTGCTGTGCTTGGAACTTGAATGATGTATACCTTAAATTGTTATTTGTAAGGTCATGTAATGCTAGGCTTACCTGGGAAGTGAATGCTCGACATTTTGTTACAGCTTTTCTACTGTCTTTGAACAGTATATGCATTAAATTTCGTGTGAGTCTGAATGCATGTTTGTATGAAGACTAGGAAATATAGCGCCTCGTAAATACCTCTCAAAAGCATTGAGAAACATGAATGGCAGTCAAGCGGATCTAACGAAAGTGCAACTGAAGTTGAATGGTTTCTATGCCTAATTTTTCAAACAATGAACCAGACTGCTGTTCTTCCTGCACTCTATGTCTATAGTTGTATGATTTATGAATGATTGCAGCTTCTAATAAAGGTGGAGCCTGGAGTAACGCCTCTTTATACTTCCTTGATGTCAAATCGAACCAACTGGCAAATACAGGCAGATCTGCAAGACCAGAAAGGTTTGTTTACATTCTAGAGGCATGCTGTTACAGGTTATTTTTAAGTATATGACTGTATGTTTGCATGCTGCCTTTAATCCTTTAATGTCAAATAGTATTGTTTTCGCAGCTTCATATAGGCTGGCATAAAGAGAGCCTCTAATTAGTTTGTTTTGAAGATGTGCTGTATAAATTGCTGTTCTCAATTACATTACGAATTAACGATTATGGACCAGTCAAATGCACTCATTAGCCTAAATGGTTACCATGCGACGTGCAAGTGTCGATAAAAATATTCTCGACAGCCTGTGTGTTTATGTACGGTATGTATGGTTTTCTCAAGACTCTTAAAGATGCACTTTTTCAGCTGTTTGATGACCTCGTGTTGAGCGCTGCTGAAAGGCTCTTAAGTGGCGCTTTATAAATGTCTTGTTACATTACATTACATTCAATAGATTGGTAATGAAGAACTATCTTTACTGTGTGAATGCTAAATGGATTTCTAGCTGGAGTTGTTTTATTTTCACGTTTAAGATGGCCTCACTAATGAACCTGTAACTGCAGCAACGAGGGAGACCAAATTAATTGTCGAGGGCAAAACTAAGGATGTAAACAAAAAGGTAATAATTACAAGCAAAACTGTGCACTTCCTGTAATTCATTGCCATAGATAGAATAAGCTTCTGGTGTGAACTGTTATTTAATTTGTGGGGGAGCGGTAGCCGAATAGATACAGCACTCGGCCTGTAATGCAGAGACTACAGGTTTTCTTAGTACTGTGTAAGCCAAATAGCGGTTAGCAATTGGCCAAATAGAGGATATACTTACTTACTTACTTACTTAATCCAGCACTCATGCAGTCACTGTGTAAGGACCTTGAGAAAGTCCTTAACTCACAATTGCTCAGCTCCACCATTGATGTTCTGTAGTATGGTTGTGTGTGCATCTCTGACCTTTGTATGGAGAGCAGTGCTGAATACTGCAGTATCTAAAGCAGAGGTCTCCAAAGTTTTCCAGCGGGGGGCCACATTGCTGACTTTCTAAAGGTCCACGGGCCAAAACTCCGAAGAAAAAAATTTCTGTGCACAGCTGTACAGTGAATTGTAAGTAATGCGATGAATGCTTGGATTCATAATGTCTCCGAATATTGTACTCTTTAAGCACTGCAATGGTGTCATTGCATCTCAGGCACAGTGCCTGACAAACAGCGACATGGATTTTGGCAATATGCATGTCAGAGTACAGCGGCGTTAAAATTTTCAATTTTCCCAATTTAGTTTGTTTCTTCAAGGAGAGTTCCGCAGGCCAGATTAAAGGCCTTAGCGGGCCGGATGTGGCCCGCGGGCCGTACTTTGGAGACCTCTGGTCTAAAGCTATGATATTCTAGTCTCTAGCACTAACTGTATAATCAAGCATTGTTGTTACTTGCTGAGTTTTGACAGCTAGCTATGAAATAAACGAAAATACAATGCAATACAAGTATCAAATACAGTTGTATTGTATTAATAAGTTACTAACACATAGAATGCAATTTGGTATAATTTCAAATCATATCTATGAAGGTCATTAACTAATACATATAGAAAGCATTTTTTCTATAGTTTTACGAGACAGTGTTATTCTCTCACGTAGGTAAGGTGGATCACCAAATAAAAATACCAAATGACAATTGAAGAAGTCTTGATGCAGAACCCCAGTAACTGCTGATGCAGATGGATCCCCTGCATCACCCATATTCCCATATGGGATTTGTATGGAGTGCATATTGGGTGTCGGCTAACACCCACGGTAATGCTGGCAGGGAAACTTAGAAATTCAAAGGGTTTTCCAATTCTGCCATGTTCAGTTCATAGTAGAGCTTTGATCAGGTTGCAGCTATGGTATAACTAGGGGAAAACTGAATTGATTTTCTTCCATGTTTTAATGTCACAGGAAATGGCTAAGACGATCGAGGAGAACGACCTTATGGATGTTGATGAACGGCCAGTGTCACCAGAAGTAGAAGCAGAGGCAAAGTACACGATTGCTGGAAATTTCTTTCCGGAACATACGAAAGTTCGTGGAGCCGCAGCAACGTCGAAGGCAGTCGTCCGATCGAAAATATGCACTATTTCGTGACAACGCAATAAAATCTCGTGCACTTAATAATGTTTTTTTAAATAACGCAACAAAACTGTGATATGAAATAAGAGACGACAACTTGTTACTTGAAGCACTTTGCCACATTTTTTGCATGCTAACTGCTTGTTTCACCAGAAAATTGGAACTTGTCATGCAAAGCATTTCAATGTTAAAACTGGTATTGATCATCCCTAAAATTAGTTTTGTATGCTGTGTTGTTCTATTGTCAATCGATAATTAAAGTGAATAGTTTAATGTGATGCCAGTTGTTGGATTTAAGTTGAGCTAGATAATGTATTTGTTTACGTGCTGCTGTAGAAACTGGTAGGTAACCCAAAGGTTGAAGTTTCTTAATTACAGCTGAAGTGCAAACATGACCACAGTAAACCTGGAGATGGGCAATAGTAATGGAATGATGACGATTTCTATGGTGCCTACTGTAAATAGCAGGCTACTTTAAGGCTTTTTGACAGTGCAAGTACTTGTGTATCGATCCTTGATCAGGCTTGATGGATGACAGGCTAGGTTGGCCCCATAATAATTCTATTCAATGCTGCTTATCTGAATCATGCAGATTCATGCTAGCATTATATCAACAGTGCCTGGCCATCACAGCTACATTGAGTAACAGATCACCTTCCAAACAGCAGTCCCAGTGCATATACCATATAGGCCTACTTAGATTTCTTAATTAACTGTGATAAGGCTTCATGCTTTGTCATTGTTGTGGTTGTTGTTGTTCTTGCTGTTACATCCCTACCACAGGCTGCGCATAACTATTTTATGATACCCATTTGGGCTCTACAAAGACCTCGCATGTGCATATGGGTCCAAATGTGCATGTAGGCAGGCCTGGCAGGGTAGTGGACTGGCCGCTAGATTTCGCTTTTGTAGCATGGAGAGTGCGTCTATTACTGGTTCAAGCCTTCGCGAAGCCGGTCTTTCATACGCCGTTGCTACGTAGGCCCTATAGCCTAATAAGTCAGGTTAGGTCTTCAGTTTATCATAGATTTCAATCCAACACTAGACATTACAGTTTTCAACTTTTCATTAAGCCATATTTTGTCCCGTTGTAGCCCGTTTCATTTCATTCATTCATTTCATTTCAGATATTTATATAGCGCCCCTTCAAGATTTCTACTCAGAGGGCAGAGGCGCTCCCGACTACAGCGCGGACACTGAATCGGAGTTTCACGCATGAGCAATTGCGAGTGAAGGACTTGCCCAGGGTCCCTACGCGGCGGCTAGAGCCTAGAGGTGGATTCGAACCCGCAACCCTCCGGCTGCAAGGCACAAAATATACCCCTTTTGGTGGATTCGAACCCGCAACCCTCCGGCTGCAAGGCACCGAACATAAGTTACATAACTCCACACCACCGCGCCCCACAAAGTTTCACAGAGTTTCGACTCGACGTCTCTTAATACCTCAACAAGAATTGTACTTCGTTTATTTCATGACTCTATAGGGGCAGACAGAACGCTGCTCCATTGATTTGAATCATCGATGGTTTCCGAGACGCAGCTTAAATTTAATGTAGGTCTATAGCTTGTATTTTGTGTCTCGCAGCGAAACTAGTGAATTACGTTACGGTTCATAACTAACGTTACCCTCAATTATACTGGCGCTATAGAAATTGGAAACGCAATGTTTGTGACGTTTCGCCATAGCTCTGGTTTCGCTATCGCGTAGTGATATGGCTTATTTTGTAAATAACTTTTTAAAAACAACATTTTAAAAGAGAAACAAAGGCAATAATGTATATTAATTAGTTTATTAGAACTATTTTAAAATCTTAAATATTTTAGTTCATGCAAATAAAGTCGTTTACGTTATTTTTAAAGTGAGAACAATCTTGGCGGATGGACACATGCAGCCGAAGCGCAGACGGCGTTTAACACCAAAGGAAAAGATCGTCCATTTGCCGTTAGAACATCATATAAAAGGTAATAAATGCCGATTTTTTATTGATATTGAGCGTAAAGTATTAGATATAACAAACCGTGCATGCATATATCGTCCCAAAGTAATTACGCCGCTTTTATGCGACTGAACTGGATGTTAATTAAAATTTGAAAAATGGTATACAGTTACAGGATGCTAAGGTATCAAGAGTAAGTAAGTAAGTATATTTTTTATTACTCCACTTGCAAACGCACCATGGGACATACAGCGTAAAACATAGTCATAATACATCGAAGTAATAATTAGTAATTAAAGATGAAATGAAAAGTTCAGTAAAATGACTTAAATGTTAGTGCCAAAAAGTCATCTATAGCCTACAGCATCCTAGTGAAAAATCCCTCTCCAGTTTCCAGTCGACGAAAGCTCATGCAGAAAGGACTGATGTTATTGGAAATTCTCCATAACTTATAGTTTAAATCATGTCCAAGATGCTTACACTTTAAGTAGACAGTAATCAAATCCTTCATTGTAGTTTTGTTGTGCCATTTACTTATGTCTTCCAGCAAAAGCTGTCACAAGTAATATTTGCACTGATTCTTCCATGTATGGTTTATTCAGTAGACCTAATGATAATTCGGTACTTGTCGGTTTATTCACCCCATTTCATTTTTCCAATGGTAATGACTTCCCCACGTGAAATTAATTCACCCCATTCAACTGGTGTCGAAAAACATAACGATATGGCTGGGTACAGTTGAATTAACACAATTAGCAAAATATTCAGCATATTTTAGCCCTGGTATATTCCAGGTCAACCAATGACAGTTTCGTAATTAGAAAACATGGATGACACTAACCCTAACCCTGACCCTAACCGACCCTCACGACGCATAACAACGACGCATCAGCTGAACCTAACCGACATAGATTATAGAACTTTACGTCGTGAGAGTCGGTTAGGGTCAGGGTTAGTGTTAGTGTCGTCATTAGAAGACAGATAAAGGCTACGACATAATGCGTCTTATGAAGCAGTTACAAAATGGATGGACTTGCACGAATATGACGTCAGCTCTAGGACTGCTTAAAAGGAAAGAAACGCGTAAAAATTTATTCTGGTGCAGGAACAGGCAAGGTAAACGCAAGAAGGAAATTGGGTGAATTAACCGACAAGGTAGACGAGAAAATGAAATGGGCTGAATTAACCGACAAGTACCGATAATTCAAACAGAAGAAGCTTCATCATATACATACAAAACTGTTGTAACTTGATTTTGGCATTTCAGGTACAGATCTTGAAGATCTGCTGCAAAAGTGTGAACCTGACACCCTGAAGAATGGAAAAGAAGATTCCTTGATGTAGTTTGAAACTTGGCTGAATAGACTCACGTTCTGCTTCTCGGCAAGTTTCCTGAAGTTTAATGTAATTATATAACCTAATTAATTGTGGTTAAAGCAGCTGCAGCATGCATGTATGGCTTATCAACCATAATAAGCTACTTCAGCATTACCAGTCGTATATATGCTGCATAAATTATTAACTCAAATTGACCAGATTAACTCGGATTAATTCAGATTTACCAAGTTGAGATGTGTAAATCATATTGTAACTCCTTGAACAAGACAGTGAAGTGAATATAAAATGTTGAGACAAAGCTCTAAAATTGAATTAGATTTAGAGTATGCGCAGCCAGTTTACTTTTACTTCCGGTCATCGGTCACCGTTCATAAACAAACCGAATGGTGCCGGTAGCGATGTTGCTATGATCTACTTTGACGCAAATATTAGAAGATATTTGATTGCCACGAGTTCATGTTTAACTCGATGAAGTTGCCTTGTGGCATCTTTCTCTTATAAATTTCTTCAAATCATCTGCATTCCATCGATTAAAGTCGTCCACTTTGAACGATTCGTCTAAGCTATCCGCCATGTTTCGCTTTGTTTATGAACGGGGAACTATCACCCTTCCCGTCATGCCTTGCGGGAAAAATAATGCTGAAGTAGCTTATTATCAGAGCAAATCAGTCTGAAGCCAGAAGCCAGGTGTCTCAATTGAGAAGGCATGACCCTGAAGCTGTCAATTTAGCCTCAGGGCATCCAATAGGATGGGACTCCAGGTCTAACATTACTGGCCACAAAAGCTGTATGAGTTCAGAGTTCAAGTGAGTACTAAATATGTTCCTATAATAAACTCAACTAGTATGCCGCATGGGCTAAGATGGTCTTCAAGGCCTAACATCCAGTGGCAAGCCTGCAGGGAAATGCCCTGGTAAAAAAGCAATGCCCTGGTCGTTGCCGTGCCACAAAGCTGCCAGAAGTTTTGCCCTGCGCTCGCCATAAATTGCCCCTGCACTGGTTACTTGTATGACTGCCCTGGCTATGCCCTGGTTAAAAAAATGTA
Organism: Aporrectodea caliginosa; assembly: GCA_020284085.1. Classification (NCBI taxonomy): domain Eukaryota; kingdom Metazoa; phylum Annelida; class Clitellata; order Crassiclitellata; family Lumbricidae; genus Aporrectodea; species Aporrectodea caliginosa. Next base: position 1,660,443 of record JACEVL010006450.1, read on the forward strand.
TGGCGCCACCTCAGCCTGATCACTGGTTCAAAGGAGGCCTGTGTAATCAGAACCCAGGACTAAGTATTTTCTTCCCAGCCACTTCAGCTTGCATCACTGGTTCAAAGGGGGCCTGTGTAATCAGAACTAAGTATTTTCTTCCCACAAAAGTTATTTACTCAGATTGACCAAATGATATTCCAGTCGTATATATGCTGCATAAATTATTAACTCAAATTGACCAGATTAACTCGGATTAATTCAGATTTACCAAGTTGAGATGTGTAAATCATATTGTAACTCCTTGAACAAGACAGTGAAGTGAATATAAAATGTTGAGACAAAGCTCTAAAATTGAATTAGATTTAGAGTAAATATTTTTATTGTTGTACGATTTCAGATTACAGAAAAACAACTTTATGGCCATTAATTTCGGAAAAGCAAAACACGTCTGCTATGGCAGATTTCGGTAAACTTGGAGACTAACTGGAGACAGAAATGCAGAAAACTGTGCACTTATGTGCTTCATACGATATGACTTTCGATGAGGTATATGAGAATGTGTATGAGGACTTTGCGCAATACGAGCCACCGAAAAAACTGAACAAACTGAGGGCTAGAAAGAGTGGCTGCCAAAGGCCGTGCTCAGTGCTGTCATCGTCCAGTATTGAGGTGGCAATGAGTTGCCTTTCGCTGCAGGACACCGTATTGCACATTCCGGCGTGGGCTAGGCTTAGTCGCACTGACAGCTGCAAAATAACTGGACCTGAGAAACGCTCAGCAAAAGTCTCACTACAAGCTGAATTGTCACGTAAAAGATCCAAATGCGACACTACACATATCAGCACAGATCAGGTATGTAACAAAGCTAAAGGCACATTCAGTTGCCGAACCGTTGAATTCTCGTTTCATGTAGATGTGTTGTTGTTCAGAGCATAATTTGTGGTTGGAAGCAGTAGGGGGACAGTCTCTAACTAGTGTAATCATTGGAAAAATGATCCCTAGTGTCAGAGAAATTTCCCAACTATGCAAATTTTGATCATAACTGAATTGTTTGAAGTCCAGCTGATGATCAGGCAAAACGATCCTGAATTGTCTTTTGCTTCCTAATTGTTTCATACTTATCATCAATGGTTACTATGGTTGTGTTTTATCAGAGTTGAGCTGTAGAAGTTTAACACTTTAATGGTGAGAGTGTACTGAAAGTGACTGGGAAACCAATGCAGCTCATAGTCAAAGTGTCGAATATGAAATTAGATTAGAAAATAATCTTAGTGAGGAGCCCGTTGTTTGGTTTTTGCACTCAAAATTGAGTTTTGAGTGATATATCATGGCCCACTGGTAATTTGCATTTGCATCAGTGCTATGTTGCTGTAAATCGTGGTTCTTTTAATTAGAATAATATGTGGAATTTGAGAGTATTGAACTGTCTTAACTGATTGGATGATTGATGTATGATTGTATGTTTATGTTTATTAGCATGTCTGTACACCAAAATGCGGATAGCAATTGGTCGATTAAAGAAAATTCTTATCTTTTAAGAAGATACCCAAACTCTTTTACTGAAAACTGTCCTGTGGAGTCAAAATTCAGTTTCATGGCAACTCTCTCCAACTTAGTGTTTCAACCCAAGCCATGTTGACTATATTATTTAAAGTTAAAAACATCAGATGATATAAACGTGAAACTCAGTGGTGTGTTTATATATATGTGCAATAACAGATGTGCATGCCTCATTGCCCCAAGCTTGTGTACCTATATATGGGATAACTTTATCTCAGACAGTAACATCCCCTTGCACCCCTATTGAAATCTGGGATTCACCTCAAGTTGTCATGGCTATGTAGTATTCAAAAGGTTAGCAACCTGTTGGTCATACATGTATCTTTACTGACTAAAATAACTAATTATTTATACACCAGTTAATTATTTTGTGTACAATAAAGTTTTGAATTTATTTCTTAAGAATTTAGATACAATTAGAAGTTGTAAGATAGTTGACAACTGCTCAAGTGAAGCCGATTTGTTTTTAGCCCAATCTACTGGCTCGCACTGGCCTCCATGCAGCAGCTGATGGCAGTCCACATGAACCTGTGATATTGGGCTGCAATAACAACAACAGCAGAAGCCAGAAGAGGAAGACCACCTCTCGAGGCCGAACCAGGCGTAGGAGCAGAGACCGGTCGCTGTCTTGTAGTTCAGGTAGGACTTCAAGTCGAGAAAGCAGGAGCAGGAGGAGACGTCTTAGAGGCATACTGAAGCGATCAAGATCAAGAAGGAGCAGGACAAGATCACGAAGCGGAACTCGGAGAAGGAGGAGCAAACGTAAAGTTCGTTTCAGCAGGAAGATCACTTATTGGGAGGCAAGTTGTGGCTGCTGTTTTGTGTGTTTAAAATGCTAACTTTTGTCTCAATAAGCTTAGGCTTGTCTCACAGTCTGCTGTCATAAAAAAATGCAATTATTGTAGTTTTTGACAAAGGAATTAGCTATATAGTACTGAAGCTATCCCAGCAAAAGATTAATTAATGAATTAATTATTATAGCAAATATACTACAGAAGTTATCCCAGCCTAGCTGTAGTAAAAGGTCATGCTCAGATGTTGCCAATAGGTTATGTACTACGCTTCCACTAGGAGACATAGTGGTCATTCGAAAAAACTGGTGTAACCACTGAAGAACACTGTTATGCATTGCTGAAACCTTTATGGATTCTTCCCTTTATAAACTTAACTCCACCACTGCCATTTTTGGGTGGTGACAATCTCAAGCCTGGATAAAGGAGGAGGCCAAAGTCAACGGCTGTGGCAGCTACATGATGTTGTCAAACACTGGAAAACTGCTCTCCATGGTTGATCTTTTGTGCTTTAACTCTTGGTGTATTAGATATATGAAGAAATCATCATAATTTAGATGGTATAATTATTATTTATCATAATTATCATATGAGATAAGCAGTTTGATGCTTTTACTGAACGTATGTTGGGGAAATGAAGAACTAGGAGTATCACATGATAGGACTTGGTAGTTTTCAATTTGACATAGACGCACATGAGAACAAATGGACGGGAAGTAACAAGTAGGCCTACCAAATAATAACAAGTAGGCTTTAGGAAAAAATTATAAGCACTGGTATTATTCTGCTCATTTGGAAAAAGCTGCTTATATTATTTTTTCCTAGGCTTTTGAGGTGAAATGACTGTTAAGAAACCATGTTTTCTTCTTCAGTGAGAAGGAGAACTGATTTTTCCAATTTGACATCAACACACGCGAGAACAAGTGGACGGGAAGTAACAACAGTCACCAAAGTTAGCAACAACAAAAAAGTACTATGATCAACTGCACAAAGCTTTATTTCACTGCTATGTTACCAGATTATTTTCGTAGCATTTGCGAAAGTTACCAGATTATTTTCGTAGCATTTACACTTTTGTAATTATTTATATCATTGTATCAGCATGATCAAACAGAAAAGCAGTGTATTAAGTTTCAGTTGATGTGAAATTGACGAACTCTAGCAATTTGATGAAACGTAAAACGTAGGATTATATTCTTCAAAAAGAAACAAGCATGGAGATATTACAGAAGTACTCAATAAACCAAATCTTTAAAGACCACATGGTGTTTTATATGGATTTAAGAAAATATTTTAAGAAATGATTAGTTAAGCACTTTAAAATGGTGACATCACCCTCTCAGCTATGTTCACTGGGCTTACAGCAGGCCCAGGTTGTGACATGTGATAGTTCGGCCAATTGTTAGTGCAGTAATTTTATAGGATAGAATACAGCAACACCTTTATGAAACATGGGGTGGATTAGTAAGAGTTTATGGCAATTATAATTCTAGATTATTCAGTAAGTTGATTCCATTGAGAGTTGGGCAGTCTTTCAAATACAATCAATGCAACAGCCATTTTAAATACACGAATTTCATTGTCTGGCTCCAGAACTAGAAAGGCCAAATGGGGTATTTTAAAAGTAGTTCGTTTTCTTAGATTGTTAGATTGTTTATTTTACAGAAACAGAATACAGATACATGTAGTTATTTTTAAAGCAAGGTGACAGAGAGACTGGCATTATAGAAAAATCATTACTCATATCTTATCAAAACTGTTGCGGTTGTTACATGGAAAAGAGAGCTATTAAGAAATTAAGAAAGCATGAATGGCAGGTCGATGTTTTTGTCTCCTCTTCCAAAATATACGGATCCATATTGTCTGGTGCCAGGCACATGGTAGAAGACGTAGCCCAACCAGAGAAGGCTCCTCAGTGTCACCAGCCCACCACCACGTTCCATCTGCAGGCTCCAACATCCTACAGGATATATTCACGCATTGCATTGACTTTCTTAGAGTACAAAGACATTCAGGCCTCAATGGTAAACTAACAAACTAAAAGCAATTACATTGGACCCAACGAAAACAACACTTTCATGACAAGTAGAGTTTCACCCATTATAATTCTACAACACGGTCAACACCTGTATTTATTTTTGAAGGTTATTTCGTAATTGTGGTGGACTGATCTAAAACAAATTGTTACCAATCAGCGTCAGTTGAGTTCTTTTGTATTGCTATACACAATGCTGCATTAGCTTAGAAAACATGGTTGATCATAGAACTTAATTTTATGACATGCAGCATTATCACAAAGTAGTGGTTGTGCAAATCTGATAAGGTTACCAACTGGTAGATTATATCAGCTAAGGCAGGGGTGTGAAAAAGGTGGCTCGCAGGCCTTTTCTGGCCTGCCGACGTTATTTTTCTGGCCTGCAAAACCTTACCTAAAGACTACTGTGATATTCGTGACTGATAATGATGATCAAAATTAGGATTTTATTAGCTTAATTTGACTTTGTATGCTAAAAATGCACCGTTTAAGATTTGGTTTTGCAAAATTTTCTGGGGACGGGCTCACCGAGCCCCTCCCAGAACCCTACACCCATTTTGCTCAGACACCTTCGGCATGCTGGCCCCGCTACTTGCTGGAAAATATTGCCACTGGTCCACCATTAAACAAGGTTTGACACACCTGGGCTAAGGTTACACAGTTAGACAGCTTTGCCTTTAGTCTGTTACCTTTTGGTATGTCTTCTTCAACGGTGTCCATGAAGTCAATAGACTTGTCTAAGTTTGACCGCTGTAGTAGAGTCTTTCCGAGCAACTTCTCGGCTTTACGAAAGTGTAGGAAGTTGTACAGTTGGCTGGCTTCAGACAAGGAGAGGCCTGAAATACAAGAAAAAGGCTATACAATTGTTATACATAAAATTCGATCAAATTTCTGACAGGTTTAGATGGTATAAATAATATTAAATTTGCACATACTAGAATATAAGATACATAAAAGTTTTCTATATTTATTGACTTTGTATATATAAGAGATAGAATTTTTATTTTTCCCAAACCCATGTCCAACAAACTTATGTCACAAACTTCAATAGCATAAGGATGAATTCATTTCATAAACAAAATTTCATTACATTTCACTTTCATTAGTACTAAATAAATTTGCATTTTAATAAAGTTTTCTAAAATTAAATGTCTTACTTTCCTATGACATCCACATGGGATTGAGTGACATTGAGAGGAAGGTAATGATATGCAATAGAGCAGGATGGTTACACCCACGGATTTGCCACGTTGAGACTCAGTACAAAAATGACATTTACCATCGAATGCTCGGTTCTGGTAAATTTCACCAGTTGGTGATCTAACAAACGCCCCTCTTGGAACAATCGAAACATCGTGATCGATTTCGCTGATTACTGCAGCCAACCTGTCTTCCTCCTTTAAAGTTATCTATGAAACAAAAAACATTTATGAAGATCTGCAGATACTTTAACAAGTGTTGTGGAAGCCCTAACAACATAAAGACATTATTTGAATAAAATTCTGACATATTGTTTGAATTTGCAACGGCACCCAACCATTACTTTTTAAAGTGCAATGAGTTCCAAAACTTTCATTCTCAAACTATTAGAAGTGTAAGCAGAAGAACTTTCCAGAGAAGCAACCAATATCTAGACTCACATTATGGAACTATCTAACCTTAGAAATTAGTAAGATTCCTATTATATAAAATGTGCTAATTAATCTTTCAGTTCTTAAAATAACAGCCAAAAATAGCTTTTCTCCATTCTCTCCTCAGTCTCCTGAAACCATTCATTCATCCATCATTGGTTGGTTATTTATTAATAAAATTAATTTTTTACTCTGACTTGCAGAAAAGACTTATTATGGCACAGGGAATAACTGCAAAATATGTACCACTTCTTCTGTTTCCTCATCTCCATCTCCAACTTTCTTTATCAGTTTCTGTTCAAATTCGAAGGAAGGATCTCCTGTGAAATAGCCGGTTATCTGTTTTGCTTTCTGCTTTATTTCTGGTGTTGGTGGTGGAAGAATACCCCAGTGAACGCAGTCCTTGCTGTGAAAAATGTTTACATTACACATGTATTCAAATGACATACTGATAACTAGTCGGCATGTAAGATAATTGATTCATTAAATAAAAACAATTTGTACTGCAAAAGAAGAAGCCTACTCAATTTTCACAGCTGTGCAATAATTTCAATCAATATTTGAAGCACTGCAAGAAGTATACTCAGTCAAAAGTGCCTGACAGTAAAATTAAAATAAATGATTTCCAGTAAAGTCAAATACATTGCCCAAAGAACTAACCAATGTTCAATCTATATATCTCTTATGGACAATTTGCCCTAACCAGGGGCGGATCTAGACTTTTTCTGTACGGGGGGCGATTTCTGTGGGTTCCCAATTCCCAAGAGCGATTTAGTAATTATATCAAACGCAGTGGCGGATCCAGAGGGGGGCGATTGGGGCGATCGCCCCCCCTAAGAGTCCAATAATTAATTTTTTTATTTGAGGATTTGATTGCTATTTGTGTTGTTTTTTAAATTAATTTTAGCCTATATTGTCTCTGCACACACGCACACAGCATTCATTTAAATAATTAAATACGCTAAAATGTAGTTGACCATCCATAATAATTAAATACGCTATTACTCTTTACTGAAAAAAACCCACAATGAAATTCATTCATTCATTCATATCGAACATTTAGATAGCGTCCCTTCAAGAAAACTACTCAGAGGCGCTCCCAACTCTATAGTACGACCATAAAGAACATACTTAATGTGAGAAAATATCATAGGAGAGAAGGTCCTAGGAAAGGGGCGAAGCTCCAGAGGGAGGCCGTTCCTGGTCAAAGAACCTATCACCGAGAAAGTGCGGTTCTGCATATTGGAGGTACGGGCAAAAGGGATCAGTAGGAGACCCTGTTTTGATGAGCGGAGAGATCGAGAGCCCCAATAGCACTGAGGACAAGGCAGCAGAGCTCACGAAACTAGGCAGGAGCGAGGCCCAACAGGCAGCGCCAGACTACAGGCCAGCAATCTAAAACACAATACACTGATCATGAGCTTATCCGTTCTTCTTACTTCCAACTTGGCGCCTCAGGGCTTTTCGCAGACTTGTTTCCTTTACCTCAATTGTCCATGCTTTCATCTGCTCTCGAATTGACTATTGCAATTCTCTCCTTGTTGGCTTACCCAAGGTTCGTCTATCTCCTCTTCAGTCCGTTCTGAATGCTGCTGCGAGACTTATAGCTTATTGGGGCTCTCGATCTCTCCGCTCATCAAAACAGGGTCTCCTACTGATCCCTTTTGCCCGTACCTCCAATATGCAGAACCGCACTTTCTCGGTGATAGGTTCTTTGACCAGGAACGGCCTCCCTCTGGAGCTTCGCCCCTTTCCTAGGACCTTCTCTCCTATGATATTTTCTCACATTAAGTATGTTCTTTATGGTCGTACTATAGAGTTGGGAGCGCCTCTGAGTAGTTTTCTTGAAGGGACGCTATCTAAATGTTCGATATGAATGAATGAATGAATTTCATTGTGGGTTTTTTTCAGTAAAGAGTAATAGCGTATTTAATTATTATGGATGGTCAACTACATTTTAGCGTATTTAATTATTTAAATGAATGCTGTGTGCGTGTGTGCAGAGACAATATAGGCTAAAATTAATTTAAAAAACAACACAAATAGCAATCAAATCCTCAAATAAAAAAATTAATTATTGGACTCTTAGGGGGGGCGATCGCCCCAATCGCCCCCCTCTGGATCCGCCACTGGCCCTAACTAAGACTTAATATTTATCTTTTAGCTGAAAAATCAGCCCGTTAATCACATAATTATTAGCATACACCCTGCAATTAATACTAACAAATTAGCCATTCAATAACATTGTACCTTTACATACACGTTCGATGGACAGCTGGGGTGTTCCAGTAATATAGCTGGTCAACTATATTGCCTCAGTGCGACTCTGGGCCATAGCTGGGCCACCATTGCCACTAGTGGCATGATGCAGGCCTGCTCTAAGCCCACTGAAACTTACTTTCTGGGTATACACAATTTGCCACACACAAAAAACAATTCACGCTGTGTCTCAGTAAGGAGTTTCAGCATGATAATCTTAATCCTTTTCAATTACCTATAAAGCGTTCGCTTCTCTGACAAGAAGTCCTTGGTGATTCCCTGAGCGATGTAATAATCTTCGCGGCCTCCGATTATTTTGCCCCAGAAGACGACGTTCTCGAACTTCTGGTTATTCTGCAGGAGGACGAGGGAGGTCTGGAGGGCAGCCTTCTGCTCTGGGCTGAGAATGAATCCACTGCTGCCAACAGCATCGATGCTCTGATGCAAATTCTTCGACTCCATCGCTGTCTGAATCTCTTCGATTCTCACTGTAACCTGGCGTCAATGTGGACAACCACCTGTTTATGCTACGTTGCTTATAGTTACCGGACATGCGCACTAGACGTTTAGGATAATGTAGCGCATATCTACACTAAATTCTTCAGACTTTAAGAGTACTCGACTAATTGGAAACTCGATATTTCTACGGCGCCCAAAAAGCGAAGTCGCGGGAACCAGCTTATTCACAGGCGCTTATTCAAAACAGAATCTATAGAGGGTCAAGATCCAAAGCGTTAAACAGGCAGACAGCTAAAGTGGGTGGTGTTTAGAGTTGAAACGGCTAGGAAGGTGAGGGAAGGGGAGGATTTGTGATATAGGATTTGTGAAAAGCAGTATTTTCAGTTTTGATTGAAAAACCTGTGCGAGATAGCAGAGGTGAGGTTTTGATGAATTGTTAAAATGTTTTTGAGTGACGCTCTGTGTCTAATATTAAGTATTCTGTTCTTATTAATTTTTGCAGTAGATAGCAATTTTTGACCATCATTAAATTTCTACTGGAGTGAGCTTGTTTGCTTGCAATGTTATATAAAAACGTATCCTAATATACGTCGATTATTCTAGGCCTATGGGACGCGGTGGTATAGCGGTATGTCCTGTGCCTTGTAACCAGAGGGTCACAGGTTCGATTAATCTACCTTAAGCCACTGCGAAGCGACCCTGGACAAGATGCTCACCCACAATAATTATTGTCTGTGAGGAAGGCAAATGAGAAACCACCTCACTCATCTCATGCCCGCGCGGGTGGTGACATTGCCTTTGCAGAGAACGGGGACCCGTGGCGCATGGGATAACATGTGGCAAAGAGACCGAGAGGTACCGAGTTCGAGCCCCGTTGGGCGGATATGCTTTTGTGTTTGCAGGCTGTCTGTTCTGTTAGTAGTTAAGATTTGTGTCTTGTGAATTGCATAATTATTGTACAATGTAACCGGTTGCGGTTTGTCAACCGGATTGTTGAATAAACGAAAATATATTATTAACTCATCGTCATCATTCTATGCCTATCTATGTTTTGAGAAACTTTCCGTTAAAGAACTTGAAGTAGAAGTTGAAGCGATTTTATTCGTTGCACATGGAGCTTAAATTGGGAAGATTTGTTAGAAGTATTTTATTTATTGTAGCATTAGAAATCATATCGGGTCCGTGAAATCAACTATTTCTTAAGGTTGGTGGTCTGAATGTTTTGGAGTCTTCATTCAGCGTAAATAAATTGTTCCTCCGCTTTCCAATTCTTCTCGAAACGACACCCATCTAAACGACACCCACCTCAGCAGCTGCTCCGCCTCCTGTCTTGATATGAACCCCCTTGAAACCGGACTCGGACCTCCTTTTGACTACCCTTTGGAAAACCCCTCTGACTTGACGCAGCGCTTGTGAATAAGTTGGTTCCCTGTGCTTGGCATTCGTGTGGTGCATTAGAAATTTAACAGTGCTCACAATTTATTACGCAATATGAATGAGGTTATAGGAAACAGTAGGTCACAAAGTTTTTCAGTGGAAAGATTTTGACACTTGTGAATAGTTTTATATTATTGTGCGTATGTTGTCATGGAAGCCACATACTGATTTATTGCTTACTTATGATTGTTCTTACAGTTGCTTGCAACTCTGCATTTTCTTTTGCAATATTGGGTGGCTATATTGTTTAAAAGTAGGGCTGCCAGAAGCGGCCGTTTCTGTAGGATTAACAAAACAAGTGCCTAATATTTCTTCCTTGTTCCTGTAGATCCAGCCATTTTCCAGTAACATTTGCCTAGAATTCGTTGGTCATTGCAAAACAGTACTCCTTGTCAATCCTTTTTCTGACTAAACATGCCTGCTAACATACGCCAATATATAATGCAGCCTCGACCTCGTGATTATGTACTACCCTTTAAGGATAATAGAAATTATATTCCTCGTGTCCTGTACTGGAATTTGGTATGAATAATCTGAGAATCTTTCTCAAAACGTAACAATTAACACTAAATTCCATCTTTTGAACCTTCCTGCCAACGGGGTCAACCCGAATCCCCGAAACCCGAATACGCTGAAAACAGACAAAAGCACAATTTCCTGAAAACAGTTTTCTAGAAAGCGGCCGAGCTATTTAAAGTTAAATTGTAAACATGACAAAGACCTAGCGTGGCCTTAATGTATACGATATACTGCCTATTCAAATGTGTATTTGTTAATGATGTGTTCATTCGGGTCGGACTTAGAAAATCAATTTCGGGGATCCGGCCGAAATTCCTTTCGGGGATTCGGCCCGCACCCCCTGTTAACATTGGTTTTATATCTTGATCTCTATCTTTATTATTTTCTTTTGAACTAGCTGTAATCAGTTGCAGAGTGTCAGCTGTTTTTGTCTGCCAATAATAAACTAATATAATAATAATAAAATCTTAAGTTTTAAAATCTTAAGTTTTTCAAACTATGCTGTTTAAATTTGATTGAAAATGTTTGCTAAATACGGTTAGATGTTTGCAGGAAATGCATTATACAAATTTAATAATTTAATATGTCAGGTATTAAGTTACACTGTACTTTGATTACTGGGTACTACCAAAGTCTTCTGTATCAGAAATAGTGTTGTGAGGCGGAAAAATTGTCCGGAAAATTTCATATTTTTCCGGAAAATTTCAGAAAATTTCAAGTGTATTTTTCCGGGAAATTTCCAATAATTTTCCATCAATAGAAATTTACTGAATAACAATTTAGGGCATAAATGTAATAGTTTTAAACATCACTCACTCTAATGTATCTTATGTAGGTATAACTGATATGTTTATTCAATAGAGGGCACTGTTAGTGCTTCCTGTTCAGTGTGTTCACAAGCCACAACACTGACAATACATTTAAGAATAAATTGCAATTAAACTTCATTGTTAATTTAGAGAAAATATTTTTTATGATTTAGTCTCCTTAATATTTTTTAGTTATGAAAACATGAGACAAAGGCAGCAATTGATGCAGTAGTAGGCTAGTAGCGCTCGTGAATAAGCTGGTGCCCTGCGCTTGGCTTTCGAGTGGCGCTTTAGAAGTTTGGAGATTACGATTACGAGGCTACTATGGACACCATTTTAATACTGCAACAGAATAATTCTTATGAGGCCTATTATACTATTATTTTATGGACGCCAATCATCGTTGATATGACGGCATCGTTAAATAAACGTATTTACTACTATTATTTTATGTTTTGAAATATAATGTTATTGGCATTGCCACTTAAGTCTGAGTCTGAGACCACTATATTTTGAAATCTGTTTAATGTTTATTTTAATTCCTTTAAGGTGAATGTTGCCTGCATTGACAGAAATACTGTAAATAAAAGGAACTTTAAAAAAACAGAAATTTTCTAGTGTTGTCTCATACTAAAAATCTGACATTATGAATTAAATGTATTTTCCGGTTCTGCAGAAAATTTCAGGAAATTTTCCGGAAAGTTTCCCGAAACTTTTCCGCAAAATATTTTTCCGGAAAAGCTACATCACTAATCAGAAATTGCAACTTGTGTTATTGTGCGATGAGTAATAAATTCCATTATTCAAAGTATGGTGACATTTGAGCTTTTGGTCCCGCGAGCTCACACTTCCATTAGACAGCGTCGAGCCTTTTCGATTGTGGGTCCCTCCATCTGGAATGGCCTCCTGCTAGACTTGTGATTGATGCCTCGGCTAGATTCGCCTGCCTTTTATAAGTATCTCAAATCACACTTTTTTAGCCGTGGCTGGGCTGGGAGCGCCTCTGAGTAGGTTTCTTGAAGAGGCGCTATATAAATTCTCGGAATTAATGAATTTGCACAGTCAGTGTGCAAAAATTATTAGTGTTTTGAATGTGTAAACAAGATTGGCATCTGTGTCTAATTACTTAAGTTGTAATTGTAAATTACAAAAATTATGACAATTTATAGTGCATCATCAATATTTAGCTGTTTTTGTTGATTTTTCTATTTTGTTGTTACTTCAAACAGAACATTAGCTTAGGTGTTTTGCAGTTGTAATGCTACTAATCAAATGATGACTGGTATGTTATCTAAAAATATTTTGTTTTTAAGCATCAAGGATGTTGTATGTAAATTTTTTGCTTGCAGATAAAGAATGTCGATTACTAAAAAACACCAGTATGTAACTAGAGAGGTGCTGGAGGAGTTTGCTTTGCCAGATGATGACCACCAGATCGTTCGAGTTAGTGTTGCTTTTGAAATTTTAAACTGAACACGTGAACTTGCTCATTGTCAATTTTCATAGGCAGTCATGCTTACGACTTTGCATTCTTAGTTATTTCCTTACATCTATAGGCTAAAGCAAATATTGTGCACCAGATTCTTATTTTAATATGTTTCGCTAGAACACAAATTCTGATGCACTGTAGGAACTTGGATCTCAAAATTAGTTATCTGTGGAAAATGGCCTCATTATAAGTAATAGAAACCTGTTTTAACCCTTTAACGACAAGCTGCATTGGTTTCCCATACATTTTAGTACATGCTCGCCATTAAGGGCTAAGTTAGTGTGTGATATGGCTTCCAAAGAAAGAGGTTAAACGAGTCTCTGGAACAGTAACAGAATAGCGACGCTGTACATAACAAATTATAATCCCATTGACCTTTTGAAGAATATCTAAGTTGTTTGGCAGTAATTGTTCAACAAAATAGTCCAGGTATTTAAAACTGATGTGTTTTTAACAGTTTCATTTGTTACAGTTATGTAAGAAAGCGTTAAAATTACCATAATTTGAATTCACTAGATGCAGTTTTAACTGAATGCCATCACTGGCAGAATTCTTACAGAAGAGTTTATCCATGGTTTTATTTCTCTTCCTGCAGGTCATAGCATCAAAAGGCAATAACTTACATCAGGTGGAAGCTGCTTCTGGCGAGACCTTTCTAGCGAGCATGCCTACAAAATTTAGAAAATTGGTTTGGATCAAGCGAGGTAGGCCTATTGCTCGTCTACAGAGTTTGTTATATTGATAAATATATATTTATTTGTTATTGGTTGCTGAATATTGTGGCTACTGTTTTTAGAGGTGTGCTTACTTGATGACTTGAAAGATAAATTTCTTCTTTAAGTCCATGGGCTCATCACCCACTGATGTGAATCGCATATTCTCTGTGAGGGGAATGATGCATCATGTTTTCAATTTATCTTTGTTTTTTTGGCTGTTAGTATACTGCACATGAGTTGTATACGAAAATACTGACTGCCAAAATAGTGAAAGAGCAATCTTTTTGGCACACACTACGGTTTCCTCCTTATCCCTGTATCTTTGTTTCAATTTCCTAGTTAACGTCTGTAGCTGATACATGTGCCTGAATGACAACGACAGTATCTCAAATTGATATTTACTGACTAAACGGGGATAAGTGGTTTGCTATTAGATTTTGCTGCATTTATTCGTGCATTGACCGGTCTGTATACCATCAGCGATGTCCTGGCTTCAGCGCCTAATCAGAAGCCTACTTTGCTAACATAATCTTGTTTCGTCTCCATGAGTGAAGTGCTTTGTTTCCATTCGTTTTTCCATTTCAAGAACATTGGATTTGCAATTCTTTATTTGTCTGTAGAGCCATTTCTGTTTGTCAGTGGCCCACAATGTTCTTCTAGTCCGTGTTCATATCGTGAAATATATATGTTGAACCTGTGGTTTTGGCACATTGCTTTGGGTGGTACTGCAGTGAAATCATAAACTGAAGTACCACCAAAAATACTGTGCCAAATACACAGGTCAATAATGACACAGCCGCAGCAGGCATTCCCTTACTTAGTAGTTCACCTAACCCTGATAATGTGCGAATTGGTCTTTGAAGCAGGTGCTTTTTGCATACGGTCCCAATAGAAATACCTTACTTGAAATAGGACAACAATGCAAGTAAGGAGGGACACTACCCAGGTGGCATTGCCAGACGTACATCAAATTCAGCCACTATAGAACATCACACATGTAATATGAGATATAGTCAAATTTTAAAATTCCACCAACAAGCATAGTTTCCAGGTAGATATCGCGTCACATCAGTTTTCCAGTGTGCCCGCAAGGGATAGGAGTGCACTGTGCAATTAGCTGACATTAACACTTGGTCTTGGTGCATGACACCTCTGTGTTAATATTTGTCCAAGTTATCTGGTAATGCATTTTTATATCATGCAAACAATGTGTTCAGTGAATTGTGTGATAAATTATAATACAGCCGATTTGAATTATTGAATTGATAGTTGTGCATTGCTGTTAAAATGTTTCACTGTTTTCAGGTGACTTTGTCATGGTTGAGCAAATCAAAGAGGGAGTGAAAGTAAAGGGAGAAATATCGCACATTCTTCTAAAACCGCATATAGACTACATTCAACAGCAAGGATTATGGTTGGTGTATGTTTATTCCAGTTGTTGACACCAAGTGTGAACATCTTAAATGACCACTATGAATAGTTTGCAGTTTTGAATATTATTAGTAAGATATTACTGGCCTGTTTTACCTACAAAGCCCTCAGCATCAGCACACACCTACATTTATTCACTACTAACTCCTTACATCCCTCCTCGTTGCTTGAGATCATCAAGTGCGGGTCTTTTAGCTGAGCCCCATAAGGATGCTTTACTGTGAATCCCTTATTCTCAATGCAGAAGTGATTTAATGTTGCTAGCATGTTCTAGTATTGTATTTGTTAATTTATATAGCGCCACTCACAGCAGTGGCCATTCAGTAGCGTTCCCAGTGCGAGAACCCCTAGAGGAGAAGGTTTTGAGGTTTTGCTAGTGTAATGTAATTAAATCAATGTATGTATAGCAGGGGTGGGCAAACTACGGCCCGCGGGCCAGATCCGGCCCGCCAACGCTTTTTATCCGGCCCGCCAACGTATTTTATCTGGTCCAAACAATTCTTCAGAAAAGTAGAAAGTCATAAAATTCAGACCGAAAGAAGAATTCCTCATGCTGCTTTCTTATTTGCTATTCCGGGTTGTATTATTCGCATCCACTTAGGCCTACATCTGTGAAAAAACATTTTCAACTTTGAAGATAAACAAATCCAAGTAAAAATCTCAGTTAGCTGATCTAAAATTGAACTCCATAATACGAGTGTGAACTTAATCTCTCGAAGCCGTTATTATCGGCTTCTCCAGCTCCGAGTGGTTTCTCGCTCTTTCTCATGATGCCCTAGTGGCTCTTGCTTTCGTTACGTCTAGTCGAATTGATCACTGTTCATCGACTCTCCTTGGCCTCACCTTGGAGTTCTGGGGCGACTAGATCGGGTTCTGTGCTCGCTGCTTGGCTCATTGTGCGAATTCCCAAATTCGGCTCTGTCTTTGCCTACATGCGCGATGTGTTGCACTGTCTTGCTGCCTGTGGCCCAACGGATCTGATACCGGATTCCTGCATTGGTTTCACGCTGCACCCTCGGCTGTGCTCTATCTTACCTCCAGGGGTGATCTCTGACGCCCAGTGGCCGACGTTGTAGCAGGCCCTCCATCTGGAATGACCTACCATCGGAGCTGCGTTTGCTACCTCTGACCAATCTAACTGCGTTTTATAAATCACTTAAGTCTTTTTTCAATAGCCGTGTCTGGGCTAGGAACACCTGAGTAGGTTTGTTGAAGGTGAGCTATATAAGTGCCCAGAATTAATGAATGCAACCAGTGCAATCACTCTGGATTAAGGGAAAATTGATATGCATGTTCACAGTTGCATACATCTCACAAGTTACAGCCAAAGTACAATTAATTTTAATTCGGTAAACTTGTAAAATTTTAGTTGTTATTAAAAGTTAGAAATTTTGTATCCGGCCCTCCGAATTTTTTTGGCGTTTAATGTGGCCCAATGTGCCAAAAGTTTGCCCACCCCTGATGTATAGCTTTGTCAGTAGCGTATTATTTTGTATGGTGCTTCACTATCTGTATAGCTTTGTCAGTAGCATACTATTTTGTATGGTGACTCACTGTATGTATAGCTTTGTCAGTAGCATACTATTTTGTATGGTGCTTTACAATATGAAGCAAGTACTACTGATCTGTAAGTACTAAGAACTACTTTTGAAAGTATTAGCACTTTGCCTCCTGAATATATGCCATAAAGTGTCGCCATACATGTGGGCCTGTGACCCAAAAGGTCCAAATATCCACTCTGTATTGCTAGCACGAATATATATATATATTTGGGGATTGATTGATTAATCTGGTCACGTGGCGCTGCGGCGTGTTGACACACCAGTTTGGGAGCGCCTCTGAGTAGATATCTTGAAGGGGCGCTATATCAAGTTTCATTGATTGATTATTTGATTGATTGATATAGGCAGACTGTTGGATGCAGCCGTGGTCAATTACAGTATTAATTGATCCAATAATTGAAACCATTGCATCCTTTGTTAACCTTCATTTTAAAGATAAAATGTTAATTTTCAGGCCAACACAGTTTCCTTCAAATCAGAAGTCCGAGTCAAATGAAATGATTCCGCAAGATATGCTACCTCCGAGCGACAATGAAGAGTCCGGCTCAAGTGACGCAGAAGACGAAACGGAAATTGATGCCGTATGTAACCCAAATCGGCGCTGCGTTCAGTATCACGAAGACAATGAAACCGATGACAGTGATGAAGATGTTGAAAACTGATTTGGGATTTGTCGGAGTTAGTCTGTTGTAAATAAATTCGTTATGCGATGCAGGTCGCAATTCTGCTCCTAGTGACACTCCTCCACTTTTTGGTGTTACTTGTAAAGCATTGGTCTGGGTAATGTAATGCAACATTTATATAGCACCTCTTCATTATACAGGTAGTTGTATGTACATAATATCTAAGCTTTTATGTTGGACCTATTGACACTTAAAAAAAATTCATATATGATTAAGTTATTTTTGCTTACAGAGTCTCCTGTCCAATTTATAATTTTTTTCCTACAAGATAAAGTTCTGCATGAATTTTAAATATATTGGTTTGTCTAAAATTACAATAATGCTGCCATTCTAGTTCATAGTAATCAGATCATTCAGTATATCACACAGAGTATTGCTTTGAATAGCTAGATCTGTGTCATATGGGGCCATCCATTTAGTATATATGCATGGAGCAGGAGAGGGGACTAACCCAAATGCATATGCTTGCATGTGGGGGTCTACTGATAATGTACGTACGCATAGGAAGGGTGGATTGGGGGTGAAACCTCGATAATAATTTGTCTACTATTGACCTTAAAATACGCCACTGAACAGCTAGTTGTCAGACACCTACTACAACTGGGAGAAGTAGGACTGTGGGAGAGGTCTAACTTGTATGCCACGGTACCGCTGACTGCTATTAACAATTGTTTCTGTGTGGATTAAATATAGACCATTCTATGGGATTCGGGGTGCGTCAAGCATACGTACGCAGGTGGGGATTGGTAAAAAAGTACATGTGCATACAGGGATGGGAGGGGCCAATTTTTCCAGATTTCTGCGTACATACTAAATGGATGGCCCCTGTTAAAGGGCAAATGGCGGCAGATTGATTGGGCAATTACCGTACACTGCACTGTAAAGTGGAGAGGATTTGGCCTCCCCGCAACACTGCAAGTGCTGAGACTTGATTGAATCAGAGTTATCGGCATCTCTAACTGATTCCTTATTCTTGTGGAACAGCTTCAAATGTAGACAGAAACGGCAATCAGTGCCTTTTCAAATGGAAATTTGCGCAGAATGACAATTATCACAGCTAGCCTTTGAACGGTTCTTGACAGGTGATGTCACCATCGGCAAGCCAAAGCACATGTGAAGCCCAGCCGATGGATTCCCATCCATATCTGAAAGCGTCAAGTTCAGTCTTTGGAACAAGTTGCGTCCATGACAGAGCGACGACACATGGTAGCATCCTAGGCATACGATAACTCCACGGCCAATGCAGTCCCTCACTGGTCAAGGATGACGCACTTCTGGCCAGGTCAAGAAAGAACAGGTATTTGTCGCTTGCTTGTTGGTAGATTGAAGTGCCACCAGTGACTAACGTTCAAGGTCATTCCAGAGGTCCACGTCTGTCTGCCGAGACGAAAATTACCAGAGTCATATGTAACAGTATATAGTGCAGCAGAAGAAGACTGTTCCTAGAGGAAGATACAAGACATGAGAAGGCACAGTTGACTACAGTTAGTGTGCAGAAGCACCACACCCATGTATCTCCACAGGCTCATTACAGGTTGAAACCAGTGTTTCATTAACGCCCAAATGGCCATTTTTACGTCCATAAAAACGTCCACATTTTTCGGTGTGATAGCTGAAAGCAATGAGCTACGTCCAAAAAAATTCCAGGTCAAGGCATAAATACGTCCTCTTTTTGGACTCTAACGGAAACACTGGTTGAAACTGCATGTATAAGCTCACCTTTTTGCTACATTTCAACACCACTCTGATCTTGCTCAAGACTGCTCCCAAATGCAGTATTTCACCAACAATTCAGAATGTTGTTCAGCATTTTTTAATGATATAAGGAATAAATTAAATAAGTTTAGGAAGTGGGAGTAAAAATGAATATGCAGCATGGCTGAAGATTTATTATTAACTGAACATCATTATATACAGCAACTTTCGGTGTAGATAATAATCTATGTGAAGTGCATGACAAAGTTGTGTACAACTTGAAGACTTAATGTAATATACATGCTAACCTACATACGCTAGTCATGCTCTTCAGTTTGCTACACACAACATCGTTCGCATGCCCATTTGCATAAAACAACACCACAGTTACGCCATAGTTTTGAGTTTACACAATACAAAGACTGTTTGTGACTAGGGTTACAGTTTATACCAGCTCCACAGAGCATTTATTGATGTTCAAGATGAATGACTAAGTCTTACAGGGTGAGAAAAAGTTGTCATCTTTGCTCATTCAATTCAAAGATTGCTCAACTCCAGGACCAAGCCGATAGAATTCAGTCATGCTACAAATGCTTATGTGAGACTACTAGCAGGCAGGCTGCTATGACCAACTGTGGGACACAGTTATCAAGCCACAAGTTTTACACCTGGTAAAATAACACTGAATTTGTTTAATCAGATACACAGTTTAATAAGTTGTACAGCAATTCTATACATTCAGTACTTAACCAAAAAAGAAAAGAGAAAACATGCATATGCAACATCTTCATAATTTGTAGACCAAACGAGTGACCTTTTCAACCCCTCACGATACAGTGTATAGTGTTACTCCTCCAAAATAAAATACAAAGCATGTAAGGTCACGCTTACAAGGCAAGCAATCGGTTTCTACGCCAAATAAAACCTGAGCAATTTGAATACTGAAACTTGTTGAAACTAGTTCTTGAGTGCAAAAGATTTCAAACAGGAGCACATCTTGTGAGCAACTAAATATAATAAGAAATTTTAAAAAGCAGAAAAGGTGCAGTATATAATACAGTTTCAAAGTAAATACTTTTAAAACACTAAGACAGTCATACTTTGGTATGGTGTCTTCCAAATGCACAATGTCAAAAGTTGCCATGTTGCTTCAGCACTCTGAACTTAGTGCATCAGGTATTAAGGTACTTTAATATCTTGTGAGAAATACCAATACAAGATAAGTCTCGATGGCTGGCAGTGAGTAGCACTGTACTCTTCTGTGACAAGTGACGGGAAAACTGTTGCCCTTTCACGGAGGTCAATGACCTTCTCAGGGTAAAAGCTACATCAAAAATAAAACACCAGTAATGTTATCCTAATGGAGGAGCTCCATTTGTATAAACACTGCCTAGCAGATTCTCACAAAGAAAATACTAGGAGTACTTGGGCAAGGTTCAGGTTTTTCAGATTCCTTTAGTAATCATATTACACGTGTAACCCACTTTGTTACCACAAGGCCATATAGAAATACGTGTCCATGTACTTACATGTCTAAATGTATACAGCTTCACACATGTCCATGAATGTAATATACATACAAATAATTATATCATACATGATTATATATACAAATATATATTATACAATGTGAGTGGAAAAATCAACCCCGGCAACTTATTTATTCAACTACGAAGTATTCATAAAAATGTAAGGAATTCAAATCGATTTTAATCTTCACTGCAATGGCTAACGACTTTTGAAATCTTGGACATTCCCCATTAAATATGACATCGTTTATGAACAAATAACTGGTGTTCTCGCGAAGGGGACAAAACAGTACCGGTAATAAGTTTTCTGCCAAAATGCGAATTTTGGGGCAAACATTTCTTAATTTAAAGGAATTTCCAGAAGAGAAGACTCAGTGGACTGCAGAAGGTCCTTAGAAAGATTGAAAGAACTGGATTGTCAGGCATTTAGCGGCAGACTGTGAGGAGTAATGAAAACATTGAAAAGGTTCAAGATCCAGAGGACAAACTACAAGCTTATCTCAGACAGTGAGAAATTTCATGAGAACTGGGCATTGCTCAGCATTGAGTAGATGAAATTCTCAAGAAAGACCTTGGATTAAACTGAACTCACAAAAGGCCAACAAGCAATCAAGAATTAAATTCTTAACACCTGTGCATATGGTCCATTTCCTTTTGTTAACTGATGAAAAACATTTCACCATTGCAGCACCATAGATTAGTCAAACCTATCGCTTGCATGCCACCATTGGAACTCAGAAGAACATTCCTGGAAATCAATTGCTTTGCACTTGCTCAACTTTCAGTTAGTTAGTAATGGTTTCAGTCAGTGCATCTGAACTTGGCAGAATAGGAATACACTCCATGGAACATGGCATTAAGATTAATGGTGCACACTACCTGAATGTCCTGTTAATGGAGAAGCTCTTACCAGATACATTTATGGGAAATGTCATAGTATCATACACTCTCACTGTGTGAGATAAGTTAACGGTTTGTCCTCTTGACTCAAAACAAGATCTTAAACCTTTCAATGTTTTCATTACTTCTCAGTCTGCCACTAACAAGATGGTGTTCCTGCAAACAGAGCTTGTGAAACCAACAAACTGTTGATTAACGAAACTTCTGATTTCATACCCCTACATTTTGGCCTCCAGAACATGCTTTAGTACTAATATTACATGTGTAACCTACTTTACATCATTTACTTAATTATGCTTTATTACTGACAGCAGTAATAAAGCATGAGTCATAAATCCTGTGGACCATAAAACCTGGAAGCTAAAGCAAGAAAGTCTAAAGAACAAAAATTCAAAATGTCAATTGCATACATCACGTATTAGGCAAGTGTGAGGTGAATTAGGCAAGTGTGAGGTGAATTAGGCAAGTGCAAGGTGAATTAGGCAAGTGCCAGGTGAATTAGGCAAGTGCCAGGTGAATTGGATCAACGCACAACTTATACTACAGTAAGTCATGGTAAGTCAGTGCCTTACTGCCTCCTTCAAAGCTGAAGGACATTCTAAGCACAAATTACAACTCCACCACTGCTCGTACTCTGGCAATGCCAGTCCCAAGCCTGGAGAAAGGAGGAGGGCAATGCTAATCAGCTTTGTCATGACACAAATTACATGTATATGTAACTTAATGTGTCAAACAATAGTTAAATTCTTGGTTTTTCTCAATTCGATTAAAATTTCATTGTTATTAATTTTCAGTGCAAGTTACTCTGAGGTTTTTGCATTTTTCCACTCACAGTGTATATGTGTAATATGCATGCAGGGCACTTCAATGGTGCCTTTTAAGAAACTCAAACACACAACTATATAATTTGCCTCAGACCAGTTTATATTTTTACACATGTGACACTGTAGATAAGAATTAGTGATGCGTACAACAGTGCATGCTTTTAAGTAGTAGCCTCAGTTGAAAAACAGCAGCTGACATTTATGCAGAAAACAAAAGCTTCAGACAGCTATGCCCTATATTCAGTAGAATTCCAACTGGATTCCACAAACGGATCTGTAAGAAAATTCATGTGACACATCACACAAGAAATAAATGCTTTCAGTGTGAGCATCTCACCCAAAGAATAGCCAAACAAGAAGCAAAAGAAGTTCAAGAAACCACATTACACACTCATTTAAAGTACGCTCAATTCCTATATCAATTACAGAGATGATGCAGTCTTCACTTGGTGAATACTGCAATGCGATACATAGGCTGCATTCTGTGCTTCAACAGACACATTTACCCTTTGAAACTCACAGACAGCAGCAAGGTTTGCTGCACTATCAGTGATGCTCATGCAGTATTAAATATTATTCTGGTGCCATAAACTGTGTTCTACACAGCGTTGGACAATGACAACCTTAGATCACAATACTGTACATGTTGTTTTCTTGAATGATCTAAGATGTGCATGCATATTAGGCTATTCATCTTCACATCACAATGAACTGCTTTAACTACGCTAATCTCCTGGTAATTGCTGAACTAAATATTACAACCTAAAATTTGAGTAATTCACATTTACCAACACTATCGTAGCAATAGAACTTGGTTTAGATGGAATTAAAAATACTGCCTCTGAACAGATTGAAGCAAGATCCATATGTAAGCAACCAGTAGCTCTGTAGTAAAATTGCCTCATATCAATATCTGTGCATTGTTCCCTTAAAAATATTACACAGACTACAGAATAGTTTGCAGTAATGCAAATTCTTCAAGGCACATGCCTTATGATACAGCATGCAGACCAAGCCATGCGTAAAAAAGAATAATGCTGATAATGTCAATATTTAGCACGGTACTGCAGTTAATAATAATAATAATAATTACGACAATTTATATGGCGCCGTAACACGGCCATGCCGTTACAAGGGCGCCTAACAAGACAACTAAAGTTCTTGTATGGTGTGCTAACCAGTTGGCATGTTACGTTAATAGTTTGGGGAATATAACAATACAATGAAATACTGACTTCATGACTTAATTATCTGGTTTTTGTTTTCAAGACAGAACATTGCTTCTTCAACAACATCGAATATAATCTAGTCTAAGAGAAGTGCTTCACCGAAAACAGAATTTCTACTGAAGAATACTAGATGTAATGATCTTCTTAAAAAATAATTGTTAGGGCAATAGACACATTGAATTGTGATCTTAAACATCTGATTTCTTAAAGTACAACATAGTTACAAGAAACGCATCAGCAAACTGTGGTCATATTACGTGCTACTTTACAGTACAATGTCACATGCTTCTTTACAGTACAATGTCACATGCTTCTTTACAGTACAATGTCACATGCTTCTTTACAGTACAATGTCACATGCTTCTTTACAGGACAATGTCACATGCTTCTTTACAGTACATAATGACTGCAATGTAATGAGACGCTTCCAAAAGTATTTCTACCAATTCGCTGCACTGAAAACCTCTAGAACTATAATAATAATCTTCTTCATTAATCAAACTGGCAAGTACGCAGTATGATTACAAGTCATAGTATGAACGGATGACTACAATTTATTACAGATGTTGAATTTAACTCTATGGCAGCCATGCAAGGCGCCCATCTGTCCTGCTGCTCATTTTACTAATGTCATATACCGAATGACAGGCCGAGTGGACCTTTGGGAGGGTAGCGGGGAATCGATCCCATTTCCAACTTGATGTTCTGCTCTTCACGCCAGTGATGTTACCATTCATCCAACTCTCTTCCCCAGTCACTTCGCCTTGAGTTACTAGCCCTCTCACCTTCCCAGTTCTGGAGACGCCTTAAGACTTTCCTGTTCGCTGACGCAGGCTCTGACGCAGGTCGAGAGCGCTGCTGATTTCTGAGCGGCGCTATATAAATGTTCAGTTACAATTACATCGTCCTCCAAGTCTAAATTTCTACTGGACTACAATTACCTTGCCATTAGGATCAAAAAGTCTTTAATGACTTAAACACATTGAAATCTTGATAAAGAACATTAAGTTACACAATGGATTTTCAGAAAAAAGTGATCAGCCCATGGCTCTCGATTAACCAACAAAAAGCTGCAATAGTAGCGGCAGTTGAACTGGAACACAAAGAAAACTTGCACTGCTCTTTTGTAACAGGTTCTTGGTATGTTCACCGAGTCCGGGTGTAAAATTGAGACTCTAACAAAGAGCGCGTAATAACCGGACCCTCACCTCACAAGTACGGTAACTCAAAATAGAACGCAAGATACAGTAATTTCAAAGTTACAAATATTAACATGTACAGGGTGGCTCAATTAAAAAATGTCCCACTGCACAAAATGCAATTTATTTGCAACCAATTGGGTTTTCTCTACCAAAATTTCAGGATTTACAGAGGACAGATTTATCAACAACCGCAGAAAAATGGACAGGCACTTGTAATTTTCAATGTAAAAAAATCATATTCCATTAAGAATTCAGAAATCTTTTAGACAGTTTATCTCAAAGCATATTCGAAGTGTCCATCTCCAGCATTCACATAATCTAGAAGTCTTTTTGTGAGGTCAGTGTGGCCTTGTTAATTGAGTCACTGAAGAACTGAACACTAATCATTTGTCTGTTCAATGTCTGTTTATGAAACGTGATCGTCATCTGTCTGCATTTCGTCGTGTTCCAGCTCAGATCATCTCAGAATCTGCCCAAAATTTTTTTGCTGAACCTGCCAGTTAACCACGAGAACAAATTTTGTTTGTTTGCCGGTGTTCACAAAAGTCGCCTAGTGGTTGAGAGAGAGCCAAGTTTGCGAAGCAATTCATGGTTTCTGCTGGCGTGTGTTACGGCGGTAAGAGAAGATTGCACTTCATCCCAGACAAGGATGTTTAAACTTTACGTTGAAACTCTGTTACCCATATTCATTGAAGATTGCAAGTTTGTTCTACCATCTGGTTTCATTTTTCACACTCACACGGCAAAGTTGGTTCAAGACTTTATTGCCACCAACTGCAGTGAATTCATTGGCAAAGATGAATGGACAATAAACTCGCCAGACCTTAACCCTCTTGATTATCATGTCTGGGGAGCTATGCTTGAACGCTACAAGACATTTCATCCTAAGCCAAAGAACACCGACAAGCTGAAGATAGTCTTGCAGCTGATGTGGGACCAGCTGCCCCAGGACTTGATCAACAAGGCCATACAAAAATACTTTGAGCCTGTGTGAAAGCTGGGGTGGACACTTCGAACATAACTGTTTGACCTATTTCTGAATTCATAATGAAAGGTGATTTTATTTGACATTGAAAAACACAAGTGACTGTCCATTTTTCGGTGGAAATTTTAAAAAAGGAATATAATATTTAAACAGCTGTAACTTTTGAAGCAACGAAAATTGCTTAGTGAAATTTTCAGAGATTGTTGAGAAAGATTTCCCCTATTAAGTCAGAAATTTTTTAAGAAAGATCTCAATTGGTTACGGAGAAATTGCATTTTGTCCGGTGGGACATTTTGTATTGAGCCACCCTGTATATAAGTCTAAGAATGCAATCAGGTGCAACCTTCATGGTAAACTCATTTAAGAAAATGTCTCATTTAATAAATTTTAAATTTATCAATCTGTAATCAACAAAAATTAAAGCTGTCAAGCAACGACCAGCTATGTTTAATATTTTGTCTCTGAACGGTTTATACACGCTAACTATTTTCCACAAGAAATAAACTTCCACATGTCGGAGAGAACATTTTCTACATAGATTTCATTTATGAATTCTGCAATAGGTCCACTTGTGGCAAAACCAACAAAGGTCATGACCTGAAAAGTAATTTCAAGTACCAGAAATTGCCCTAGATTTTAAATATCAATGCTGCAACCATCCCCACCCAACATGGAGGTGGGGATACAGAACACAACACTATATTGCACCTTTGAACCTTTATGGATATAGAATCCCTTCTCTTCCTATTCCATCTTTACTACAAATACATGTATTACACAATAAAACTCCTGCAAACAATTTCCAGGATTTAGTACCCAAAATGCAAGTTTTGGAGCAGTTCTGGTTTGAGCCAGCATACCAAATCTAGCAATAACTTATCCAAATTTGTGCTTAGCATAACTATCAAACAATTTACCAGTAAATATTTGCCCTTTATTCCTACACTAGGTTTGGTAATCCAATACCAGATGTCTAAGCATATGCTAAAACACTGTTAAAACAAAACATTGTTGAAACAAAACAAGTACTCAATGAAAAAACCAATACTGACATCCTTGTTGCCACTACTCAACAAGTGTACTTCTTTAATGAAACATCTGTACTAAATTGTGCTAATTTCCTTTGTACTTGGCAGTGCAAAACATCACTAATCAAGATATCAACAATAAAGTTTGGCTTTTCAATAACTATTCACACAAGAGGCACAGTAACCCAGCAGTTTGCTTTTCACCAACTTGACCTGAATTTAAATCCCATGTCATATCAGACTGACATTGATTGCATTGTTGAACTGTGAAACCTCAGAGGCCATCATCAGATCTGTGATACGAGCACCCCCTTACAATGACACTCGTATCTGATCACAGAAAGATACTGACTGAAATGCCACAGATCACTTGAAGAGTTCAGTGACACAAAGCAAATGTATTGTGACTACTACTACTACTACTACTACTACTTGCTTGTCTACTAATAATTATCAGAACCATGTCACTATCATTAGCGACATGGCTCTGGTTCATTTTTCTCAGTCTTCAAAACTACTTCTCCAATCACACTTTGAACATGATCAGGCACAGATTAAGAATATTTGACAATATAAATACTCAGTTACTTGCTAGAATTCACAGTCACCAACAACCTGACATGATCGGTAACAAATCGCTTTGCTTCCTCTCTAGCCAAATAAAGATCTGCTTTTGCAATGGCAATGCCATAAATGTGCAACCGTAATTAAATACTGCTCGGCCCTTGGAACAACACATGGCAAAAAGCCCAGCAACAGCTAGTAACGAGTTTAGCAGCAGTACTCAAAGACAACAGTCTAGCAATAGCAGTTCAACTCTACTGTAAACCTGATTACTGTTTGTGTTGAGTGTCTAGTAAGTGACAGCAGTAATAAAGCATGTAGTCATAAAAGTTGCACATTATTGCCATTCAACGCATAAGTACGACAAAGTTAAGTGACAATAAAAACCTTGTAGGGCCAGTAAACACTCCAAAATATACGATTGTAGAGTGGAAGTCATCATTTACAGGGCCTCATATACTCTAACAGCGTGAGGTCTTCAGCAACCGAAAAATCCTAACACGCAAACAACATTTACACTAATTTTAACATCTTAACAGACACACATCAAATTCTCCAACCCTAGGCCTGACACACTAGGGCAAGCACTACATCTAACTTAGGATGCAGAACTTTGTGTAAACGTATCTACAGCGCTCGAAGTGTCGCAAAATAAGTCCCGAAATACTTTCGCAGCTTGTGTGTTAAGAGTTGAATTACCTTAGGAAGGTGCGTTTGGCCGGTACTGATGACCCCTAGGTGGCGTATCAAGCACCACCATGCTTTCGTTATTAACATACTCCATGTCCTCCCGCATGTCGTCCAGAAGATTCGTGCTGACGACCCTTCCGCTGGCCGGGATGTAGCGCGGTCTCGGCTTGAACAGACTCGGAAGGCCTTTCCAGCTGTCTTCTTCCACTTCCAGGCTCTGCTCGTCCTCCTCCGGCGTTCCGTTTTGCGGCGTCATTCCACAGGAGAAGAAAGCGCGAAATCGTCGGTTGTGTTTCGGACTGTGCAGAGGCGTCACGGTCTGACTCTGAGCCGGGGTCACGGGAAGCGACTGGACCATGCGTGCATACGAGTGAGGGTCGGAGGGGTCGTCGCCGTACTCGGACACGGTCATGTCGCAGTAGTTTCCCGGTCGCATGGAGAAGCGTCGCTTTGAAGGCGAGAGAACGGATTCGTAGAGACAGTGCTTCATGACTTCAGATGAGATCTTACGCGACTTGGCGTCCTCTTGCATCGACATCATCTTCACCGGATCCAGAAGATTCTGACTGGACCCTTCACATCATTACAATAAACAATACATGCAATAACAAAGAAATATAGAAAATAATTATAATAATAATAGAGATTTAAGTGCTGTAATTCGTAAGCAGTTGATGACTCGAAGCAACGATTCAGAAGTACTTAGCGGATACTCATTTAGTTATTCTGGCTAACTTAAAGTAAGTAAGTAAGTTATAATATACTTACTTACTTTAAAAGCCATGCTAGAACACAGAAGTGACAGTAAATTGCTCTGAGATTTATGTATGATAGATGTATCCATTGCTAGAAAAGGAAAGGGAGCAGAACAGAAATAGGTAAAGACAGATATTTTGTTCTGTTCTGCTGATCCTGTATTATTATTGCCATAACAAATATACCCTGTACGCAACTGAGGTCAGCAAGGCAAGTAAGTGTACTTTTACTCATGGCTAAGAATCTTATAAACATTACACAGCTTGACATTGCATTGAGACAATCAAATCAGTTCCAGCTGCCAATTTACATGATTTTTTGCAATTTGTCACATGTGCAAGGGTATTTCCCACTTAAATAGGGTGATTTGGACATGGTGTTTACTTGGAAAACTACAAAAACCTGCAATTGAAACAACCAATAATATTATCCTTGTCCAAGGGCATAAGAAAAAGGAGACTCTTAAAATATGAAAATAACTTTAACAATAAAGTATAACCTCAAGAAACGGACATTGCAATGCGATGCCAGAGTTTTTCATGAAGAGTCTAGAACATAAAAGCTGCCAAACTAAAATGTGTCAGAGTTTGTGTGTAAATACCTGACAATGTAGCTAGACTACTGTTAGAACCCAACTGTTCTCTGGACATAGACATGGCCTTGTATCGGCTCCTATGGCCAAAGTTTCGGAAACGTCCCACTGGCTTTGGAGGGTGATACGAGAAATTTGCAAAAGGATCATCGGCAGATGTTCTTGCCATTCCACCGTCCGACATCTTTAGTTTGTTTTAGTAAATAGAAGGCAGTTCCTACAAAAGTTTTGTGTGCATATAAAATAATCCAACGATTCAATCACGCAAAGGAACTTGAGTAAAATTAAGTGAATCAAGAAATCTTCAATTACAAGAAATCAGCAAAAAATCCTGAACTACAAATGCAATATCTTGTCACGGGCATCATAACAAATTAAGCGCTTCATCTTAACACATTAAAAGCTGACCTTTTATTATAGCGCTTTATAAATTTCGAGGTATGCTAAATGGCAAACTTGCGCAGATGCCGCAAGATGATTAAAATTTGTCAAACCTTGTCACAGGCAGTAGAATTCACAACAAGCGTTGTTTTACTTTCTTTATCTTTTCATTGTAGTTAAAATGAGTCTTATACTTTTTACAAAAGCAAATTTTACAATAAAAGCTCGTAAAAGAAATTTTCTGAGAGTCGATGTTTATTTCCCTGCGGCCATTTTACAGACGACTTTATATTCAACCAGAGTCCGCCACTGCTCGTACGCTAAGAGTGCCAGTCCCAAGCCTGGCGAAGGAAGAGGACAACGCTAATGATCCTTGTTATCACAAAGGGTCGTTAAACTGAAATTGTTACTACTAGAACATTTAGAATTGGCACTTGCACCTTGAATTGATAATGCAAGTGACATCTACAGAAGCAGTAAACAGCTGCATATGTTGCATAACTTTGCATATTCTCACTGTCCATAGCAAGACGCATTTAAACTGTTTTAAATTCTTCTCTAAAGTTTATAAAAGGCCAAACTTATGTTGCCTAGGCCTACATCAATATCTTACGCTTCTTCCACTTATAGGCAAACGAAGAATTACGCTTGAACAATATAGTTTTCTTTATACATAAATTATTTCTGACTTTGTATGTAAAGCGCTGAGCGTTTGCTTGCGTTTAATAAAGAACATTCTTACTTACTTACTTAGCATAATGCTCACATTATTATGGTTATACTGAATGTGTAAAATATGTAGTTTCGTGATTATAAATTGCAGTTTCTTTTGGCCGTTCAGATCCTTTACTTTCTTAGAAGTAGGCCTATATGTCTAATTTTTAATTGTTGACTTTTCAGCTCACCGTTTTTGTTTAAATAAAAGCGCAGTTCGAGATTAAAATTGTCACCAAAATAGACATTATAAACTAATACTAGTTAAGCGCAACCCAATGGACTTTTTAAGCTAATCGTGCACACGACTTTGCAGATTAGCTGCAGTTAAAATAATTTCGTAATAGGCTAGAGATCTGATAAATCCAGAAATAGAGAAAACAATCCTTTAAACTTTCATGTACGCCAAAATGCGGTTTGCAATAATTGCAACCGCATTTTGGCGTACAATTATAGGTCTTACAATAAAGAATATTCCATTCCATTCTATTCTATTCTATTCTATTCTATTCTATTCGTGAATAGTGTGTAAATTCGTGCTGACGTATCCTTTCTGTTAGCAGGGCACCATATGGTTAATTGCACATGTAGTCGTGTATCCGGTGGCCTCGTTGGTGGTGGAGCATCACAGCCGGTTGTTGTACAATTCAATTTTAATTAAATTTCTCCAAAAATGTCTCAGAAGGATCACATCGTAAACAAGGCTGAGGATGTGGCCGACCAGGTAAAAACGTTGCCAAGTAGATGCATCCGCCGCTGCTTTATTAAACAGCTGTAATAGTTAAAGCGTATTTGATGTCTGTTGGGGAAGAGGGTGCGCGCTGAAGAGGATTGTTTGAATGGTGGGGACTTCTCCAATTGTGTTGTTGGGGTTAAGGTCTATTAGCCTCGTGTTGGGGACAAAACCAAACTGATTCTCCATGAAATTTTGAGGTGTAAATACATAACTCGTTTGAGCTTATTCGGGCGCAACAGATTGTCTAAACGATCTCACACTGGTTGTCTGTCATTTAGAAATAAACAGATCGTCTCGTCATGTAGAATGGTGTGATGTAACATATGTAAGGATGAATGGGTAAGCGTGGTGCCTATGCGGCGGAAAATGCCGCCACGCAACCCGCGAAAACTTACTTCTTAATTTTTTCACATTTTATCTAAAAACGACTCTAACCCTAACCGACCGTCAAAGTGCCTAACCTGACCCTAACCGACCCTCACGACGCCTATTTATAGGAAATAACGCATTTTGAACAATGCAATTGGATGTCATTCAATCGTCTGCGCCTCAATGCTTCCAAAACGCAGTTTATATGGCTTGGTAATGGGCAGCAGCTGAGAAAAATAGATCCTCAGGCCATATCTGCTGACTTCCCTAACTTTGTCTTCTCGACGTCTGTCCGCAATTTAGGGGTTGTTCTTGATCAGGAGCTTACCTTCTCTGAACACCTAAATCTTTTATGCCGTGCTTGCTTTTTTCAGTTGCGGCAATTGCGGGTAATTTCCCGTTCACTTTCACGAAATGCTGCACTTACTGTTGTTCATGCTTTTGTTTGTAGTAGGATTGACTACTGCAGTACCATCTATGCTGGCCTCCCATTGGGGCGCATTGCTCAGGTTGAGCGTGTGCTTCGTGCAGCTGCTAGGCTTGTTGGTGGTTTTTCTAAATTTGACCATATTTCGCATTATATGCGTGACGTACTCCATTGGCTTCCTGTTTCTCAGCGCATTCAATTTAGGATTTCGGTCTGGGTATGGCGGTGCCAATTAGGGAGCGCCCCAGCCTACTGGCATGAGTTCTGTCGCCCTACCTCAGGTTTAGCTACCCGCAGAAATCTTCGCTCTGCATCTCGATGTGAACTTGCTGTTCCCTTTGCACGCACTTCAAAGATGCAACTTTGTGCCTTCTCAGTGGTTGGGCCGACCATCTGGAATAATCTTCCTTCAGATCTGCGTGTTCTTCTAGCTGGAGACTCTGCATACACCTTTTACAAGAATTTTAAAACTGTTCTCTATCGCCGTAGTTGGGCTGGGAGCGCCTCTGAGTAGGTTATCTTGGAGGGCGCTATATAAGTCCTCTGAATGAATGAATGAATGAATGCACATGCGCCGAAGGTTGTGCATGCGAAAGGGTCTTCCACCGCAGTATTGTGTCGAAAATGTTACTTCTGAGGCATAATTTTCCGCCACAGAAGATTTATCCAATGGGTAATTGGGCACTAGAATTGATATTCATAGTTTTGACCTAGTTTGATTTATTGCAGCTGCTATGAGCAGTCACAGTTAAGCAGAAAGTCAGACTGAATTAATTGTTCATTACTTATTTGGCTTTATAATTTACTGGATGCTTGTGTTTACAATATTTAATTCTGTCACTTCTGTCATGCTGGTTTGAAGGAACTTTATGCCATTTTGCTATTTGATTCACAAGGACGCTGCTCTTTAAGTTTCTGTCTCATTAACAAGGGCTGCTTACACCTTAAGTTTTTTCTCATTCAACAGGGCTGGGTTAAGACGTCTCTGTGTAGATACATTATGGAGGTGCTTTATATACAATACATAATGCATCCTTGGTATTGCGCGGTGGTGTAGGGGTATGTTCGGTGCCTTGCAGCTGGAGGGTTGCGGGTTCGAATCCACCTCAAGCCGCCGCATAGGGACCCTGGGCAAGTCCTTCACTCGCAATTGCTTATGCGCTAGCTTCGGCGTGAAACTCCGATTCAGTGTCCACACTGTAGTCGGGAGCGCCTCTGAGTAGAAATCTTGAAGGGGCGGTATAACAAGTGCACATACATACATGCATACATCTATATATTATATATATGTATATATATATAGATATAGAGGTGCTATGTAAATTCTGCATTGCATTACTGTTTGGAGATTGTTTTTAGGTAAGCATGGAGGGAAAGAACTATTATGTGTGCAAAAACTGAAGCAGTCGCAGTGACGTTGAGCCTCTACGGGGTTTTCTGTTTGTAGGCTTTACGACACGGCAAGCACATTCTACCCCACATTGCACGTCTTTGCATCATCAGTACATTCATTGAGGATGGAATTCGAATGTGGATGCAGTGGGGTGAACAGCGAGACTACATGAATGTGACTTGGAAGTGTGGGCAGATCATTGCCTCCATTTTTGTGTTCATGAATCTAGTGGGTCAGCTTGGTGGCTGCGTCCTAGTTCTCATTCGGAAGCAAGTCAGCATTGCCTGCGGTATACTGTTCTTCATCATTGCACTACAGGTACGGATACATCTTACCTAATTGAATCGAATGACTTCTATAGCACTGTTATCATTGTGCACAAGGCATCAGTTGATGGTTATCTATCTATCTGTCTATTTATATATCTATCTATAACCATAACCATAACCATCAATTTATTGTTCCAAACATTGGCAAAGTAACATTTCGCTGTACAAAGAAGAAAAATCTGTTGGTAACAAAAGGGAACCCAGAAGGGACCAGGGTCCCGCTGGTTAGGGCACCTATATACGCAGTCAGTTGCTAGATGGTTAACAGAGGTTATCCAGATGTATCTAGTACAGAGCATTCATGATATAAGTAAAGTACATGTACAATTTTTAACGTACTAGTACAAAGTATTAAACCTTAACTAAGCAAAAATAAACAGAATAAAGGGTTAGAACCCAACTAATCGCTCTGACGAGTTAACCATAGGCGTAACTTATGTTTAAATAGCTTTAGATTTGAGATACTGCGAAGGTCTTGGGGTATTCTGTTCCATTCCACTGGGCCGACACATCTGATCGAGAATTTACGAGTGTTTGTACGTGCAAATTCACTTCTGTATGAGGCTAAGATTCTTGTATTATGTGAGTGAATGTCCGAAGCTAGGCTATAGAAGTTGGCATGGGAGCTAGGCAGTGTGTTGTAAGTATATCTATGCATGAATTCATTGATCTGCAGTTGTTTGATTTGTGCAATTTTTAGAATATCTATATATATAACGGTATATATATATATCTATGCAATTTATATAGCACCTTTTAAAATTAACTACTCAGAGGCGCTCCCAATTGGTTGCCTTAATGGAAACTGTAATCAAGTATCACAATTCACTGGAGAAGCCTGGCAGTCAAATAATGAACAGGAATAATGTATTTCTACTGTTATTGAAAGTTTTCTGTGTAATTCAATGTCAGCCAAGAGGTCGGGGGTTCAAATCCGCCAGGGCAGAAATATGGTTCAAGATTTCTGCTCCACCTGCATCCCTAGCCAACTCAGCTATAATGAGTTCACTGACCATACACTGATGGTGGGAAGATGAGATGGTGAGAGAGATGACTGGCCACCCACCCTCATACGCCAAGGCGAAGCAAATGAAGTCGTTAATACTTCATACCCATGGCTGCCCCATGGCTAGCTTAAAGGACTGCTCTTTTTCTTCTGTGTAATTCAGTGTATGGCAAATTTCATACAGTGCCACTGAAAAAGCTATTCACAAGTGCTGTCTTCTTTAGATTCGTGTTAGAACTGCTAATCTTAAAATAAGACTACTTGAATACACTGCGTAGAAAAATAATGTCTCTCTCAACGAAAATATTGAAAATTAATTTTACTGTAAAGCCGTGCATGCAACAGGTGCAAAATCGAAGCATTAAAACTTCAGTGCAGGTCATAAATATGATGGTTTACATACCAAACCAGCAAAGACAAAGACAGCTGCTGTCTGACACAATACTTTAGTCTTTAGACTTTACTTACCTGTAATAGTAACTGAAGAAATCCTGTATTAAATATATTTCTTTTTATTTATTAGTATCAAATATTTATTGAAAACATCAGCAGAATGTAGTAATGTACCGGTAATGTATTTGATTAGATATGTATGGCACAGCATCACATTTTGCCTGTCATATATAAAAGGCACTTACAAATATTTAAATAATATTGGCTTGTTCAGAATGCATTTCTAAAGAAGGTTTGCTAAATCTGTCACACTGAAATCTGTCTTCAATGGTTGATGAGATACAATGTTTTTACTCTGACAAGGTAAAATAGACCAACACTGCAAAATATATCTGGCCAGGGCCAGAACTAGGTGTGAAAAATCTGACATGCAAGGAGTTAAATGGTGAATTTCAAACCATAGCATGTTTGGTTTCTACTGTGTATTATGAATTTAAGTATGTTGCTATTAATACAGCATCTTTTATGACCTCAAAAGGCATTTGTCTTGGGAAGTTGCATGTCTTTCTTAATGCCAACATTTGTCTTTCTCTTTTTAGTCAGTGGCATACAGTGTGCTCTGGGACCTGAAATTCTTCCTAAAGTAAGTGAAGTTAACTACAATTTTCTTAATTTTAGTTGTGTAAATATCTTAAAGTACCAGTGAGGTAGTTTACTTGAAATGCATTAACTTTATCTTCAATACAAATGAGTATGGATCTCCGGGCCCCCGTTCGAAGGGCCCGGCCCGGGCCCTTAAATCAAAGCCCGAAAACCCGTCCGAATCAGCATACTATTTTAAGTAAATTTTAAAAGCTTAAATACAGACTTTCAGTCGCGTAAAACGCTGTGGATTTGAAGATGTGTTGGCCAGCTACAGTGGTGTATTAGTCATCGGCGCGGGGGTAGTTGGCATCTTGGCACTAGGGCTGTCAACGGGCCCCCGCACACCCGGGCCCCCGTTCGTAGGGTCAAGCCCGGGCCGTTAAGTCAATACCCGAAAACCCATCCAAAGAAGCATAATAACGGTATGCAGGTGTAAGTTTTAAAAGCTGTGTCGTTCCGCGGTTGAATAACAGGCTGTCTGTCGCGTGGGAAGCTGTGGAGTTCAGCATGAATGAGCCAGCTAAAGTGGCCGATTAGTCATCGGCGGAGGGCGGTTGGCACCTGCCTGATTGCCGGCTATCATAAGACGAGCCATGGGCTCCTATTTAATAAGGATTATTATGCAAGGACAACCTACCGGGACGCGCAAGCCAATGATGACCAACTTTGAATTAGGTCTTAGTGCAATGACCGTTTTATATATATATATATAGACAGAGCTTCCTACGTTATGAAGCGTTGTTATATAAACTTTACAGCTGGTCCTAGGTTTGGCTTTCCTCAAGCGTTTTACCAATGACGGGCCTTCGGGCCCCCGTTGAAAATGAGCTCGGGTACCCGGGCCACGTTTTTCTAACATTTTGACAGCCCTATCTGTTAGTAGTTAAGATTTATGTCTTCTGTCATTTGTGTTCTTGTGAATTGTTTCAATTGCATAATTGTACACTGTAACCGGTTGCGGTTTGTCAACCGGATTGTTTGAATAAACGAAAATATTATTATTATTATTATTATTATTATCAATGATGCTGGGATGTTGCATAATTACTATTTTTCTCCCCAAATTTCGAGTTCATTTTTTGCATAAAGAAGCCATTTTCTGTTCTTTCTTACTAGAATGTATTGTTTAACCTTGATCGTCTTCATTGAACAATATGTCTGCAATGTATCATGATATTAGATCCCTGTACGTAGGTACCAGTATGGTATTTAAGAAAATAGAAGTTTGGAGAAGATTTGAACATTGCCTTATCTCGGTCTAAACCCATATAAAAAGCAGTAAAACCAAATCACCGAATTATTTTTTGACCTATTGACCGATGTACTTGTTTATTTACTGTTGGTCTGCATTGCTGTCTGTGTTACAGGAATCTGGCTTTGACAGGAGGTGTGATTCTGCTTCTGGCCGAGAGTAAATCTGAAGGCCGCAGTCTGTTTGCTGGTCTGCCATCCTTGGGCGAGAACACACCAAAGACGTATCTGCAGCTGAGCGGCCGCATTCTGCTCGTCTTTATGTTCTTGACGCTGCTTCGATTTGAGATGTCCATTCTGCAGTTTGTCCAGAACGCAGTCGGAACCGCTTTGGTGTTGCTGATTGCGGTCGGCTTCAAGACAAAGCTGGCCTCCCTGATCCTTGTTCTCTGGCTGACGGCTCTCAACTTCTACAGCAATGCGTGGTGGAGCATCCCAGAATACCAGTACAACCGTGACTTCCTCAAGTACGACTTCTTCCAAACGCTTTCCGTTATCGGAGGACTTCTTCTTGTGGTGGCCCTCGGACCAGGTGGCTACAGCATGGACGAGCACAAGAAGAAGTGGTAGACTTCCAGTGACTCTTAACTCAAAGTACAATATTACCATGAACCATTACTTTCTGTACCCACCTGATTTAAAGGAAAGTTCGTCACTACTGCCTGTAGAAATTCATATTGCCTGGGTAACTTGTCTTGGTTTTTTCTCCTGCTTCAACATCACCATTATCATCAATTTTGTTGGTATTATTATTGTCTTGTGTGTAAAATCGAAATAGATTTTCAACAACGTTCTCTGAATCAGAGAGGATTTGTGAAAATTAGAGTAGGAAATTTCAGAAGACTTAGTGTGACGATAGACAGTTCTTCTGCCCGATCACTTTATATTACAAAAACCACCAAGCGGCAACAGACTATACAGAAATGATGCATAGGGTTGTCTCGGTTTATGTATAAAATATTGAAATATTCATTGTACATACAAATATAGTCATCAACACAGGCCATTTATCTGTTAGACCAACCTCTCCTTTTCTATAAATCTACTTAAACCAGTATCAGGTTAAATTTGTTATCAGATCGTAACCCACTGTCCCGTGGATTGGCTTGCGTGAATAGGTCTCATCGAGTCCTTGACTGGATGGCTTGTAGTTGCACTGGTTCTTTTGTTCTTCGCTCAGAAAAAGGACAAACTTGCCAGGTTGCACATGCTGAGTTGGCCTCGATAACTCGCTTATCATGGTGCAAAGAACCACATTACTCATGGTCCATGAATGGTTGTCAATTCAGATCGGATATATTCGATAGGAACGTCCAAAATGTTTGCTATGACTCAATCTGGAGTTGAATTCAGGTTGTTCTTTAAACAAAACGTCATCTTGAAGTCCAACGAACTGATCAACCTACGGTCCTAAGCTGTCCCGCGTTTCACAGAAATCATTTTCTGAGAAGCAGTTGTTCACATTTCTTTAACCACATCCCTGCTCTCCACAATAAACCAGTATGTGGCAAGCAGTCTTCACCACAGCCTAATTAAATATTATTAGCCATTATGTGCAATTAAGTAATACCAAACAATTATAGATTCTATCTCAACTAGCATCATAATATCCATACAATTAAATCCACTTACAATACAGCATAATGTACACCGAAGGTCTCATATTCAGAAATGTCCAAAGCAGTATTTCTGCGTGCCGTGGCAATCAGCATGCAGAAAATGGCCACTACTATTTGGATTATTACTATTATTAGAATTATTGTTGCTATATTCTATGTGACTTTTACAATATGTTGCATAGTCTTTTAATAATAATCAAGTTATTTGTAAAAAAACCAGTACTTGGCTGTGTTAATTTTTAACTTCCGATTTAAATTATGCATGCTGATGATGGTAACATAAATCATAATTGATGCTGCTATGTTCTGCATTGTGTAAATGCTAGAACGAAGTGGCCGCTATCTGCGTTTGGCAAGATGTGTAGCAACATTACCAACTTGGGACACTGATCATGTTTAGGTTTGCGTTGAAATGGTTGCTGATGATTTGTATCATGAACTTTGGATATTCTATATAACTTTCAATCTTTTTTGTCCAATTTAAACGGAACAGTCTTCACAATCACAACTCGTTTAGAGGTGAATAAACTCTTATCAGAGATAAATGTAGTAGTGTACAATAGTTTAATGCAAATCATGAAATGTGCATATTTGATATTTCGTTCATGCAGATTTACTCAATGGCGAGAGGCAGAAGCCCTCGGCAAAGTTCTCTGTTGAGCAGCTGAAAATAGTGGGAATGTGGCAGACTGCATGCAAGTTGCAATGTTGAGTGAAAGAGACTTGAAATAGGTGATGGTATTGCATTAAGTTTTCACAGGCAGTTAGTGGACTTCATGAAGATAATTTCCATTGCAATTTTTGTTGTATATAATATAATGTTACCACTATCGTAGAGACTGGTTTTCTTTTAAGTTTCATGGCTATTAAGTTTTGTTCAGAGTATGTGTAAGCCATCAACGTATATTAGGTGGACACAGCATAACAGATTCAAGCTGAAGCCTAGCCGTTTGCCATGCATGATGTGACGGGCACGCCAACGGCTAGCGATATATAATCTTATCATCGACGTTTATTGTCCACCCAATATACGTCGATGGTGTAAGTAGTATGGTTACAGTGGTTTGGGTGAGCAGTGGGAACTTTGAAGAAGAATTTTATTGGAACGCATGCATTACCAGGGTTCCATTGCATGGTGGGCAGTGAGAACACAAGCAACGAATTTCAAGAGTAGTGGGAACACCGGCGTTCTGCTTCCACCCACTTTAAACGCTGTGTGTAAGACCCTTTTTCTGGATTTTTGCCGCATCGATCTCTTTCGATTCTTATATGCTGTAACGCTGTTGTCAAATCAAAAAGCAGACTATTTCAGACCGACTTCTCAGACTGTTTAATAACTGGTTAATGTGCAGAGAGCTGCAGCAATTGTTTCACATATTTCTTGTCGCTTACGTTTTAAATGTAAATGTACGCGATTTTATATAGCGACCGTATGGCCTGGACTCTGCTCATTTTTCATTGAATTGATCGGGTGAGGTCCTTGACCACCGCTGCTCGTTTGAATGGGCGCCATGCCATTTAAGGTCCTAGTGTATGGACTGTTGCACACGAGGGCACTGAAAAGGCATTTCCTCAGTTAGGCGCCCTTGTAACGGCATGGCTGTGTTACGGCGCCATATAAATTGTCACTGTTATTATTATTATTAAGGTGCTGTAAAATCGAAGAGGCTCTAATGTCATTTTCAACATGTTTAACTTTTGACACTCTGCATATCCGTGATGCTAGTTGCACTAATAGCAGATGGCATCTGGTTGGATCGATGTGATACCGTGTTCTCAGCGTTCTGCTTCTGTTTGCCCTGTGGATGCTGAATAGTTATAACCCTATGAATTGGCAGCATTAGTTCTTATTGTCACGTCAGCATTTAATTATCACTCACCATGACCATGCTTGTTGTGTGGACTCACTTGCCTGTTGGCCTTAAGTCCCAGCAAATCTTCCTGCTTCTTAAATTCAAGAATTTGCCAGGTATGAAGTTTTGGTTTTCTTTGAGGAAATTGATTAATTTTGTTGCCATTTTGTTGACCTTGACTTGGCTTGTTTAAACTGTTGAAATACAATAAAACAAAGGCTTCTTTTTGTTGTTTTAGAATATTTTGTGTGAATGTTGTACAATTTTAAAGAAATACTGTATTCTATAAAAAAAAACTCCAAAATTTTTTAGTAAAAAATATCTGAAAAGTGTGCAAAAGCATTTACATGTGTCTAAGAATGAAGTGATGAAATGCCTATGGCCTACCTGTTTCAGAGTGTTTGAAATGGTATACTTGGTGAGTCTTATATAATAATCTAGGGGGTAAACACCATGTTAAACTATGTACTTTCTATTACTGACAATAATAACATTAAATACTAATGCATTTAGAATGTTACAAATACAATTATGTATGGTATAATTATATACAATTATAAAAAATTTAATGTTCTCTATGAAACAAGGATGGTTGTACACATTGTCTACTGCCATGGGCATACAGTAATGTGTCATAGTGTACACTGTAAAGACCATACTTCTCAGATTTTCTATTCAGAAGATTTGTTCTTAAGTACCATTATACATGAGTGTGTTTGCGTGAATGCGTGTCACACTGTCCGTGTAAATATAGAATTTAAAGCCCAATTAATGCTTAGGCTCAAAGTGTGCTCCAAAGTTAATGTGGTTTTACTAGAAATGAATACATCACTTAGTCTATATTCCGCCAGCATAGAATAAGTTGGGTATTTTTAATTGAATTTTCCATAGTGAAGGTCTAT
The DNA here is from genome assembly GCA_020284085.1 of Aporrectodea caliginosa. Taxonomy (NCBI): domain Eukaryota; kingdom Metazoa; phylum Annelida; class Clitellata; order Crassiclitellata; family Lumbricidae; genus Aporrectodea; species Aporrectodea caliginosa. Next base: position 1,701,818 of record JACEVL010006450.1, read on the forward strand.
TGGCAGGTCCGTCCCTAGGAATACATGGAATACGTAACAGCGCAGGGCCCCGGCGATTCCGCCAAAAGTAAGGGCCAAAATACCATTTATGACGGCGACGGCAGTGGAGGTGTGGTGGCGACGGCGGTGGAGGTGGTGGCGACAGCGGGGGCGGTGGTGGCGACGGTGGTAGAGGTTGGTGACGACTACGGGGACGGTGGAGGCGACGGCGGTAGAGGTTGGTGGCGACTGCGGGGTCGGTTGGTGGCGACGGCGGCGACGGTGGGGGCGACGGCGGTAGAGGTTGGTGGCGACTGCGGGGACGGTGGAGGCGACGGCGGTAGAGGTTGGTGGCGACTGCGGGGACGGTGGAGGCGACGGCGGTAGAGGTTGGTGGCGACTGCGGGGACGGTGGAGGCGACGGCGGGGACGGTGGAGGCGACGGCGGTAGAGGTTGGTGGCGACTGCGGGGACGGTGGAGGCGACGGCGGGGACGGTGGAGGCGACGGCGGTAGAGGTTGGTGGCGACTGCGGGGACGGTGGAGGCGACGGCGGGGACGGTGGAGGCGACGGCGGTAGAGGTTGGTGGCGACTGCGGGAACGGTGGGGGCGACGGCGGTAGAGGTTGGTGGCGACTGCGGGGACGGTGGAGGCGACGGCGGTAGAGGTTGGTGGCGACTGCGGGGACGGTGGAGGCGACGGCGGTAGAGGTTGGTGGCGACTGCGGGGACGGTGGAGGCGACGGCGGGGACGGTGGAGGCGACGGCGGTAGAGGTTGGTGGCGACTGCGGGGACGGTGGAGGCGACGGCGGTAGAGGTTGGTGGCGACTGCGGGGACGGTGGAGGCGACGGCGGGGACGGTGGAGGCGACGGCGGTAGAGGTTGGTGGCGACTGCGGGGACGGTGGAGGCGACGGCGGTAGAGGTTGGTGGCGACTGCGGGGACGGTGGAGGCGACGGCGGTAGAGGTTGGTGGCGACTGCGGGGACGGTGGAGGCGACGGCGGTAGAGGTTGGTGGCGACTGCGGGGACGGTGGAGGCGACGGCGGTAGAGGTTGGTGGCGACTGCGGGGACGGTGGAGGCGACGGCGGTAGAGGTTGGTGGCGACTGCGGGGACGGTGGAGGCGACGGCGGTAGAGGTTGGTGGCGACGGCGGCGACGGTGGGGGCGACGGCGGTAGAGGTTGGTGGCGACTGCGGGGACGGTGGAGGCGACGGCGGTAGAGGTTGGTGGCGACTGCGGGGACGGTGGAGGCGACGGCGGTAGAGGTTGGTGGCGACTGCGGGGACGGTGGAGGCGACGGCGGGGACGGTGGAGGCGACGGCGGTAGAGGTTGGTGGCGACTGCGGGGACGGTGGAGGCGACGGCGGGGACGGTGGAGGCGACGGCGGTAGAGGTTGGTGGCGACTGCGGGGACGGTGGGGGCGACGGCGGTAGAGGTTGGTGGCGACTGCGGGGACGGTGGAGGCGACGGCGGTAGAGGTTGGTGGCGACTGCGGGGACGGTGGAGGCGACGGCGGGGACGGTGGAGGCGACGGCGGTAGAGGTTGGTGGCGACTGCGGGGACGGTGGAGGCGACGGCGGTAGAGGTTGGTGGCGACTGCGGGGACGGTGGAGGCGACGGCGGGGACGGTGGAGGCGACGGCGGTAGAGGTTGGTGGCGACTGCGGGGACGGTGGAGGCGACGGCGGTAGAGGTTGGTGGCGACTGCGGGGACGGTGGAGGCGACGGCGGTAGAGGTTGGTGGCGACTGCGGGGACGGTGGAGGCGACGGCGGGGACGGTGGAGGCGACGGCGGTAGAGGTTGGTGGCGACTGCGGGGACGGTGGAGGCGACGGCGGGGACGGTGGAGGCGACGGCGGTAGAGGTTGGTGGCGACTGCGGGGACGGTGGAGGCGACGGCGGGGACGGTGGAGGCGACGGCGGTAGAGGTTGGTGGCGACTGCGGGGACGGTGGAGGCGACGGCGGTGAAGACTATGGGAACTTTAAACTCTGGTTTCATCAGCCTATAATAAATTATATAACTCTTGGTGCTCCAGCCATCACTTTCTGTTAGTCAAAACCAATGTGCACTGCCTTTAAAATTTGGTAAAAGTAAAAGAAACGACGAAGTTTAAAAAGTTCTCCCTGGCGGGGAATCGAACCCCGGCCGCGGCGGTGAGAGCGCCGAATCCTAACCACTAGACTACCAGGGATTAGTTGTAGATCAAGTAGCATAGCCCATCACAATCAACCGTACCGTCATTCGTGCTTATAAAGCATTTCAATTACGCAGGTACTTGTAATAAAGGTAGCTACCAATTCTGGCAAAACACAAACAGTTAGCTAGCCAATTATGATATTATTATGATAAGAAAGCCGTTGGGTAAAAAAATTCGTATTTCACAGATAATAGCGACATCTAGCGATTATAAGTATTAAAACTCTTCTTTGTTCAGTTACATTTTGTCAAGCACCTGCATAATTTTTTTATCTTTTGTCTTGTGCAAAAGTTACGTATCATTGTCTTGCTGTTATTATACGTTGAGCCGGATATAAAAAAATGGTTGCCTCTGTAGCATGATATACAACGAATTGTAAGACAATGTTGTCGTCGCGGTCCTATGGTGTAATGGTTAGCACTCTGGACTTTGAATCCAGCGATCCGAGTTCAAATCTCGGTAGGACCTCATGCTACGTCAGTGTTTTGTAACTGGACAATTGAAGGATTCGGTGTTCTGTGACCATTGAGAGAATAGCACCGGTACTTCCAGTTTAATAACACTAAACATAGTGATACTGCGATTGATGCGAGACATCGGTAACCCCCGTAGAGAATTTGAGCTCGTAACCATGCTAAAAATGCAGTGAATGCTTTCTTTTTCTGTGGGGGGGGGGGAATGAGTGGAAGGCAACAACAGCAGAGCGACTTGGCCAGCAGGGTGGGTGCACTTAGCTCCCCCTAACTGCGGCTCAGCCCACCCAAAAAGTGTGAAATCACTGCAAATCACAGGGAGGAGGGGACAAAAGAGAAGGACTTGGAGCTTTAGCCCCCCCCCCAACCTGAAATCCTGGCACCTCCACTGGTGCACTGGGTGGGTCCCCTCAGGGCTGCTGTAGTCCGGTTTTAATCTGTCAGTCCCATATTTTTGCCGGGCCTGATGATTTTACTCGTTGTTAAAGTGTCAAATTATTGCACTAATGCTACATGTATTTAAAGTGGACATGCGAGTTTAACTACTGTATAACTAAACCATGCAACAGCTGTTGGTGCAATCTCCTGTATTAAACTCTCTTAATTATTTATTTCATCTCTTCTTACAAGTGACTTTTAGCAGTCAAGGTATTATTTTAGTTGACATCAATTATTATTGGACTACTGTACATGTAGTTCTTTTCCTTTAAAACACCTCTCAAAACTCACAATTCCTTTTTGGTTTTAAAACATCTGATGTCTAACTGCTCTTCGTTCATCTGGCAACTGACAAACCACACCTCAGATTCATATTTCTCTTGCCCACAAATATTTTTTAATAATAATACATGTACAGTCCTTAAGTCCTGTTTTTTCAAAGTAGCCACTCAGCAACCCTAAACTTGAAACAGGTAAACTCATTAACTGCTGTCAGAATCATCTTTTCACCTGTATTAAATACCTTACACCCACCTGCAAAATCTCCACTATTTCCTTTAAATTCTTCAAATCAAATTCTCCAATGCTGCACACAAATTCTCAAGTTACAGTATACAAATTCTTCACCATCAGCACGCATACCATTTCTCATGTTTTTTATCATACATTCTTGAACACCAACTATGAATTCTTGAACAGACTAAATTCTTGGGTATAGTACAAATAATCAAGCTCTAGCATCAATTCCTTTTCCTAAATATTAAGTATGAATGCATATAGGAACAATTTGCAAGCATTAACCATGATATGGCAGCGATTTTTGTGTGGTCGGCAAAAATTGCTGTACCCGACTGGTCAAAGAAAAGCCCAACAATCATTCGAGCCTCTGTCATGCAAATAATGTTTCATTCAACCTAACAATTTGACTGCATGTTGCTTCTGGGAGACTCAATACAAACATTTTTATGGCAGCAAGTACAATTAAACAGTTATCAACGAGTATTTTCACTTAATAGCAGGACGCTATTGACATGACGTGTACATTCTAATAAAATCTTCACTTCCAGCACATTGTATAAAACTTCTGTTGAGTATTTTGTGTGCTCTACGGTAAAATTCTTTATGAAATTGGCAAAGACAATATCTAATAAAAATATCAAAATGTGTGCACAATATTCTATTTCATGATGCAGATCAACTTAAGATCTGGTAAACTTCATAATATTCTCCTCTGCCGATACAGCTCGACAACGTCAATGACCGACAACAGCATCTGAAATGTAATAACAAAGTTATCATTCAACTCCCTTCTTTAAAGACCTGAGCAACAAGTCAGGCGGCAACTAGTCCTTACATAAGTATTTTATAAAACAGCATAGGTGATACATGTTCATATTCAGTACTGTTCAAATTCAAGAAGGCAGAACTGGCCAATAGGTCATCATCATAATAATACTGTTATTATACTTAATCATTACTGTTAATCTGACATCTACATTCCACCATTTAAAACATTCAACTCCATATTGAAAGCACCCATAGATTAAAAAAATCGTGGAGTCCTTGTAGTATATGTTGCTTGGTAAAACCTCTTGAAGGGTGTACACTTTCCTCACAGCCAGATTAACTAGCGTGCCAAATATGGAAATACATGGGGTCTCCATCTGACAGAACGACAGTAAGCTTCAAGTGCCTTTAGAAAGCCCTTTGCCCTTACGTCACATAAGCTAACCCCAAAAGGCAGCCATGGGTATGAGGTGTTAGTGTTTTTGTTTTCTTAGCTTTGGCATATGAGGGCTGGAGGCCAGTTCTCTTCCTACCCTTTATCGCTCCATTTTGTTTTGTTTCTGATGCTCTATCAAACGACATTGCCTGGACTGGTTTGGCGATAGCTCTCAGACTCTATTATATGCAATGTAACTGATAGCGGTGTGTCTATCTGATTTTGGACCAATAAACGAAAGGAAAAAAATAATAGTATATGGGTCAGTCAGGGCTGCCGACATAAATTCCGGGCCCCTAGGCAGAGCAGTCACGGGCCCCTTAGACTTTATGAGAAAATTTTCTAAAAAACAAACTGAAATAATAATAGTGCGGGTACAACCCTACAAAATTATATTTACATACGCAACTATTGTAGTTAAGTGTCCGTAATATTATATTTTGAAAGGCATAAATCATAAACTTTGTATAACTGATTATAATATTTTTCATAAGTCGATTGCTGGGCCCAGCCCAGGCCCCTAAAAGTCGCCAGGCCCCTGGGTTTTTGCCCCCCTCTCGGCGGGCCTGGGGTCAGTGTACTTATTTATAGCAGCATTTGCAACAGAGCTCATATGGTGCAGAAATGAAGCCTTGTGGAATTGTATATTTACCTTTGGCATACAGAATAATATTATTGCCTGATACTGTTGATGGCATCCATTATACCAGCTATTTGTTCATAAGTTTTCATTTGAAAAAAGAATTTGTACTATGACCATCTTGCAAAGTTGAGACAACAAGTGGAATCAACATTGTAACCAGTTGCAATTACATACTTTTTTACACGCTGTCTATAACTGTTATTATCATTATTACAGCAATTTTATATAGCACTCTTCAAGGTTGCCTACTCAGGAGGGCTCTAAGCCCAACCCTGGTCAAACAGAATAGTCTTAAGAACAGTGAAAAACAAGGCAGAGTGACCAACAGGTATTTGATGAAGCGTTGTAGGGAGGAGTCCATTCCAGGTCGCAGGGCAACTAATCTGTGCACGGAATGATTATGGGACGATTGGTACCAGGGGCTTAGCCAGAAAACATTTAAGAGGGGGTTTTAAGTTTTCGGGGAAATGGACCATTGGAAATGGTTGTATTTTTCTACATTTTTAGTTTTTAATAACGGTACTGCATTTATTTTGGTGTTTGAACCAACCTGTAAAACCACCCCTAAATACGCCCATGATTGGTATGACATAAAAACATGGTTTGCATGCCAGGAGGCTAAATCAGACCAGGTTTTAAACAGCCCTGGCTTTAATCCAGCCATGTCTTTCCTGGCAATCTGATTAATAGAAGATTCCTCTGATTACTACCTTTGATGAATATGAACATGAGAGCCGTGGCAAGAAGAGCAACACAGAACGTCAGGCCATCCGACGGATGAAACAGATCGTGCACGACGTCCATCAGACGCCTTAACTTGCCGTCTTCCCTCAACGACTCTGGCTCATCAGGATTCTGAAAGAAAATGATCGTGAAATAGAAGGACATGGAATGAGCTGGTCTTGCCTTTCCTGACAAGCACATTTATTGTTCCCACCAGTTCCCTCAATGGCAGGTCCGCTATTGGCCCAAACAATGTGGCTGTCTGGTTCCCATGTTCTTGTACCATTCTCTACTCAGGCATCCACAGGCACAGATCTTACAGGAAATGCTGTATTAAGCCCAGTTAAAGCAAACCAAAAGCACACTCGGCCCAATCTCCATCAGCCAGGATTTTGAAAGCAGAGAACTCTCTAGAATCTGTTGTTAATAATAATCCAATTTAAAATGTTCTTTCTGTAAATACAGTACCAAGTTATTTTTGTCCTATTACTCTAGACTGTGGCTAATACTTTATAACATGATTACATAAGATAGGGTTTCATACTTTATAATGTGGTTTATAACCGATAAGCAAGGAGTTAGATGTCAAAATGACTTTGATGAACGGAAAATTTTCTTTTTCAGTTGCACAGTGTCAATAAGCCGACCTACCACCATGATATTAAATGTCTTATTCTACGCAATACAGCTCAAGATAAATAGATAAATATCGGCCTCGTGCCTTTCCCAATTACACCATTTTACACCTAGCTATTCAAGTTCAAAATGCTTCGATAGGTTTTTAAAAGATGGAATTAAAAGTTTCCGATGCACACCACACAAAACCACAGTAAACAACCATGGGTGATCTACGCACAATTTACCGTATCTGAACTACATTTCAGGGTACACTACAGAACAAGAGTTTATTGAACAACTTCCAAGCTATTATCAGCATAAACGATGGAATACATCACATTACCACAATAGGATTAAAATTATAGACAATGCTACCTTGTAGATGCCAGCACCCTTCAGGTAATTGACAAAGGAAGGTTCTGTTTTCCAGACCATTGGAAGATATTCTGAAACAAACTCTCGTCTCCACCAGTTTGATGAAGTACTATAGACATGAACGAAGAAACAAAGCACAGGCGTTCATTTGAAATATAATTTTTCATTTAAACAGACTATTATTAATATTTCTTACATTTTATTATAGCACTGATGACCAAGTGTGCGTGGGCCCACCACTGGTGACTCTTTCAGCTTACTGTGCAGTTTGGTTAACTGAAGTAATACATTTAACATCATATAGGCTAGCGCAGGAGCACCTCTGAGTAGATAGCTTGAAGCGGTGCTATATAAATGTTCAATTACATAAAAAAATGTTCAATTACATTACATACAGTGATAAGGCATCAGTTTTATGGGACTAAGGTGCATTAAGGGCTTTCAAGTGATGATCATTGTACCACTGTAAAGCCAAAGGACATGTACAGCGCCCTTTCCTTCGGCCTCGGCTGAGCTACGGCGCTATACAAATCGTCTTATTATTATTATATGTATGTTGCCTCTATTATGCTCCCATACAGATCAACCATCTGATTACTGAGCATGTGAATCCAAGCAGCACAGAATTTCTCAGTTTATACTTTGATTTATCGATGACTGCTTTCAGCAATCAGCCAGGGCGAAACCTGCACATATCTGAGCAAATGGTAATCATCTGGAAAAAATACAATAACTGAAGCATTGTGGACGGAGTTGAACTATAATTAACATTAGCATTATGGGATTTTTAATGACTTATAATTGGAATGTTGTACTCTTTTTAATTAAGATGCATGTGTACCAGAGTGTGGTTATGCAACTGGTATAATACTTAACTTACTTACTTGTTTGCAGTATTTGCTAAGTACACTGGAACTTATAAGAATTTTTCAGTTGAATATACTTACTTACTTACTTATTTGTTTGCAGTATTTGCTAAGTACATTGGAAACTGATAAGAATTTTTCAGTTAAATACACTGTGTCCGGAAAAATTCCGACCCCCTGAGATACGAATGAGAGAACTAGTAAATTGTCATCAATTTTTAAAATTCCAAAAACAATTTAATCCTGAAATATTAGTGAACTATAATTTATGTTCAAAATGTCCGCCATTGGCTTCAACACAAGCTACGAGACGCACACGCCACTGACTAACGGCAGCATCGACGACCAGTTGATCAAATTCATCCCAAGCATTAACAATTCGCTCACGGAGTTCTTCAATGTTTCTGACCTTTGTCTTGTATACCTTCTCCTGCATTATTCCCCAAATTTTATAATCAACAGGATTTAAGTCCGGACTGTTTGGAGGCCAAAGATTTGGAGGTATAAAATCTGGAGTCTCCTTTATCAGCAGTTCGACAGTTTCACGTGCTCGGTGAGCTGGAGCACCATCTTGTTGAAATGTGTAGTAATCTGAATATTGCCTGATATCAGGTAATAATTTTTCCAACAACAAAGAATCTCGATAGTAAGCTCCATTTATTTTAACGCCAGGTTCTATGAAATGTATGTCTGTTTTACCAAGAGCAGATACACCAACTGAAACCATTACTGACTGGCTGAATGTTGGGCGAGTACTAAGCAAACGATTAGCTGGGATGTTTTTCTTCCGAGTTCCGGTGGCAACGTACAGACGATCATTTTGACTGTTCTTTGGTGTGGCGATGGTAAACAACTTTTCGTCTGTAAACCAAATAAAGTTTACCATTTCATCAGGATAGCGATCTAACAAAATCCTTGAACGCTCGAGCCGTGCTTCCTTGTTGGCTTCTGTTAATTCAGTCGCTCGTCTTTTCTTTAAACACTTCAGATGAAGGTCATTTTTGACAATTTCGTGCACTGAAGTTTTTGAAATTCCAGTCTCTCGAGCGATTTCTCTTAGCGTTAGATGTGATTGAGGTCGATCTTCTTGACTTAAAACGAGATCCTCAACTTTTCGATATTTTCAGTTGTCCGTGCAACTCTCGGTCTACCGCTACCCTTGCGACGCTTACACGATTCGGTTAGATCAATTTTTCGTATAAGGTACTTTAGTCCACCTAATGTCCAACCCTTGTTCGGAAATTTTTTCAGAAACTTCTTGGCTCCATATTTCTTGTTTTGGCGTAAAAATTTTATAACAATTTTGTCTTCCTCGCTAAACGCCATTTTCTTGCAACTTTGTTTACAAAATATAAAACTCAAATACGTCACTATGACGTAAGTTTAAACGGGGCCGTTAATACATTACAAAGAATTTCGTTTGTAAGTATGTCAAGATGAAAATGCTTTTGTATTTTTTTAAATCGATTATTATCTACTATAGTTTTTTTAACCACATCTGTGGGGGTCGGAATTTTTCCGGACACAGTGTATACTTACTTACTTACTTGTTTGCAGTATTTGCTAAGTACATTGGAAACTGATAAGAATTTTTCAGTTGAATATACTTACTTACTTGTTTGCAGTATTTGCTAAGTACATTGGAAACTGATAAGAATTTTTCAGTTGAATATACTTACTTACTTGCTTGCAGTATTTGCTAAGTACATTCGAATCTGATAATAATTTTGCAGTTGGGATTCATATCAGTCCCAAAGTTCATTTGTAAAAGAACGGTGAGTGGTTGTAAAGTAAACATTTCGTAGCACCTGCTATGTTTTCTCACGAAGTCGTTATCGAACGTTATGTTCGTGAGAAAACGGCAAAGTGTCAGATCTGAAAAACTTATAACGTCTCACCTGTTGAGTGACGTGTAATGATAATTGTACAGCTGTGCACGTATGTAATTTGGAGGAGAACTGTCGAACGGACCTTTGTCAATCAGCTGCACAACTACAAAATAACAGAAAACAACATAGCTGACCAGAATGTGAGACAACTGCACTATGAGAAAACATTTCTGGTTTAACCACCATCAGGATATACACATAAACTCAAGCAAGGCACATTTACAGGACTCAAGAACAGTGACTTTAAATGAACGAAATTAAGCAAGCTGGATAGATAAATCTAAATTCAACCCTTTATTTAATATTCATTCATTCATTCCAAGAATTTATATAGTGCCTAGCTTCAAGAGACCTACTCAGAGGTGCTCCCAGCCCAGCCACAGCTAAAAGTGATTTGAGAAACTTATAAAAAGCAGGCGAGTTTAACTGAGGCATCAATAGCACGTCTAGTGGCAGGCCATTCCAGAAGGAGGGACCCACGATCGGAAAGGCTCGACGCTGTCTAACAGTAGTGTGAGCTCGCGGGACCAAAAGGAAGTATGAATATTGCAGCATCAATTACTCAGTCATTTACTTAGTCATTTCACTTGAAAAATGCTCAACTTGGCACCAGCAGTCAATCAGCAACACTTTAAATGTTCAATTTTAAAAATGTTCTTTCTTTAATTACAGTATGTTACCAAGTTACCTTTGGCCTATTATTTTAGACTGGACCTAATACTTTACAACGTGATTACATTAGATAGGGTCTAATACTTTACAATGTGATTACATCAGATAGGGTCTCATACTTTACAATGTGATTACATCAGATAGGGTCTCATACTTTACAATGTGATTACATCAGATAGGGTCTCATACTTTACAATGTGATTACATCAGATAGGGTCTCATACTTTACAATGTGATTACATCAGATAGGGTCTCATACTTTACAATGTGATTACACTCTATAACATGATTAATTTAGACTAGGCCTAACATATAGAGGTCCTATAATACTATAGACTGACCTTCCTTTTGATTCATTAGAAGTCTATAAATAAGGTTGAGAAACCATGGATTGTGGTTGTAAGTCCCAAGAGCAGCAAACCACATCTGCCAATCCAGACGAGGCTGGTGAGGTGCTGGAACAAGGATGACAAATAACAGTCTTCATTAATACATGAATTCCAATCTAATGCAGCTGGACTTATGGATCCAAGCGGTGTTAATTTCGCGAATAAAACAAAAACAAGAACGAAAAAGATTAGGCAATCGTTCACGAAAACAAGAACGAAAATGATTTGATGAATAAAAACTAAACTAAAAGTAAAATGATTATCAGAAATAAAACTAAAACTAAACTGAAATGATTGATACTGAACTAAATAAAAACTAATACAGAAATGATTTTCTGAACTGAAATAACACTGGATTCAAGATACTTAGAATGCACTTCATTACAACACGAACTACCGGTAATTGTAATCCAGTACTTGAGCAATAGATTTCAAAGGGTAGAACTACTGTAGGTCCTTTCAACTTCCAATTTACCCACATTTGCTATGCCCATAGTTGACACCAATTACTGGTGCCACCAGTGCAAAACTGCAGGTCTGCATAGACCCATTGACAGTGCCAGTCTGCATAACACACAAGTTAGCAAATTGTGGCTGATCTTAAATTAAACCAAATTTAAATGATGTAAAAGTAAGTACACAGTGCTTCTTCCCAGCGATCTACTCAGAACCACGTAAATGTACCAAATGTACTGTAAATGTATTGTACCAAATCAACCGCAAATGTACCGAAAAAGTAAATGTGCCAAATGTACCGCAAGTGTAAATGAACATGTTTTTCTATAGCAATCGTATGGCCTTGATCAGGTAAGATCCTTAACCACCACTGTAGCATGGATTTACATATGTATATAATTGTCTGTATATATGTATGCCAGTGTACGCATGTATGTAGGTAGATTAATGTTTATAATGCGTGTTAAGCATCTCTCAAAAGCTGTGGAACATGGCTATCTTAGAGAAGTCTGGCCACAAAGAGATACACGTCTCTATAATGCCATGCAGGGTAGGTGGTATCACCACGTAACTGCTCCAGCAGCTGGAAAAATTAAGCCTTAATCCGGAGTCTAAAGGCTTCCAGGGTTAAGCACAATTCCGAGTGTTACTCCAATGTTGTATGAGCTCGACTAAAATTCAAATGCATACCAACAACTGGTGGTTTCCGCCCAACGTCTCCAGGTTTATACAGGAAGTTATATTGTTTCCAGCCCTTGTCAGGGTATTCGCTGCCTTCGACTATAACCTCGGGTCTCCCTCCAACACCAGTCATGCTGCAAATGAAGACAAACCAATTAACCTAATGCTTAAACCTACATCTTTAAATCTAAGCCTGCATCATGTGTATATCTATATATGTATATATATGAGCACTTGCTATAACGCCCCTTCAAGATTTCTACTCAGAGGCGCTCCCGACTACAGTGCGGAGACTGAATCGGAGTTTCACGCCGCAGCGCATGAGCAATTGCGAGTGAAGGACTTGCCCTGGGTCCCTACGCGGCGGTTTGAGGTCGATTCGAACCCTCCGGCTGCAAGGCACCTAACATACCCCTACACCACAGCAATCACTTTGCGATGAGAAAAAAGGTTAAAATCAAGAGAGACTCAACAACCTTCTGAAGAGACCATAGGAATGCGTCAGTTGTACTGAAGATGTCGACTGAAACCAACTATTAAACGACACTGGCAATCGCTGCTGAGTCTCTCGTTCAACGTCTGTGTATGGCACCTAACACACACAAAAGCAAATATGAAACATCGGACCACACAAAACTAGATAAATATCTATACAAGTGTTTCACCAGAAATAAAGGAATGGCAAATGACAACAGTCCGGATGAACACAAATGAAACAGAAACAGTGTAAGCAAAGGCCACATAGTGCAAAAACATCAAAACCAAACAACTGCAGAAATAGCAGTACTCTTGTCATGAACTTAACATTGACTATATAAATTGTGTACATAACTAACTAGCAGATGTGGAGAGTCGGCTGAAAAACAACACAATTAAATTTCATCTGGGAACTTCTAAAGCACCTTTGTCGTAATGTGTGTCGTACCAATTGTTGTGCCAAAGGCTCCATTTTGAAATAACATTCTTCAGACTACACCAGTCTGGATCTAAGAGCATATTAATTAATCTGGTCTCGTCATCTAACTGGTCTTAGATAGATTTTGATGTTTATATGAATTTAAATTGCTGACGCTTCTTCACCAGAGAGTTGTTTTGCAGCTGGTATATTAAAGAATATACTCTACTTACTTAGTAACTTGACAGGGAGAGACAGAGAACAAAGGCAAAAAACAAGTTTAAATAGAAAAATCCTAAACTAGCCATCAGAACAAAGAATAAGTCACATATCCCATAAAAATAAATCACACACTCCAGTACTTACCAAGCTCAAGCAAAACATCCAGATGGCCACAAGTCCAAAGAAGACACAACCCAATGTATTTGTCGTCTTCCTTAGGAAACCACTTTCAGCAAACAACGACCTGAAAGTACAGGCAGGTCTTTCAACTTTGAACGTCCAAGTCAATTTCCAAAAAATAAACAAATTCTAATGTGACCAGAGCACTGCAATTGTTATGTCCCAATTACATCTACATTGACCACTGCTATAAACATTACTTTACTTACAGAAACCTGAAATAACATCATTACAAATTAGGAAGCTGTGACTCTAATTAATAAGCTGAAAATAATCATTAGACAAATAAACTGTGTACTTAAATTACATAATCAGTCACCTTCAATAGTTTGAGAAAACATCAAAACTGCTTACAGACAATTAATATATAATATGAACAAACATAGAGCATGCATGGCAAAACTAGAATCTCAGATAACGATCACACCTTAGAATGCCTGAGATGATTTCCACAAAAAGACAGATTATCCCAATCCAGATCGACAAAGGAACAGTTTTACGCAGGAATTCTTTGAGATCGTCCATCGTAAATGCTAAAACAGATTATTTATTCAACAAATGAACCTTCAATGCACAATCATAACCCCTCCTTCTTCAACGCACAATCATAACACCTCCTTCTTCAATGCACAATCATAACACCTCCTTCTTCAATGCACAATCAGAACCCCTCTTTCTTCAACGCACAATCAGAACCCCTCCTTCTTCAATGCACAATCAGAACCCCTCTTTCTTCAACGCACAATCAAAACCCCTCCTTCTTCAATGCACAATCATAACCCCTCCTTCTTCAATGCACAATCAAAACCACCTCCTTCTCACAAAGATCTCCATTCATCATAACTTTAGATCTTGCTCTGTTTCAGTTCTGTGCCCATGGAAAGTTCCACGTGACCAATAGTACAGTTTCTCATGATGTGCTTCCTCAGGACTTCAACTTTATAACGTCATATATTTATCAAACATTATTTACATAACAAAACATAATTATGAATGATTATCAGTAATAAATTATAATAATAATAAATAATATCTATGTATTTACATAAATTCATGACTATTTTTTCTCCTCTTACCTTAATAAAACATGAAATAAGTAAATAGTATCTATTATTAGGCAAATATAGGTTGTAAGAAAGTTTATTCAGAAAAAAAATGCTCTGCAATGAGTTTAAGACAGCATTGTCAAAAAAATTGAACCATTATAAAAGTATGTAAGTGGATACTCACCAATGCTACATTCTACAGAAAAAGACCGTAGACTCAGCCTAATGGAAAAGTAGTAGATGGCGCCAAGAAGAAGGGTCCCATAGACAAACAGATTAGCCACACACTTGGCTAGGCAGCACAGTCTTGACTCTTGTGTCAATCGCTTTGGCTTTTCCTCTGATCAACATTGAAATTCACCACAAGCAAAATCACCACAAGCAAAATCACCAAAGGCATTTATGACCAAAGGCAAATTAACAAAAGTAAAATCACCAAACACAAAATCACCAACTTAGGCAATATATGACCAAAGGTAAATTACCAAAAATAAAATCACCAAAGGCAACATAACCAAAGGCAACATAACCAAAAAGCAAATTCATCAAAAGCCTCGATTCCAGTAAATTACTTTGTGTCATCATTTTCTCAGGTACTGCGCCAGGCACCAAACTCCATAAAAGTTTGACATGACAGCAGTGCTAACTCCTCCCGACAAACTGCATAGCCAACAAGAAATTTGTCACTTTAATCAAAATCACAGAACTTGCAAACAAAGACTGTAAGACATAAGCCTTCGAGAGGTTTTTAAACAAAAGATATATAAATGTCATAAACAGGAGCTACATAAATGTCCATAAACTGAAGCCAATCAGTCCAAGATATTCACTGACAAAATTCCACACAGGTTATTCTGTCTTGAAAACAAAGACCAACACACACACAAAAATGGATTTGAACTCTATGCAAGACAACGAAATGTCGTGCTGGAATAAATTGTCAAACTGCCTTATAGATACCACCAAACATCGTGAGGAACTCTGAGAATGAAGATTTAACCAGTAATTGTTTCTTCCCATAGAGAATAGAGATAAGAATGTAAACGAATAATGCACTGACCCTCTTTTGGCAGCTTCTTTCTGTACCTGGCGGCAGGTAGGAAGTCATCGTCGACCACGGCCAGACATAGCACAATTGTAATCCAGTTGAAGAAGTTGTAATTTCCAGTCAAAATGATCAGAATCATTAACCACACCTTAACACAGTAAAACAAAGACAACATAAATGTACACATTTTTCTATAGCGACCGTATATGGCCTCGACCCTGCTCATCTTTCACTGAATTGATCGGGTGAGATCCTTCACCACTGCTACCCGCTTGAATAGGTGTCACGACATTTAAGGTTTTCGTGTACGGACCGTGCTAGCCCGAGGTTTACATCTCTGAAATCAGTCAGTATTGGGAAGCGAACCACAATCCGCACACTCTCTAACATAGAGGCGCATGAGATGCAGTGTGTATTTTAATATGTCAACAGTGAACCATAACTTAAAGACAAACATTTCCTCTGTAAAAGTCCCAAAATTATTAAACAAATTTATTAACATCACCGCAAACAACACAATGTATGTTAATGTGACATCGCATTCACATGTAACTATTCAAAAGTTGGTTTGATCAAAAGTTACATTTCATACATCAGGATCATGCTACCTATATACTGGTACATCTAACCTAAAATGTAAACTCTATTTGCCCTGTAGTATGAAACGCAATCAATTGCAACATATGCTGGATGTTGTGGTACAAAAGTGCAAAGGGTTCACACTCTGGACTTTGTATCTGGTGATCATAGGTAAAATCTCAGTAACAATTCATTTATTGACTGTCACATTCTCAGACGATAGAAATCTTTATCACAAGATGACAGTTAATGTGACGTCACATTTAACTGACCAAGAAATGAAACTACTCATTGGTTTCTCGTTAGAGAAAAGAACAGGAAAGCGGCTGGAGTCTGATAAAATTCACACAATGGAAAGACTCTGGAACCAGTCAGGAAGGTGACGTGTCAACGTAGAAACACACTAAAATGCAGAAAACCATACAAACTTAGAAGAACATGTAGCTATAGAATTCAGAAGGATCTACCTGGCCTGCGAATGCAAGAATCCTCTGGTTTCGAACTGGAGAGAAGAAAAGGAAAGGAAGAAGAATTTCTGTGACGTAGGTAACAACTGTGGAGAACTTCTGAAACCAGTCGGGAAACTGGTGGAAGTACCAAGCAACTGGAGTAGGTATGCACTGAAACACAAAGCATCAGCAAAATTTGAAAGATTAACTAGAACAAATAAAAGAATAAATTGCACAGGATACAGAAAGCACAGCACAGAGAAGAGTGGCGTCATTGGAAGTTGGAACCTGCCGAAGGGCAGAGAACTTAAAGAAGAAGAAGAAGACAGAATGTTAGAAAAAATTGACTCTGAGCAAGTTGACTATTTGCAAATAACTCTAAAAAGATAATAATAATAATATTCATTTAATATTTTCAAACTGACAAGTATGCAGTATGATTACAATTCATAGTATGTACAGATGATCACAAGCTATTACAGGAGTTGAATGTAACTGTTTGGCAGCCATGCAAAGCACCCATCACGTCCTACTACTCAGTTTACCAACGCCGTCTGGCTGAGTCGACCATTAACCCTTTAACGAGTGTGTACTAAAATGTATGGGAAACCATAGGCAGCTCGTCGTTAAAGGGTTAAACTGTAGTTTAAATCAGATAGATTTATACTAAGCACTAGCAGATGTGCCTTTTGTATTAAATTCAAAAGAGAAGGCAATTTGAGATCCTGAGTGGCCGAGTGGGTTGGTAGCCCGCTCGCCACGCTGGCGGCCCGGGTTCGATTCCGGGTCGGTCAGAGATTACCTATCAGAGATTAATTTCTCGGATCTTTACTGCGGGTGGCTCGGTCGCAATATAAACGTGGAGTACAATACAATACAACACAATACAACTGGGGCGCGGTGGTATAGGGGTATGTTCGGTGCCTTGCAGCCGAGGGTTGCGGGTTTGAATCCACCTCAAAAGCCGCCGCGTAGGGACCCTGGGCAAGTCCTTCACTCGCAATTGCTCAAGCGCTTCGGCGTGAAACTCCGATTCAGCGTCCGCGCAGTAGTCGGGAGCGCCTTTGAATGGGCAATCTGGTAGGGGCGCTATAACAAGTGTTCAAATACAATACAATACAATACAATACAAATAAACGTTGGGATTGATAGCCATATCCTCAACTGAAAAATTATTATCAGATTCCAGTATAGTTACGTATTAGCAGATACTGTAAATCTCATAATGCTATTGTTAATTGTAGTTCAACTCTGTCCACAGTGCTTGTACTTTTCTGTGCTAGCAAATGTAGATATCTGGCTACTGGCAAGAACCGTCATGACCAAATCTCATGCTTTTGCTTTTATTGGCCCACTCTTTGGAACCAACTTCCTCCCATGACTCGCTCATTGCTTCAAGCTTGGGCCTCCCTGCATCCTTTTGCTGCTTAAAGACAGCCTTATTTTCTCGGGATCTCTCGCACAGGGAGCGCCTCTCATTGGTGTAGCACTGTGAGTGGCACTATATAAATTTACAGATACAATACAATACTTATAGAGCTCCTTTCAAGAATCTCACAAGAGCGTTTAACATGGCAATCTAACAGAGGTGCTCCTTAAGATGTCCTGAAAATATTTCTTGGTCTCTTGGCTTCTTGAATAGTTCATATATTTAACCATACACTGTTCCAAGAGTTTGGTCCAATGCACAAGAAGGCAGGATGTGCCCACAGAGTCATACGATAGTTACAGCTCACGTTTTACATAATAATCACAACAGAGCAACTGGATATGACAACCAAGCAGAGCAACACAATGCAACAGGTTATGGTAACCAACTGCCCACGATGCAGAACACAACATATCCAAGAAGCCAACACAGATGAATTCTTCCTACCTGAGATTCATAATGAAATGTCAAAGCTGCAAATAAAATACAGATCTTCAGTAAATAAAGAGAAATAAGTTAGTTATACAACTCCCACAAACAAACCAACCGACCAATATAACTATAAATAATACTTTTAAACTGTAAATTCCAATAAGTGAGCCTTTTCCTCCATGGGTCCATCTCTCTGTAACAATCTGCCACTGGACATATGATCGCTGGCATCTTTAACAGTTCAGGTAACATTTTCTGACCATCTTAAGACACATTTGTTCAGTGATTTCTAGGTAGCGGTGCAGGAGCGCCCTTGCAAGTTAAAGGGCATTACACAAGTGTCCTGATACATACATACACTGGTTTGGCCAATGTACGTAAGCCCTTTGTCGTGTCTAAGGCTTCTAATTCTGCAACTGTGACAAGTTGCCTGCGTCAAACAGCTCTGCCTTAGCTGAATTTTCTCACACAGTAATATATCTAAGAATGGTGAATTTGCTTTGCTAATACATGAAATTTATTTACGTTCCCCCAATTTGCACAGTCTTGGTGCAACAACAAAGCATTAATTTTATACACTGACGGAGTGAATTCAACTGACAACAGTACATGCAATGCATAATACTATAATAGAAAGCAACTATTTCATAGTTTACATTAAAGTATGTATCCTATGAAAGAGTGAAGTATATTCGGGAGCCCGCCCCGAATAGGCTAGGCTCCTAGAAGAACAATGGACTTGGCTACTTTCTATGCCAAACTTACCTACCCTAATCAGATACCCAGGCAGTATTTAACGAACATTTTGAAACCCCTACTGAACACTGAAAAGGGAACAAACCTGTAAGACCCCACCACGTGGGACAGTTGCTCAGCAGTTTCACGACTCCAGAACAGAACATGAGTCGAAACGTCAGCCACTTAACCAGCCAGAACGTTATTCCATCGTGCTGATGAAACAAACGCGAACGAATGCTGCGAAGTCCCAGAGGAGCAACGATCACCGTCAGAAACCCAGCCTCCAGTAGAAGGGTATCCCTGCAGCAGAAAAACAAGGGACCATTAGCTACTTTATACACGAAGAGGAGGGAGAGGAGGAGAGGGATGGACTGGGGGAAGAAATAGAGCAGGGGAGGGGAGAGGAGGGGAGATAAGTTATCAAATTTAGCTACCCTGATCACAGTCATAACTGTCTTGGCATAATTTACTTTCATACACTGCATAGTGCCAGAGCTGTCAAGTAATAGGGTTTGAAATATGATGGAATTTAATGCTAATAATTAACATAATACTGCCATTAAACACTTTATCCCTAAGGCTAAAGCAGAAGTTGATTGGAATAAACAGAAACTGTAACGAAGATAAAGATACGGTGACAGAGCAAATCACATTACAATAGCATTACAGACCCACAGCTATAAAGCAAGACAGACAGACAAGCAGGAAAAAAGAGGAACATGTTTTGATTATTTTCTGGTGTTTAGGTGCAATAAAGGTGTTCTTAGTTCAATATTTAATTCTGAAAACTCACCACTGGAACCAAAGGAATGTTTGTCCAACCTGCAAAACAATTAGAATTATTGTAAACAACAAAACTGTCATATGTGGTCTAAAAATAGAATATAATCTTGAGACTTCTATTATCATTATTATTATTATAACCAACATTTTTAACCCATGCAAAGTCACACAGAAATGCGAATCGGAGGCACGGTTAGCCAGCTGCCAGGTGAAGAGCAGTAAGATATCTAGATGTTTTAAAACAAATGAAACAATGAGAAATAGTGAGTTTTGAGGTGTTTCTTGAAAGAAGAAAAGGAGTTCGAGCAACAGGTAAACATTGGTAGTCAATTCCACTCCGTCATTGTCATTCATAATCCTGATACATATAACAGCACTCACTGCTTGTTTAAAATCAAAACCAAATTCCATAATCATGGCTTACGGTAAGAATCAACTTATATAGCCAAAATGACACAGAAGTATTACAATCACCAGTATTAGAATGTCAGCCTTGTTGTAAGTCAACCTTAGGTCAGGGTTACCAAGACAAAGACTTTGCCCTCAGTGAGTATCAATAAAATATCAACTACCCTCAGCACATCTCTGGCATTGAAGAAATTTATATTTAACCACTAAAAGTACAGAGATGACCGACCGACAGGCAGCATATTGGACACACTGCTACGGGTAGAAATATTCCTAGAATCATGCTTACAGGGAGTATGACTTCATATTTTTGAACCTTGAGGCAGCACATGGGCAAGTGGTCAGTTCTCCTCTCTCTCTCTCTCTCTCTCTCTCTCTCTCTCTCTCTCTCTCTCTCTTCCTTATAAGCCCATCATCAGTGTATGGTCAATAAACTCATTTTATATCCCATTCTGCTAGGGGCACAAGTGGTGCATAAATTTCTAAACTTCTGTCCAGGCGAGATTTGACCTCTGACCTCTCGGTTGACAGTCCCGCTCACTGACTACTAGACTATCACGCAACCCTGCAGAGATATCGTGCTACCAGCTTATTTGAAAGAGATTAAATTAGGTACTCACCGTAAAGAGTGACAAGTACAACACCCAGAGGATAAAATACGTCACAGCATTTCTGAACATCTGTGAAATGACGGCCAGGAATGAGAGAATAACGCCCAGTAGACAAAGGCTGTCCATGCCCGTCTGCACATCGTTGATACCAAACCATGGCAAAACACGTAGCAGTGACAGCTGGCTTGTAAGTAGATCACGCAGGGAATCTGGTACTGAGAGAAATGTAAACATTCCAAAAAGCAATACACTACAAATATCTTTAAAAGCTGCATAATACATTTCACACCAAAACTTTAATGACATGTTAGGTTCGCCCAACACAAATGTGATTCTCTTGTAAACCAAAATGCAGTTAGCAATTGGTATAATAAAGGATATACTTACATACTTTACTAACTTATTATAAGCTATATTAAGTCAACTCAGATACTAATAAAGATTTTACAACTGATTGCATTATTAAGAGAAACTACAAAAAATTTGTCCAGGCTCATCTATCTAGGTCAATTTGGAGAAGTACCTTCATGATCTGGAGCATTTATTTCCTCTGCATGCAGTAACCCTTTAACGATGAGCTGCAGTGGTTTCCCATACAGTTTAGTACATGCTCGTCGTTAAAGGGTTAAACAGGTAACAGAACAATTGTGACAAGAAGGCTACTGCAATAAATAAAACTAATATAATATTTGCACAAGTAGGAAACGTACCTTTCTGAAGAACTAGTTTTACGGGCAATACACCGTTATCTCCATATAGACCTAACAGACAGAAAAGAAAATGTTAATACTACAAAAAGACCAACATATGGACACAGTTCAATAGATGATGTAAGTTTATTACCATGTCTGTACATCAAAATGCGGATAGCAATTGGTCAATAAAAGAATATTCTTATCTTATCTTACAATCCAAAAATTTATTGTTAAGATGATCTTTAATAACTTGATATCCATTTGGACAATCCTCCCAGCCATCTTACCTTCTTCAGTTATTTGCAATTCATTCACCAAAATGAATCCACTCCTCCATTCAACCACTGCTCAGCCCACGGCCCTCTAATCCTTTCATCTTTACAAGTTGGTCATTGTTAATATTTTTACCCGAGGTATACATGATCCTAGGGCGTCATTTTGGAATGACTAGTCTTTACTTATGGTTTTATCGGTTTGGCATAAAATGATCTTGCATTGAAGCACTGGTTGGCACAGACACCCACTTATAGAGGAAAGAAGGCTCCTTGTTATCTCCCCATATATGAGCAACGTGGTAGTCGAAGAGGTTTATAAGAGCAAGGGCACACAGCAGAACAATGACCAACTGGCAGTGTAGGCCTACTATGAAAGCAGAACAATGACCAACTGGCAGTGTAGCCCTACTTTGAAAGCAGAACAATGACCAACTGGCAGTGTAGGCCTACTTTGAAAGCAGAACAATGACCAACTGGCAGTGTAGGCCTACTTTGAAAGCAGAACAATGACCAACTGGCTTTAATCGTTTCTTTCTCAGCAGCAGCACTCACAACTTTGGCAGATCTGGCATTGTATGATTCTGCCAGGGTATCAATAACAGCCTCAATCCAAAAGCACTCATGGGGAACACAAGGAGCCAATCACCTGCATGCAAAGAGCTGACAGCATTCAGCCAGGCTTGGTGATAATCAGTTGTTAATCAGGCCTTTAAAGCTACGAATTATAATTATTATTCCTATTATTAATATTGAACCATTATATTTATAATATTACATTTATTACACATGTATGACGATCAGTGGATCTGCGGTGCATATTGTCAGGGAAGGAAAAACAGTACCTATCTCTGCGTACGCACGAACTCATACACTCTGCCTTAGAAATCGAGTGCTCTGGACTATCAGTTACTGTGCTCAACACCATTGGTTTATAGCCCTAGCTACACGACCTCTGTCAATATGAAATTCCTATAATAACTACCTAATCCAAGCTAATAGCCTGATTTCGATACGATATGCTTTGCAACTGTACCGGACCAAACCCATATCAACCAGTTTCTTTTCAAGTGACTCTGGATAAGCTGTTTTTCGTGGCAATTCTTTATACAGTGCTTTATATAAAACTAGCAGTTTTTACCCAGCGTTCGCCCGGATTTTCCTCAGCGCCCGTGTATTTGAATTTAACGACATCTTCGTCAGCGCCCGTGAATTTGAATTTAACGATGTGCAAATTTTTTGTGTGTCCCTCTGGCGAAATTTATGCGCTGGCTTGAAATTGTTTAATTGCAACTCTATGCAATATATACTCCTGCATAGCTAGAATTCAGTGGCATTGAAACTATGATCACATCGAAACTTAAAATGTCCAAATATCGGAATTTAAAGTAAATTTTGAGTTGATATAAAGTTGGGTTGAGATCTATAGAAATTCAAATGAAAACGTTCGTTAAAAATTTTGTATCCCTAAAGTGTTGCATTGAAATTCTGCCGTGGGCGTTACCACTTCTGATTTGAAATCAACGGTCATCGTGATTGGTTGCGAATCAGAGCGTTGACCTAAATGCTCCTCGTGACGCAAGATTGCATATTAATTTTAGCCAGCGTGACGTGGACAAATGGCCATACTATGGGTGGTATTAAGATAGCCTCGTT
This sequence comes from Aporrectodea caliginosa, assembly GCA_020284085.1. Taxonomy (NCBI): domain Eukaryota; kingdom Metazoa; phylum Annelida; class Clitellata; order Crassiclitellata; family Lumbricidae; genus Aporrectodea; species Aporrectodea caliginosa. The sequence continues at coordinate 1,725,388 of JACEVL010006450.1, forward strand.
TAAAGAGTTGTAAATGTAAAATGTCCATATATCGGCGTTTAAATGAAATTGCGAGCTGAAAATAGTCGCGTTGACCATGACTTGGCGTAATAATGTTTTGTAAAATTTTGTAAATCGCTAAAGCGTTCCGTTTCGGAGCCTTTAGATAATGGACAAACAAACATACAAATAAACAAACGGAAGGAAAACGTAAACAGACTTCAACTTATAATATAGATTGCCCTCCTTTCAAAGTTCAGAGAAGGGCAAGCTTATAGAATCGGGGGCTGAAGGATAGTGCGTAAGTTTACTGGTGTTGTGAGTGTCGGTTAGGGTCAGGTTAGGCGTCGTGAGGATCGGTTAGGGTTAGGGTTATTGTCGTCATTAGAAAACCTGGTACCGCGCAGCATGCCCAAAGATACTGTATATAAATCCTTCAGCCCCCGATACTATAAGTTGCCCAGAGACGCACGACCATACGACAGAGCATCGATGATGCTGTGCAACTGTGATTGAAGGACTTGATCAAGGTCCCTACACGGCTTCCGCATCGGTGGAGGTTCGAACCCGTACCACAGAATAGATAAAGCGTAGCCAGAAGTCTAACTCGGCCGTATTTCAATGGTATGCGCTGTAATGCCGTTGTAGTCTATGGCGACCGCAGCGCTCCTAGCGGCACACGTGATATTCGCTCAATGCTAATGCACGGTCAGCCGGTGTAGTCAGCTAGAAATTAATATTGAGAACCTTAGAAAAATTATGACAAGCAAAAATTATACATCGTTGGAACCGGAAGACTGTGCCGAAGACGACTATGTGAAGGATACAGTAATGTCGCCCACGTAGAAAGAGTAATAGGGCCAAATAGGAGGGCCACTCCTGAAACACTGAACAGTGGCTAACTCTGGCATTTCTGATGATAGCACAGAATTTTTTTCTCTCAAACCTATGTTTCCTGGGCCAAGGACTTCATCACAACTGTTTATAACATTGTACCCTTAATTGTTGGCCCTTGACAACAATTGGGGCCACTCCTGAAATACTGAACAGTGGCTAACTCTGGCATTTCTGATGATAGCAGAGAAATTTTCTCTCTCAAACCTATGTTTCCTGGCTAACTCTGGCATTTCTGATGATAGCACAGAAATTTTCTCTCTCAAACCTATGTTTCCTGGGCCAAGGACTTCATCAAAACTGTTTATAATATTGTACCCTTAATTGTTGGCCCTTGACAACAATTGGGGCCACTCCTGAAATACTGAACAGTGGCTAACTCTGGCATTTCTGATGATAGCACAGAATTTTTGTCTCTCAAACCTATGTTTCCTGGGCCAAGGACTTCATCAAAACTGTTTATAACATTGTACCCTTAATTGTTGGCCCTTGACAACAATTGGGGCCACTCCTGAAATACTGAACAGTGGCTAACTCTGGCATTTCTGATGATAGCAGAGAAATTTTCTCTCTCAAACCTATGTTTCCTGGGCCAAGGACTTCATCAAAACTGTTTATAACATTGTACCCTTAATTGTTGGCCCTTGACAACAATTGGGGCCACTCCTGAAATACTGAACAGTGGCTAACTCTGGCATTTCTGATGATAGCACAGAATTTTTCTCTCTCAAACCTATGTTTCCTGGGCCAAGGACTTCATCAAAACTGTTTATAATATTGTACCCTTAATTGTTGGCCCTTGACAACAATTGGGGCCACTCCTGAAATACTGAACAGTGGCTAACTCTGGCATTTCTGATGATAGCAGAGAAATTTTTTCTCTCAAACCTATGTTTCCTGGGCCAAGGACTTCATCACAACTGTTTATAACATTGTACCCTTAATTGTTGGCCCTTGACAACAATTGGGGCCACTCCTGAAATACTGAACAGTGGCTAACTCTGGCATTTCTGATGATAGCAGAGAAATTTTCTCTCTCAAACCTATGTTTCCTGGGCCAAGGACTTCATCAAAACTGTTTATAATATTGTACCCTTAATTGTTGGCCCTTGACAACAATTGGGGCCACTCCTGAAATACTGAACAGTGGCTAACTCTGGCATTTCTGATGATAGCAGAGAAATTTTTTCTCTCAAACCTATGTTTCCTGGGCCAAGGACTTCATCAAAACTGTTTATAATATTGTACCCTTAATTGTTGGCCCTTGACAACAATTGGGGCCACTCCTGAAATACTGAACAGTGGCTAACTCTGGCATTTCTGATGATAGCAGAGAAATTTTCTCTCTCAAACCTATGTTTCCTGGGCCAAGGACTTCATCAAAACTGTTTATAATATTGTACCCTTAATTGTTGGCCCTTGACAACAATTGGGGCCACTCCTGAAATACTGAACAGTGGCTAACTCTGGCATTTCTGATGATAGCACAGAATTTTTGTCTCTCAAACCTGTTTCCTGGGCAAAGGACTTCATTAAAACTGTTTATAACACTTTGCCCTTAATTTTTGGCCCTCAACAACAATTAAATTTCTTAGCATATTCAGCCGTACCCATAGCAAGAGGTGTCAATGAATCAAAAGAACAATTTGTTTCGATTGCGGCAGCTACAGAATGACTTAGTGTTTGTGCAGCAAGTTTCACTCGCATCTTAGAAAACGATGTCAAATGAACATGTTGGCTGCTAAGACGCGGTGCTAAGCGGTAGTTTCGCCTGGCATCAAGACTATATAAACTTGTAATATGTTCCCATGTTGCAACATTTTTGCCACTGTGCACAGTATTTCTTTCCAAAACATTTCTGGCACTTTTTAGTAGATGACAAGGATCATAAAACACAAAAACAGTTTTATCATTTACCTTGATAAATGGTTCAGTAACAGTAACACCCATGTTCTTATAGGCTGCAACAAAGTTTGAGCCTTGATCACTAATCACAGCTTTCACATTAAGGCCAATTGCATGCAGTTGTGATAAACAATCTAGTAGTAAGCTTTGCACTTTATCAGCCTTAACAGCAGATGATGAAAACATGAATGCAAAAGGCTGTTTCCAGTTGTCACGCAGACCACGCACCATGAAACAAAGACAACTAGAGGCAAGAGCATTACTTTGGCAGTTAGCACCCAAGTCTTCGTAGCCGATGATACGATCAAAGCGTCTATCATATGTAAGACCACGACGTAGCATCATCTCGTCTAGTAACAGAATACAACAGCGATTATCTGGGGACAGTGCAGCCACCTTTTCCTGCATCACAGTCATAATCGCATCAGAAAAACCAACACCAACACTGAAATCCCTAACCCAGTTACACAGACTTGCCTTACATGGCAAAACAAACAACTTTGCCAACAACCGGTATGCCTGCGGACTCTTATAATACAAAGACAATGCTAACAGCTTAGTTTCGTCATCCCACCTCCTACCACGAGCAGAAACACCACTGAGCTTCAGTTGAGCTGCAATGAAACTGAACGATGGACCATTAACATACTTCCCTATTTCTGTCAGTAACTCGTCCTTGGATAGTGCTGGCTTTGCAATTGAAGCAGCTGATAGCTTCACATTAGTTCTATGAAGCCTGACACGATATCTGTTGAGTGATCTTCTCAGCTCTTGTTTCCGTGGTGACGATGTAACACATAACCCCGATCCTTGATGGCTACCGCATGGCACTGGATGAACAGATGAAGCAGAACTGCTATTATCGCTACCACGAGTCACCTTGTTAAGAGTTACAGGAGTTGCAGAAGGAAGAATATTTGCATAACACGGAACGTTTACAATGACAGCTTGTTCAAGGTGTTCATCAGTGACCGCCCTGTCAGTGTTCGTCCGTCTTCTTTTTGAGGCTGGCTGGTAGGTTCGTGATGTTGGTGGCTTTCTCTTAATCGTTCGCAGCGGTGGTCGATTCGGAACGGCGAATAATGTTGGTTCAGCATTCCACGTCAGCCGATTCTTGGACTCTCGGTTGTTGAACTGACTGTCCTCAAAATGATCCGCACAAAGGACGTAACATTTACTCAGATGATCACAGGACACATTCAAAAGATCTTGTCGCCTCGTATTCTGAACCCATTTCTTCGACCTGTCAACAACAGTGGATAAGTTACTTAGGAAGAATTGATTAGCAATTATTTACTTACAAATGCAATGGATAAGTAATAGTCTTAGTTATTGTGCATATCTTTACGTTACTTAACTTAACAAAATAACACCGACGTAGGCTATTGTTTCTTTCAGTGGAATCTGCAGTGGCTTAAATGTAATGAGTTGAAGCCTCCAAAGGGATCATTTATGTTAGTTATACTTCTTTGGCATGCCCACAGGTCAGATAAAGCTACACTTTATTTATTCTGCGGCATGACAGTGTGGTCTAGTAGGCAAGTATATTTGTTATTAATATTGTGTGGCACATTACTTAGGTCCAAACATAACATGCAAGTAATTCCGCATTTTACACTTACTCTATGTTGACAAATTGAAACCAGTATTCCACTCATGCATGAGTATAATCAGATTTTCCTTCCAAAGCAGTACCGTAATGTGTTTACCCATAATCCTGACCTCATCGGATTCAACTACTCAATTTAATGAGGACTGCAGTAGGCCTAAATATCCTTATTTCACTTTTACACGTAATTTGTATCAAGAGTGTCCATATCTTTACTTAGCTTAACAAAATAACATTAATTGTAGATTACATCACAGAATACATAAAGCGCTACACTTTCATCTGTTTGCGATTACATACCTTGTTTCATCTTTCGGGAAGCGGAAAAACGACAAACATTTCTTTTTATATCGATTATTCGTACATCCTATCGCTGCACAATGCTCGCCGCCAGACGTTCTCATTATTTTACTGCAGTTTCACCGATTATAATAAAAAAAGTAGCAGTGAAAATGTCTAAGTTTGATATTATACTTGTATTAGTATTAATTTCCAAACCAACACGGTCCACACGGAATCATGGCGGACGGTCCATAGACTACAATTATAGAATAAGTTTCCGTATTACAGCAATTAGATTCAGTTAGACTTCTGGCTACGCTTTATCTATTCTGTGCCCGTACTCTTGATGTTACAAGTCCAGCGTTCAAACCAATCTCCTCTAGCACAAACGCATTATTACATACCTGTTTAGGTGATCAGATAAAATTAAACGCTTTAGCACAAAGCAAACGAGTAATACAAAACAACGAGGAATAATAATTAATAATTATTATCTAAAGGAATGGATGGTAAATCTAAAACACGTGAATGCAGACACTCAGTCCACGAAACTGGTAGAGCAACAATAAAACATCCGAACCTGGAATCTGAACGAAAAGAGACGCAAATGCAAACAAATACATAACACTCATAGACCAAAGAAACAGCTCGACGGTTCGTTTCGTTTCGGCCATTTTTATAATTCGCTTAAACCCGAGTTTAAATCGGCAAAATTTCAAAATCTCCCTCAGTCTAGAGGCAACCATCTTTCGAAGGACGTCAATCACCGACAATAGACCCCGCCCATCGCCTCGAACACGCCCATTGACCTCGAACGCTGAATGGGGTAAACGTCACCGAGTAGGGTCAGACAAAGGCAATGGGCGGACCGGTCTGACCAGACACTCCAAACCTATATGCAACAGTGCGAACAAATAAAAATTTGTTAATACTAACCTATTGTGTAACTGAACTCAGTGGGGATCAATTGGAATTAGACCTGAGAGTCACTTTGGTCAGCCAATCTGACCCCACTTGACCCTAAAGTGACTTCCCAGCTAACACCGAATATTCGCGAATATTCGCGGGGGTAATGTCCAGCGAATGTTTACGAAATATATTCAGGGAATATTCTACGAACATTGCCAAACTTTTGCGAATATCGCGAGCATGATGCCTAACGAATATTTGCGACAAATATCCGGCAAATATTACATGAACATTTGATGCACACACAATATTAATTAAATTCCGTGCATATATATGCATGTATAAGCGCGCGCGTATAATAATTATATTGTACTGCGATATTTTCGACCATATATATTTTGAATATTAATTATCTCATGAAAATAAATGTGAATTTACGAAGTATACTGTGTAAATATATATATATATATTATGCATGTACATATGCAGTTCATGCATGAAGATCTTAATTAAGCGCTATAGAAACATCCGGAATGAATAATTATGTAAACTGACAAAATCAAAGACTTTAAATTTAACCGCTTTAATTTGGACAAAAGCGATGGACTGCATGGTATACACATCTGCAGCAGATAATATTATATGCATGTATATGCGCATGCATGCGTATGCATATATAATTATACTCGTCGATCGACTCCATATAAACGTGCAAGCGATAGACGCAGGCCAGTGAGATCACGTGATATTTGCCGAAGCCTCGGGTCTGTTTTGGCAACCGGCCATCTTGGATGTCATTGGCGAACTGAGAAGCGCCAGTTTTAAACCAACGACCTTATATAAACAACCAATTTCATGGTGAATAGTACATTTACCGACGTTGATAGATTATAGGAACAAAATGGGAGATAGTAACGAAGAAAGTTTGTTGGACGGTAAAGTGAAAACAAAAAGATACACTGGAAAGAACTGTGTGGCGTACGGATGTAACCAATATTCCGGCGAACGCTCCAAACAGCAAGGATTGCCAAGGAATAACATTTCACGCGTAAGTGATACAGTACCATGTTTCAAAATATGGCTATTATTTGCTCTGTATAAATAAGTCTATAATTTAGTCGTATCACTGGGTCCTTTTAAGCTGAACTATAAACAGTCCATGTTCCTCAAATTAGTAATCGAATTTTAGTAAGTAAGTAAGTACGTGCTTTATTGAACCGCCTGCAAACAAACAATATTTACGTTTATTTGTGCATCATCGTTGTACTGGTAAAACCGTAGTTTACTTGTGCTAAATTATTTTATATTGTTAATTTTAAATGGAAGCTGGATTGATGAAAATAATTGTTTGCCTAAATGGAAGTTGGATTGATGAAACTATGTCAGCAGGATAAAAACAGGCTCCAATGCATCAGAAGTAAGATGATCCGGCAGGGGTACCTCCCCTGTTGACAGCCAAACCTTTGACCGGCTGTGTGGCATGGCTGATACCGGTCTCTTCACAGTTGTTCTAACCAACACCGGGCATGTTTTACATAAGTTGCTCCCACCAAAGAAATAAACTCCCTATGCCCTTTGCCCACAGTCTCATGACGGGTCTTGACTCTTATTGACAACACTTTCATGATTCTCCGCTTTGATACCATCGCACTGAGTATAAAAACTTGTGCTGGATTAACCATTTTGATTTGAGGAATTATAATAATTGTAGCCTATAATAATTGTTGTTGTATGTAATTTATCAACTGAAACTAAAGATCTCTTGTTTTTATGTGACAGCTTCCCATGGTCGAAACCAGATCTTGCGAGAAAATGGGAACATGCTATGCATCGGACAGCATTTAAGGCGACCATACACTCACGTGTCTGTTCAAACTATTTCACACCCGATTGTTTTGATCGCACTGGACTTAGAGATCAACTTAAACCTGGTGAATTTATAGCATTTTTTCGTAACAGCTTGCATGATAATTATGATTAAGTGATGTAGAACTGCATTGACTGTATTTTGCTTATAACAACTTACTTACTACATAATAGTGAATTATGATTCAAGTAATGTAGATATGTAATCTTAGAACAGACTTGACAATGTAGCTTTGCAGATGAAAACTAAAATGGGATTGCAGCAGTCTCTTATCCAGGTAAAATTACTAAACTTGGAGTGTGATGCTGTCTATTATTGTTGGACTATGAATACTGTTACTAACTGTATGGCTGCCTTAGCCTGTTAACTTAATACATTTTGTTGTTGTACTTCTGTGACCGGTAACCAATGGGGAAGACTAGATAAGCTGTCCCAGCTTCATCTCCCCATGAATCATTTGCAACTTGACTCGCATACTCACATTCTGTTGGCTCGCATACTGTTAATCTCTAACACGCTGTTAGTTAATTTAGTTGTTTAATCTGATTGCAATTGTGTACTTGTAATTTTGAATGCAAAATGGTTCAATAAACTCAAACTCAATAAACTCAAACTCAATCTACTTCTGAACTGAAAATATGTTATGTTTGGCTTCAGGAGCTGTTCCGACGATTTTTGATCTGCCTGGTCATCTACTGAATCCTGTTCGACACCGAAAGCCTCCTGCAGAAAGGAATGGTCGTGATCTGACAGTGCCAAAGGCGTCCACCACACCTACCATGTGCGGGAGCTGGACAAGGCGATGGCTACTATGATAATGACGGACAAGTTTCAACACCCGGTCATGCAGATTCAAGTCGTCAAAGATCAGAAGAAAATCATGCAATTCGTCGTCCTGCTGTCACCAGTTAGAATTTACTTATTTGCACTATTTCTTTCATTTAAAGTTCCCTCGATATTATTCTCAGTCCTGTTATATTGCGATATTAGTTTCTGAAATGCCTATGCTGCGATTTTTAATCGATGGTTTTCTGCGTTTGACTAGAAAACCTACTTATAATTTTGAGTATTGGCATATGTATGCTATTGTCAGCCCCCTACAAAAATTCTTGCAATATGAACACCATTTAAAACTAATGCAGCAGTTTGTAGCTTACACCAGCCGCCGTAATGTTTTAAATTACGAAACGTGAAGTACTGAAACGTTACATAAATAAATGGTGTTCATCAATAGCTCAAGATTATTGTATATGAACTTTGTTTCGTCACGAATAAGCAGATGCCGTACAGTTGATCTAGTGACACAGCCAATGAAGTAGCGAGTATAGGTAAGTGGGCCATATCCCGTGCAGGCATCTTACAGTCCTGGGCCTATACCAAGTAAATGCTGCGGTGTGATAGGAATGTTTCAAATCTTAAACTTTACGTACTTTTCCTGCATGTTTGATCTTTATGTTGTGGTTGCATAACTGCTTTTTCTTTTGCTTTGGCATTTTCATTTCATATAGGCTTTCAAGTTAGTGTTATGGCCAAATTGGATACGATAATAGAAAATCAGCAGGAGCAGAACTTGTTGCTACGTCAGATTGCTGCGAGCAGTCTATCTTCCGGTTACGGAGACACTTTGGATGAATTGATTCCATCCAAGATGGATTCAATTGAAGAACTGCTCGAGTTTGAGGAGAAGTTGCAGGACACGGAATTCAAAAAGAAGATGGTAATATGCCTTTTTGTGTTTGTGCTCACTGCTCATTGTATATATAATATAATTATGAAACATTGGACCTATAAGCGCCTGTGAATAAGCTGGTTCCTGTGACTTCGTTTTTGTGGGCGCTGGAGAAATACTGACATTACGATTATATTATCACTTTTAAATGTTCATGAAAACAACAACAGACTAAACTACTTCAAGAACAAAGAACTTGTTTTATACTCTATATCCACTGTCCCATGGTCTTTGATGGTCTGCCAAAATCAGTTACAAACATAGGCCTATGTCTGTAGGAATTTGTATGAAGTTAAATATACAATTCTTTCAGTGGCAACATTTCCGCAGTTTACATGGGTTAATTGCAGCTCAATTACTTTTAAATCACTGTTAAAGGTAAACCTACTTTCCATAACTGGCGGAAGGAAGCCAACAGACACTGTTCGCAAGATCATGCGAAAGTTGGCAACAAATAAAGTGTGGTCAATGATGAGCTTGAAAGGCCGTAAGGGAAAACGACCATTCGCTGAGCTCAGGACGTGCCGCATTATTTTGAGTGAGTATTCTAAAGATTGAATATAATAGAAATCGGAATATGTATACTTTCCTGCACTGATGATCTAACCGCGGATTTAAAACTTATGACTGTTACAAAGAAATGGAATTGGCAATATTTTCAGTGATAATATCTGTTCTTATTTATTGTCTCACGGTTATAATAAGCAAATTGTCTCTTTCTTTAGTCGGTTTCATTGGCCCGAAACAATCTTGCGATTATGTCGTCACCCCAGTGTATGCTTGTATCCATGTAACCAAGCACCATATAATGAGCCTCAACATTTATTCATAGGTGGATCTACTGGGACAATATAATGTACAAATTGTGCACATGTTACGCCTGTGGCTTGGAATTGTACATATGCTATTATTCACCATATTGGACTTGCTATAGACCTTGAACTCGGAATGGCAAAATATCAACCATTTGTATATTTGTTATTGTTTACATATGCAATAGGAGCTACTGCAAGGATTTTCAAAACATGTAAAGAACAGGAAATAGAAGAGGCCATTGCAGAAGTTCTTCGCAATGCACCGCATAGACCCGGCGGCTTGAAATTTACGGTATTTTGTTATTAGTACTGCTTCATTTATTAGTTTATTATTCAACTATTATCGTTATACTAATTGTCAATAATGCTTAATTACTTTTAGGATCTTGCAGATATATGCAGTTGCTTGGACATTGATAATGTATTAATCCTACATTTAACCATTTTTACTATGTTTACCCTTTCTTCAAGAATACATTAGCTAGATCATATTTTGTGCACATTATGCGCCTAATTAACGTCACATTTACCTGATCACGTACTGCATGCTGCACTATATATACCAATAAATGTGAAGCACGTTCTTTGACCTCTTAATACCTGCCGAAGGCTGCAGCAACAGATACATATATTCCATATTATTCCTATATAGCAGTTATAATATATATGTATTAATTGTCTTGTGTGTGTGTTCTGTATACTACAGCCAAAGTCGAAACAGCATTCTGATCAAGCGCGGGTCAGGACTGCACACGATGAAACTGACACAGATTAGCTATGAGCAGTATACTCATCTCAGTCGATGCAGTATATTGTTATGGCAATCCTCGTTGATCGACACTGCAGCCAGCGAAATAAATAACGTTCAGTAGAATTATAATAGTTCAATAATGACTTGAAGAACTATAATTGCTTTCAGCAAGGCATGTGCAATTATAGATTAATTGCCCTCATTTTGTGTAGCAGTGATTATTGACCAAATTATTTGGAAGACATTATAGATATGTATATATATATATATATTGTTGATGCAGAATTCAGACATGCAGGAATGTGGCCATCAGCTTTATCGTCCAGGTTTATTTGCCTTAAACATTGTTGTCCCATAGTGAGTTTGCTGATTTTGTATTGCAGAATATACTTACTTACTCACTTACTTTTACTTATAGACCTATTACAAGGTATACACCGCTGATTTACCAGTAATTAACCAATTTGTTTCTTAAAAATCAATATCTTTTATCATCAAATAGGAATTATTCTGCATTGACTTTAATTACATTAAGATGTCGATCTATAGGTGGCATAAACCTATAATCTTTAAACGGCATATAGTCTTAGTTTGGTTTTTAAACTTATTTATTTTGCTTTTTTTAATGAAAATGCAGCATGTTTTTGAGGTATGCATGTTTAAGAAATTTTTTAAAACGTGTTAGTTGAACTTTAATTGTTTCTATTGATTAATGTTAATGATTGCAGATGTTGAGCAAGATATATATGCGAAAGCTATATTTATATCTTTCTTTTCACCTCTGTCGATCAGCACCGCTGTTAACGGAGCTCTCCATATTTTCCAGGTATATATATATATATATATATATATATATATATATCTGCCACCATCCTATAGCGGCAGTCTGACTTAACCGGGCTCAAGGTTTAACTTAATGATAATTATACTTAAACCTCGAGGCCCGTTCATACTGCAGGATGGGTGACAGCTGCAGGAAATATATGGAAAGCTCCGTTGAAATAGCGATGCTCATCGACGGACGTATATATACATACGTGAAATTAAGAACATGCGATGAACGCTAATATTTAGCTAACATCATACTGCGAATATTCATAGGCCATTTTAAGGGGATATTCACCAAACATTCGCATAAACACACACAAAACATTCGCCTAAACACAGTAGTAGAATATTCGTAGAACGTTCGCTTTATGCGAATGTTTGGATAACAGTATAAGAACGTTTTAAGCGAACATTCGCACAAATATTCGGCGATTATTGAGGCGTGTCCACAAGAAAATATTTCCGGTACATTCGCGTTAAATATTCGCGCGCCCAAAAAAATATGTTTTGCTAACATTCGACAAATGTTATTTTGTTAGCTGGGTTCCTAGGTCGACTTGAAGTCGACAACTTGGAGTCAAAACGACTTGACCCGACTTGGCAGAAAAACAACCAACTTTCGACTTAAAGTCGACTTCTGACATGGTAATTACGATTACGTACGGCTAATAATACAAAAATGTCATGCCAATAATTTGATTTGGCAAGCACTAATTTCTTATACTAATGAGTAATGAGATCTCAACACCTGATGAATAAAATTGATTATTAGGCCTATTTTAAGCTTTTTGTGTTTGTTCTTGAACAATTTTGTAATGCTTTAATGGGTTAACAGCGGACCGCGGACTGGTTGCACTGAATGGCGTTTTATAATGACAGTTTAATTCTGTTGTCATAATTATTTGGCCACTAACGTCATTCAAATAGCAATGCATGCGTATCATACCACAGTACTACCATTCACCGACAATAAAGTCGATCATTGTCTAATACAACAGTTTTTCCGTCTGCAAACGACTAATGCAGTGCACCAAAGTAGCGCCAAACGATCGATTGATTAGTATGAGATCCAGATTTCTTTGGGTCGAATTCACTGACGACTAATAGTTCATTGATTTGCGCGCGTTCAGCTCTTGAAAAGGCAGACTTGCTAACATTTATATTAACATTTCGATTCACCAGTTTTATGAAACGTACGTGTGACGCTTTAACATAATTATAATAACTCATGATACAGATAAATCGACACCGATAAAAATAAGTAGGCCTAGGCCTTAGTAACTGCTTAGCCCAACCGCCGCAACCGGCGTCGATAATACAAAATAATATCGCAGTACCGTTCTGCGTTTTTGAATATTTCTTCTTACTCTTTCAAATTAGATGAAAATCAACTTTTATCTTCAACACTTCAATTCAGTGTACATCGTCAACATGAATCAACTATATTTCTTAACACTTCAATCTCAATATACAGCTCTATCTACTGTATTAAGACAACTGCATTATTCAAATCGACTGCAATCAGCCATTTCTAACCTTTCCCGCGCTATTAGCACGTGCTCAGTACAAGCTATATTCAGTAGGGTGGCCCAAAATAACAAAAGTTGGAAATGTTTAGCTCCACAAGGCTGCCCTTGTTACACATGAAAAGGTAACCCTGTATGCAAAAATTTGGACAGATTGAACTATGTTTAGAGGTCGCGCCTTTTGCACACTTTTACATTATATAGTATGAAGCGTAAAAAGACATGTATCATTTTGAATAGCAAGGTAGTTACTATTTTGAACGTTGAACAGCCTAATAAAAATATATATCGCAGTGTTACTGCTTAGTCAGAGTGCATTAAATGCAAATAATTTGTAACGCAATATAATTTTTTACTATGAAAGTAGTTTTCCAGTCTGCATAAATAACCGTCATTGAAGTGCCGGAAAACGCGAAAACCGCGATTATTTCATTTTGCTCTTGTCGGAAAAGAAATCATTGTGTGATGACTGGAGGCAAGTTGCAGCAGGCATTGTGTCTGTGACTCATCCTTAGTTACGCGACAGAATTAACCAATTTCAACAATTATTGGCTGAGATCTGATCATTTTTCTTCGATTTTTGTTAGATTTTGTTTCTTATGACCTTGAAATGACCTTGAACGACCCTGAATTTAGTATTTATATTTTAATCAAAATATAGCTCTCATCTAGATAAATAAACAGTAAAAAGTTCATCTAAATTGGACTCCTCATTAATTTGTTGTGATAAAAAGAGTAAATCGACAATGGAACCAAGTTCCAAAACCCAAGCATGCGGTTTTTGCGATTTCTACAAAAAAGTGTCAAAATGGCGCGACCTCTAAACATGCTCAGATCTCTTCAATTTTTTCACCACATAGTCTTCTTGTCAAGTGGAACAAGGGCAGCCTTGTGGAGCAGCATGTTTCAACAAAAATTATTTCCCCGTGTAAGTTTGGGCCACACTAATATTCAGTGAATGTTTACGTAAGACAAGCGGCGCTGAACGCCCGCTCAACTAGATCATGTTTATACATATAGAGGTGTATTGTCATGACACAACTGACAACCCTAACATACAATAGGTCTTAAAAACGCTTGTTCACACTAAAAACACTACGTCGCATGAGAAGTAGACTGTTCTATGCGCACTTTTGGTGAAACGGAGAAAATCGAAAAAGAAAGTTTAGTGACTTAGAATTTAGTACTGAAAACTCTTTGGTGGGACAAAATAGAGAAAGAAGGTTTAGAAAACATTTATGTGGACATCGGCAATTTTAAGCAATCACGACGATTGAAGCCTCTTGCATAAGAAAACATAATTTGAAGGCAACTTTTGGAATTTGTTCAAATAGAACAAAATATTACAGAAATAGCTCTATACAATTAAATGTTATGATGATTCGTCATTACATGGAACATTATAATTACTAGCGAAATGAATTATGACTATCGCTGTAATTATTTATAAAAGTATATTATATAATAATTCTAGAGAAAAAGCTATTTTTGTAATATCATTTTTAACTGTGATACTTGATATCATTGTATAGGCCCTATATGTGCATTATTTTCGAATTAGTCTCTCCATTTTGTCTCTTTATGTAATATTTTTTGATTATCCTTCTGTAACGGAACACGCTTACTATTATAATGTTCTATATGCATGTGCGAATCACAGTTTGCCGTTCAGACCACGTGACCGTAATAGAACAAGATAATCCTGAACCATGTGTATTATAATCAAGAAACATCGTGTTCTGTAATATCCACGTGATAAAATCTCTGGAATATAATTGGTTGTGGTTCACATAGAATATTATAATGCCTATCAGTGGGTAAGAATATGCAAATAGAATAAAATACTTCTGTTCTTTTCCCAGCAACAGCACCATTTCAACAAGCGCCATTTTGCACGCAGATAGAACAAATTACCCTGAATCGGACTGTGTGTCTAACTCCAATGTAAACAAAACTGTAGATAGAACACTATAATTCTCATGCGACGACACTATACAACTGCTTAAACGCCATCGTGGCCTCACGATCATTTGTGTGGCGAGATAAATTTAGATTTATTTGTGTCCCAAGTCGGTTTAAGTCGACTTGTTTAGAAAACGACTTGAGGTCACTTTTCTGTACAAATTCGACTTGGGGGTCAGTTGCGCTAAGCAGAAACGACTCGACTCGACTTGGGATGCCCAAGTCGACTGGGGTCGACTTATTGGGGTCGACTCCCAGGTCTAATTGGAATGCAGTCCTGTAATCGTAATCTTAAGCTCTAATTGACTTCTAGAGTGCCGCTCGAAAGCCAAGCGCAGGGCACCAGCATATATTGGGGCCCGATAGCGCATTGGATAACATCTGGCACAGAGACCGAGAGGTACCGAGTTCGAGCCCCCGTTGGGCGGATATGCTTTGTAGGCTGCTATTAGCGCCGTGTATTGCAGGCTGTCTGTTCTGTTAGTAGTTAAGATTTAAATTGCATAACATGTAAATGTACAGCGCAGTGCGTTTGTCAGACGCTTATTATAGAAAAGATATTATATTCACGAGCGCTATACCTCTTTTCATACCATGAACACCACTGCATGTGCTACACGTTCTTCGTTGTAGCAGTGGTTTCAGACTTTCAGTTTAACGACGCTGTGTGATAACAAAGAGCATTATCGTTGCCCTCCTCCTTCACCCAGGCTTGGGACTGGCACGGCCAGAGTACGAGTAGTGGCGGAGTTCGTTAGTTTCGCATCTACATTTTATAGACTTCATGTCTACGCACACGTTAAGAAAACATTTGTTTCCGCCCAGGCTCGAACTGGGGACCTTTCGCGTGTTAGGCGAACGTGATAACCACTACACTACGGAAACCTCGATGACTACCCTACTTCATGATAGAAGTAGTGCAGTTACTTTCTCATAGATGAATGCGATTCTTTTTCACTGTATTTTATGCGTATCATGCGCTGCAATTCCTCACGAACTATTAAGTCCATGCAGTCAGTTGTGTGAAAAGCAGCGACAAGAAAGGACAACAATGCTCAATTTTCAAAGGATGGCGATTACAAAGACCAGCGCCCCTGGCGAATAAACTAAAACTTCTAGAATAGGTGATCCAGTTTTAAAGATCTCTTGAGTCTCTCTCTCTGTGTAATTAGACTTATGGTGGAAC
Source organism: Aporrectodea caliginosa (assembly GCA_020284085.1). NCBI lineage: Eukaryota > Metazoa > Annelida > Clitellata > Crassiclitellata > Lumbricidae > Aporrectodea > Aporrectodea caliginosa. The sequence goes on from JACEVL010006450.1 coordinate 1,741,630, forward strand.
CCCATACAAGCACACACCCTATGCATAACAACTCTCACACACCCACACACACCTAAACATCCACACACACCTAAACATACACACACACACACGCACCACACACACACACACACACACACACACACCACACACACACACACACACACACACACACACACACACACACACACACACACACACACACACACACACACACACACACACACACACACACACTTAAATGAACACCACCACTACATTCATTTACAGCATCCTCACGGCGCTCACGCTCGTTAATAAACTGGTGCCCTACACTTGGCTTTCAATAGCTCTTTAGTATTTGGAGTTTATGATTGCTATGATCACAGCCTGTACAAACGCAGCTGGGAAGAACTGGCTACATCCTGTCAATTTACCCGAAAATATCTAACTGCAGTGGGTAGCTTACCAATTGCTTAGATAAATGCAAACTTAGTGATTTAAAGGTTTTGAACATAATAATTATTCCTTACGAGCCTCTTGCAGCTCATGTTAAGTTGTTACACTACACTTTAATTGTAGAGACAGCAAGCGTTTGTGTGAAGGTGTTTTTTCAAACGGGCACATTACCAAGATATCATGATGGCCAAGCGGTCCAAGGTTCACGTCGCAGTCCAGTTCTCCGGGCGTGGGACAAATTGTTAACCGCTTCAGGCAACACCCATGTTCATGTTAAAATATTACTCCTTCTCTGATCAATGGCTGTATACATAGGACAAATACATGACCACCATGGCCATACAGCTATTGCATGGAGCTGACAGGTCTTACATTTATCCTACAATGGTAAATTAATCTGATCGTGATTGTAGGACATAATTTGACAGCATTCAAAGTTTTAACCCTTTCAACACGGCGCTCCCAGGCGTCATGGGTAGTGAAACCGATATATCGGTTTCTCGGGTTGAAAGGGTGGGTTAAGATCACGTACGGCTGGAGTCAGATTGTGCAGAGTGAGCAACTGGCCAGTCCACTTCCAGACTGACAGTGTAATTTGCAACTGAAGGGGCTACATTGGCACACACCAGCACAAGAAATGTGATGCTGCAGAAGTATTTTGTTCGATATCATTGTCAATGCCACCACTGCCACCACCACTGCCGCCGCCACCATCACCATGACAACCACGATCGTGACCACCACCAGCTGCAACAGAGCTAGGTTTTTCCTTTACCATCAGCACAAGTAACAACAGTGTACATTAAAATAATATATTTCACGGATGTTGAAAGTTATAACACAAGTTCAAAGTTACAATACAGAAGATGGAATCTTTCCTAAAGGTAACGTATTTCACCAAAGTTCAAATTTATAATACAAGTTCAAAGTTACAATACAGAAGATGGAATCTTTCCTAAAGGTAATGTATTTCACCGATGTTCAAATTTATAATACAAGTTCAAAGTTACAATACAGAAGATGGAATCTTTCCTAAAGGTAATGTATTTCACCGATGTTCAAATTTATAATACAAGTTCAGTTACAATACAGAAGATGGAATCTTTCCTAAAGGTAATGTATTTCACCGATGTTCAAATTTATAATACAAGTTCAAAGTTACAATACAGAAGATGGAATCTTTCCTAAAGATAATGTATTTCACTGAAGTTCAAAGTTATAATACAAGTTCAAAGCTATAATACAGAAGATGGAATCTTTCCTAAAGGTACTATATTTCACCAAAGGTCTAAGTTATAATACTGAAGAAAAATGGAATCTTTCCTAAAGCCATCAGATTACTGTGGAAACTGACTGCATATATAAAACACCAGCTAACGACACCTCACGACGACACAAAAATTTGCATAAAAGCGCATAGAGATAAAAGTGAACGACAGTAATTACAACATACTGAAAGACATTTGCTGCCCCACATAGTATAAAAGAAAAATAATAAGAATAAAAATGGTACAAAAGTAATGAAATAAATATATAAATAAATATAAATATACTGAAAGACATTTGCTGCCCTACATAACATAAAAGAAAAATAATAAGAATAAAAATGGTACAAAAATAATGTCACCACAAACTATAACATAAATCAAATCCAAGATAAAAAAAAGACAGGTGGATTTACGGCCTTCGAATAAATTACTCGCATCAGCGCTTGCTTCGCGGTTGAGTAAAAAAATAATAAAGTGATTGCCAATTGTTATGCGTGGTCAGTGGTAGACTGAGCGCGCTCGACACGCTCAAAGGTGCCGAGTGAAGGTGTAGCGCTCACAGGTTGCTTTGTACTGCTCGACGTTGGTAATCTCGTGGAACGGTTGATTGATGCTCTTTGCATTCGCCCTCTGTCGCTTTCCCAACATCTTTGGCTTGTTTGTTGTCGACCGAGAGTTCAAGTGACCATTCACCTACAACGTATTGATCATCAATGCACAAATCTTTTGCAGTAATTGATCTGTTAACGAAGAATATTCTTCAATTCATATCCGAGTTACCGGGTAGTTATGAGGCCTGGCAATACGGTAAAATGACGGGGGAGACCAAAATCAAGATCGAAAAGGAGAAATATCAATCAATCAATCTTTATTGAAACCATCAATACAGTTATGTACAGTAATAGACTTCACATATCGAGATGGCAACAAGGAAGGCCCTTAAGGGATTAAAGATCCCGCTAACAGGGACACCTATTTGCTAAGCCTTAAATTAACGTAGTGGCAGGACGGTTAACAGCCTGAATTTACAGGATAACATCAAATGCGTAATTATCAAACTTAAGTTGATTCATTAAGCATAAAGAAACAAACAAAAAAGTAAATCTTAACTAACAGAATAGCAGTCCTTAAGATAGCCTGAGAGGCAGCCATGGGTAGCAACTTCATTTTCTTACCCTCGACATATGAGGACTGGCCAGTCCTCTCCCTTGCTGTCTCATCTTCCCACCGACAGTGTACGGTCAGTGTACTCATTACAGCCGAGTTGGTCGGGCATACGTGGAGCAGAAACAAAACAAATTTCTGTCCTGGCAGGGGTTTGAACTTGCAGCCTCTATTGACAGTCTAGTACTCTAACCATGAGACCATTGTACACCCTAAGATCAAGAAATGATGCCAGTGTGGTTGCTTATACTTCACAATGCTTCTGTGGTCGAAATGCATCGCAATTTACCGAGGAAGGAGGGAAGAAATTTCTTTCTCCACTTTTTAGACCAAACTTATGCCCCCGCTTAAACAGAGCCTTCAAAGAGCCTAAAGGCACAGCCAATAAGGTTATCTAACGTTCTAGAAGACGTGATTAACCTAAATCATGTTGCAAGACATGGAACTCTGTTGTACGCCAATGACGATTACCTGCACGCTGAGCTTCCTTCGGGTTTCGCTCGGATTCAGGTGCTCGTTGCTCCAGGCCTTGAACTCTTCGAGTGTGACAGACTTCAGCACATCGATCTGAAGAACAATTGAAATTGCAATTGTAATTGTAATTGTAATTGCCATTGTAGTTGCTACTGTAATTGTAGCTGCAATTGTAATTGTAGTTGCAGTTGTAATTGTAATTGTAAGCATGCCTTATCTATGTGCTTCTTCTTCCAGTTCTCTGCTCTCTCAGGTTCAAGCGTCCAATGGTGCCTCTCCTCTCTCTGGAGAGAATGAAGATGAACATTGCAGAAGCAAAGGAAAAAATCAAGGATAGAGAACCCTGGAGACAAGTTGAGGACTCATCGTTGGCCTTGGCCTGACGGAGGAGAAGCAAAGAAAAGAAGAAGATGTATGTATGTATGAGCACTTGCTATAGCGCCCCTTCAAGATTTCTACTCAGAGGCGCTCCCGACTACAGCGCAGACACTGAATCAGAGTTTCATGCCGAAGGGCATGAGCAATTGCGAGTGAAGTACTTGCCCAGGGTCCGTACACGGCGGCTTGAGGTGGATTCGAACCCGCAACCCTCCGGCTGCAAGGCACCGAACATACCCCTACACCACCACCCCAAAGCTCGCCCTGTCATCTTTACACATGTCATCACTATTCCATTTTACACTACATCCCAGTTAACCCATCAACGACGAGCCATAAGCAGCTCGTCGTTAAAGGGTTAACACACTGTTACATACAGCACGTCCTCTGATGACTTTGAGTAGTTCTCTTTCATTCAGAACATAATAAGGACAGCATACAAGTCGTATCTACATTTAAGACTAGAAACTGAAACCAAGACATGATCACAGCCAATAAAGGGACCACGACTATGCCAAAGCAAGGAATTTACGCTTTAGACTCTGTAACGACTCTTTGAACTTCTTCAATCTGAGGTCAGACAATAGCAAAAGCATTTGCTGGGTGAAGAAACAATACCGCTTATAGAATACTGTTGTTGTCTTTTGTTAAAGTGAATGATGATATGTACCTCCACCTCGTGACGCCTGAACATATACGTTTGTCCGACGATTTCCTCCCAGTGGCGTTTGACCTCTTCGTTCAGGTTATTGTCATCATAGTCCTTGAGCTTGATCACGGACGACACCTGTAATGTAAAACAAAGAACGTAGTGTAATACCAGTCAACACACCCAGCAGAAGAATAACTTGGCAGATAGTACAAAATTGAAAACATAAATTCCTTTGGCACAAAAACCTGAAGGTAAAAGTAGAAAACCAACAGTTGCGTCCTATTGTTTGTCGTACAATGGGTGGCCTTCTTTATGTTCAGTCTGTGTAAAAACATGAAGACAGATGTGGATTTTTAAACTGGATTTCAATTGCCAATCAGAATTGATTTTCTCCCTCAACGTAAGCTAAGCTACATCATCATCAGGATCCATGGGCCGAAGGCCCGTAGGTGTCCAACGCTTACATCGGATCCATGGGCCGAGACCCGTTGGAGTCCAATGCTTGCATTGGATTTCATACGTATTTTTGCTTTATGAACGGAGTATCTGCACCCATCCGTTCGACCTTAGAGAGAGTTCCAGGCTTAGGACTGGCTCTGATATCCACTATCTTGTGGTATCAAAGGCGGCGATGCCGCCCACATTTGCCAGCTTTTTCAGGGTTCCTGCTGAGCCTGTCCACCTCGCGTAGCGCCCTAAAGTGGTACTTCAGCCAAGACCTTCACCACTGATGGCATAGCCTCAGCAGGCACTCCCTTACTGACTGTTGCCACCCCCTCACCACGTTGAGGTGTGAGTCTTTGAGGGGGAAGCTAAGCTACACGACACTGCAATGGTGAAAACTACTCACAAATTTGTCAAAGCTGGCTTGAGTCATGCTCTGGATGCACTTTGCGTTGTAATCCTGAAGGAAGGTCTCCATCCTGTCGTCCAGGTACTCCGTCCTAAGCAACATGTAACATTGGTCACAGTACTTAGATTTAAGTAATCAAATACATAATGCATTAGATACAACAGTGTAACAACACAACACAAATGTATTTTTAAAAATAATATAATAATATTTATTCTTTAATGAAGCGCCTGACAAACGCACTGCACTGTACATGTACATGTTATGACGATTAACACAAATTACAGAAGACATAAATCAACAAAGTTGCAGCCATGCAAGGTGCATGCTCATGTACTTTTGATGCCACCTAGGGAACGAAGGTACGAGCTAAACCCAGGGGGCCTTACAGGAATCGAACCGGGTCCGTGAGCACTTCAGGCAAGAGTGTTATCCTTTATAGTATCCCCTTCCCCTGTGATATTGCCCTCCTTCCAAAGTTCACAAGTGCATACTCGGGTGGAATTTGGAATGCTGTGTACATTGGCCTCTCCTCCTCCAATACTTTTAAACTTCAGTCTATTCTCAATGCTGCTGCTCGGCTCATAGACGGCATTCCAAAGTACGCTCATATATCAGGCTTTATTCATGGCTCACATCACTGGCTCCTATTCAACAGCACATAAGTTCAAAGTGCACTATCTGTTCAGCTACCCTTCCCCACATTAGCAGAATCACAGAATACGCCAGCAGAATGAGATCATGCACTCAGATAACTCATATGATTCCACTTGCCTACCCACCACATAGTTCCACTTGCCTACCCACCACATAGTTTCACTTGCTAACCCACCACAATGTGCCACATAGTTCCACTTGCCTACCCACCACATAGTTCAACTTGCTTACCCACCACATGGTTCCACTTGCCTACCCACCACATAGTTCCACTTGCCTACCCACCACATAGTTTCACTTGCTAACCCACCACAATGTGCCACATAGTTCCACTTGCCTACCCACCACATAGTTCAACTTTGCTTACCCACCACATGGTTCCACTTACTTACCATCACATAGTTCCACTTGCTTACCCACCACATAGTTCAACTTGCTTACCCACCACATGGTTCCACTTGCTTACCCACCACATGGTTCCACTTACTTACCACCACATAGTTCCACTTCCCTACCCACCACATAGTTCAACTTGCTTACCCACCACATGGTTCCACTTGCCTACCCACCACATAGTTCAACTTGCTTACCCACCACATAGTTCAACTTGCTTACCCACCACAAGGTTCCACTTACTTACCACCACATAGTTCCACTTGCTTACCCACCACATAGTTCAACTTGCTTACCCACCACATGGTTCCACTTGCTTACCCACCACATGGTTCCGCTTACTTACCACCACATAGTTCCACTTGCCTACCCACCACATAGTTCAACTTGCTTACCCACCACATGGTTCCACTTACTTACCAGTTACCACCACATAGTTCCACTTGCCTACCCACCACATAGTTCAACTTGCCTACCCACCACATAGTTCAACTTGCTTACCCACCATATAGTTCCACTTACTTACCACCACATAGCTCCACTTGTCTACCCACCACATAGTTCCACAAAATCCACAAGTCTACCCACCATATAGTCCCACTTGCTTATCCACACCAGCCAACGTTTGGTTTCCCCGACGGTCCAACATATCAGACTTTGACCAGGCTTCTCCAACCGATCACGATTTCTGACCGACAGAGTGTCACTTGAACAACCATCGATCAATACCTCATGTATTACGATAACGGTACTATAGAAAAAAGTCATTCGATTAGATTAGAGTAGATCATGAATTTAACATTCCACCAAGATTGTCGGGAGAGTCACCAAGCTTAATGAAATTCTATAAGAGACGTTAGCAGATAACGTGCATCAAAAGCATTAAGCACCTGGTTGTTGGACTCCTACTATGTTTCCTGTTGGATTCTGCTTTGTATTGAAGAGCGCTGTCAACCGGCGCTATATAAATGTTCGATTACACTGCACTATACAAACACGTTAGCAGATAACGTGCATCAAAAGCACGAGCGCCTGGTGCCACCAGTTACGACATCGCAACTCTGGAAAGAAGCCTGACAACTTACGTAAATCTCGATGCCTGGCTGCAAATTGTCACCCAGAAGCTGACAATACCAAAGAGGCATTTGTGGTACATCTGGATATCATAGCCCAGCTGCATCTTTGACCGCAGCTCAGCGAAGCATGGTTCTTCCATGTTCATCTACATTGGAAGATTACAAGCATTAGGATGGAAGAGCAACAGAATCATAAGAATAATAATAATATTCTTGATTGAAACAATCCGGTTGACAAATGCAACTGGTTACAGTGTACAGTTATGCAATTGAAACAATTCACAAGAACACAAATGACAGAAGACATAAATCTTAACTACTAACAGAACAGACACCCTGCAATACACAACGCTAACAGCAGCCTACAAAGCATGTCCGCCTACGGATCTCGATACCTCTCGCTCTCTATGCCAGTGTGTTATCCAAGGCGCTATCGGGCCCCCCCGTAATAGTTTTGCCTTTCAGTTCTAAAGCAACAACAAACAACAACAAGAAGACATGTACAGCACCGTAGCACAGCCGAGGCCGAAGGAAAGGGTGGTGTACATTGGTTCAAAAAATCAGTGACAGTCATATGATACTTTAAGCTGATAGGTCTTGAGCTCTACATCTACGTTTCAAATCCTAGTGACCATGTTCTTCAGTGAGCAGTGAATGCATCAAGTGTCTGGTTGTTGGACTCCTGCTACGTTTCCTGTTGGATTCCTGCTTTGTATTGATTGACGTATTGTATTGTGGGGCGTGGTGGTGTAGGGGTATGTTCAGTGCCTTGCAGCTGGAGGGTTGCAGGTTCGAATCCACCTCAAAGCCGCCGCGTATGGACCGTGGGCAAATCCTTCACTGGCAATTGCTCATGCGCTTCGGCGTGAAACTCCGGTTCAGTGTCCGCGCTGTAGTCGGGAGCGCCTCCGAGTAGGAATCTTGAAGGGGCGCTATAACAAGTGCTCATACATACATACGATGGAAATCTAATACTAATCTAATCTAATCCTAGTTCATGATTAGACTTCCAATGTCTGCCAACAGAGGGACCTTGGTTCTGTGGATCACTGTTGATGGAGTCGTGCAATAAATCAGAGACTTGCCTTCCCGAACGGCGTACACAAACATTGTTCCATACATTAAACTAGGAATGGGCAACTTCTTTTAACAGAGGGCCGCCCTAAGATTTTAAGGGCAGCTCAGGGTCGTATGCCAATCAAGGGCTAACTTTTGCAATTGATTTGCCCAAGAAAATGAGACAATATTAATTTTATTCAAACGAAATATTGCAGAATAACCGATAAAGTATATGAAGATGATTTTTATGATGAAAACCTAATTATCCTAATGCCTACAGTCCTACACTACAATAAAAAACAAAATATGTTCTAAGTTTATTCAGTTTTAAAATACATAAAACGGATAAAAGGTTCCCAAGTGCCAGGTACAATGCTAATATAAAAGACATGTCAAGGACCAGTTTAAAAGTCCCCAGGGGTCAGACCCAGCCTGCAGGCCGTATGTTGCCCACCTCTGCATTAAACATTAAGCACTAGCACTACATATTGTATTGTCAGATGCTACAACTTGAACAAGACCAAATTGTGAGCACAACTGTAAACCCCAAACGTTAGAAGCACCACTCGAAAGCCAAGCGCAGGGCCCCAGCTTATTCACGAACACTACGTCTAGTCAGAGGGGTTGTCCAGTGGAGGTCTCAGTCCAGTTGCCGAGAGAGCAGAGAAACGAGCAGAGGACACAGAGGGTTAAACGACAGCCATGGACTGCCAACAGAATTTCAGCTTTCCTTGTAACACATTTACAGATAATGCTGCCAGGCAGTTACTGTGTAGGGAACTTGAGCAAGACCTCAATGCACAGTTGCTTATTGCCATCGACGTTCTGTCATATGAGCACTTCTGAGCTCTGGAAAGAGGGCAATATCAAATGCAGTTGTATTGTATCTTGTATTGTATTGTATAAAGGACCTTGAGCAAGTCCTTAATGCACAGTTGCTTATTGCCATCGATGTTCTGTCATATGAGCACTTCTGAGCTCTGGAAAGAGGGCAATATCAAATAGAGTTGTATTGTATCTTGTATTGTATTGTATAAAGGACCGTGAGCAAGTCCTTAATGCACAGTTGCTCATTGCCATCGATGTTCTGTCATATGAGCACTTCTGAGCTTTGGAAAGAGGGCAATATCAAATAGAGTTGTATTGTATCTTGTATTGTATTGTATAAAGGACCGTGAGCAAGTCCTTAATGCACAGTTGCTCATTGCCATCGATGTTCTGTCATATGAGCACTTCTGAGCTCTGGAAACAGGGCAATATCAAATAGAGTTGTATTGTATCTTGTATTGTATTGTATAAAGGACCGTGAGCAAGTCCTTAATGCACAGTTGCTTATTGCCATCGACGTTCTGTCATATGAGCACTTCTGAGCTCTGGAAAGAGGGCAATATCAAATACAGTTGCATTGTATCTTGTATTGTATTGTATAAAGGACCTTGAGCAAGTCCTTAATGCACAGTTGCTCATTGCCATCGACGTTCCGTCATATGAGCACTTTTGAGCTGTGGAAAGAGGGCAATATCAAATACACTTGTATTGTATTACTGGCTTCAAAGATCCAAATAGAAGCGCAGAGTAAGGATCAATTTAGAACAGAGCTACTACATTTGATGTCTGGTGTAATGAGAGACTTACGATGACCAGTTCGTTGAGCATTTGGCAATGCAGTCCTGCTTGGCCAAACTGGTAGTAATTAGTAAGGATGGTGTTATCATCACTTGTATTCCTATTCATAACGGCATAAGTCGAACAGCCCAGAGGAAGCTTCGTAATCTGAGTCTGGTAAAAGACATTAACATCAAAATAATTTCAGTTTTGCCTCGAGCGATGCAACAGTTTGTATTGTAATTCTGGTCAGATAGACCTCGTTCATACACCACACCTGCATAAACTAAATTTTTTGGTAGACTGTTTTATGGAGGTCAGTGTCCTCAGTGTTTGTGGCAAAAAATATGGCTACAATATTGAAACTTGTACTACTTTGTGATGACTGATGAGTATGGTATTGATATAGCTAGGTTAGATCACAGCAGTGATCATCTCATGTATGCTAGTTTTGCATCTGTAGACTTAGTTTTTGTTCTTGTACGTTCTATCTGCGTAGTGAATATACGTATCTATCTATCTATTAAGCCATAGTGTAAGATTTTCTCGTCTGCCAATCTCAGACTATGGAACTCTCTGCCTGTTTCTGATCATGATCCAAGTTGTCTAATGTTGGTCAGATCTGGAGTTATCCCATTTTTTCCGACTGGAAGACGGTTCATAGCAAACAGGTGTGCAGTCTGTTGGGTCTCACAGAAATGGACTGGTTCTTTCCTTCAGAGTTCCTGACATCTGAAACCGGTTTTGCCATACAGAGGTTTTGCTACGACAGTTGACAGTGCAAAGTAGCTCAATACTGATGATGCTATACAAATTGTCATCACTGCATTACCCTAAAGTTTCAAGATTAGGGATTCTAAAGCAAGAAAGATCATGCAGGTGACATTAATAATAAAAGCTTCTTCTACTTCCATGTCTCTTTTCCACAGGTGGTTGAAGTAAGTAAGTCAGTAAGTATATTCTTAATTTAGCCAACTGCATAGCTGCACTTTGGTTCAACATGAAATCAATCATTATACAGCATTCTTGTTAAAAACGTTTTTCTCATTAAGTTGTCCACCCATGGAACAATTCGTTCATGCGGTCTAGGATGCAGGAAATAGGGCAATATCCTTACAGGAGGGAGGAACGGGTTCAGAACAGGGCCCAGGTCCGTTCTGTTTGACTGCGACAGTCTTGAGTAATCAGGTCAGGAGTACCTCCAATGAGTTTTCTTGAAAAGATGCTATATAAATAAACACTTACAATCAGTCAATTGTTAATTATAGACCGAGCATGTCACCGACCGACTAGCAAACATTTATGCATCATCAAAAGCATAAATATTCCACCCACATGAGCCAATTTCAGATCAATCACCTAGTCAGCATAATTTACTCACCTGAGCCAATGTAGCGAAGTCCTTGGCGGGTTTGATGTCTAACTTCGTAATCAGATACTTCTCCAGTTGCAGGGCCTCCTAATCAAAAACAAACATGCCACTTAATCTTAGCTCACTGATCTTCTGGATAATGACAAGATCATGGCTTCGTGAAGAGTGCGCCATATCTGGAGACATTTGTAATCATACAATCGTAATTTCGAAATTTCAACGGTGTCCAATAAGCAAAGTTGTGGGAACCAGCTTAAATTCAAATTACAGTTCAAGTCCTATCTTTTTAAACTATCATATGACTGTCAATGATTTTTTAACTTGTGTACGATGCCCTTTCCTTCAGCCTCGGCTGTGCTACGACACCAATAAATCGTCGTTTTATTATTATTATTATTAATTAAAGCAGCTTTATTGTTGAGTCATAAATGTTTTAACATGACGGGAAATGATGGATCAATGATGAACAGATGAACTAGATTTTCAGAGCTAAATTCCCCGACTCTCTCGACTCTAGACAGATATGATGAACGCAATAGTGCTGAAACACGTGCCAGACTGATAAATTAATATTACTAATAATAATCTTTAGAAATTAAAAACCTACCAGTTCACGTCATCTGACTAAGCCAAGCTACTGCTACCATGGTGTATTCAGTTACACTAACTTGCGCTTTATAAATCTTCAAATAATAAGAATACTACTACTACTACTACTACTAATAATAATAATAATAATAATAATAATAATCTTATTCTAACAAATCTTATAATAATAATAATAATAATAATAATAATAATTATAATAATAATAATAATAATAAGCATAAGTTCCTTACTTCGGGTGTTAAGTTCCCTTGCACGAGGCCTTCCACAAACATCCCCTTGTAGAACTTCTTCGCATAATCCATGAGTTGGGCCTTGGTGATATGTGGCAAGGTCTCCTTCTTCTGCAGTATCGAAAAATACTTGGTCTGTAGCAGTGACTTCTTCAGTTCTCTGTACGAAGAAAAGTTTCACGTTTCTTATAAGTCGCTTTTCATAGACCAATATTAGTAAGACAATATGCCATATATTACTGCAGTAACATTACCCAGTAATGTCTTTCTGAGTTTTGGCTGATGTATTTGTTAAAAATATTGTTCATCTAATTGAATATTACTGTTTAATAAATGGCGGGGATGACTAGATAAGCTGCGTCAGCATCTTCTCCTTGTGAATCGTCTGTTGCATCAGTTTTGAGTTTGTAAGTACAGGAACACTTTTCTTTAATTAAGTTGTTTGTTATTTTCCTTGCTATTGTTCGCATTCCAGTCTGTGTGATTGTAATTGTAAATTAAGAACTGGTCACACATTTGATTCAAACTCAATAAACAATCAAAGAAATGCTACTAATATCGTACCAAAAGGTTTTAATTAACATTAGCATAATTGGGACACAGGTAGCCAACTGGTTAGAGCACTCACCTTCTAATGTGGAGAGCATGGGTTTGAGTCTCGTGCTCTGAGACGGGTACTGTGTAGGGGCGAGCAAGTCCTTCACTCAGAATTCACTCAGTGCCATTGATCAACGCTTGATCATTAGATAGTGGTGCATAATTAATGCTTAATAATAATAATAATGATAATGATAATGATAATGATAATGATAATGATAATGATAATAATAATAATAATAATAATAATAATAATAATAACAATAACAATAATAATAATAGCATCACTTAGGTCAGTATGGAAAGCAGCTCTGATATTTTCATTTGAAGAAGCAATTCTGCCTATAGTATTTCAAGCGCTGGCATCAAAAGGGCAATCCAAAAGGGTCAAAAGTCCTGCTACTAGCTTGTATTAACCCTCTGACAAAAACAATTTACAGGAGGCCATTTCAATACAGCATAATGTACAACTTCATGATCATTTCAAAAATCATTTCAAATCATATGCATAACGTTGCTTCAAGCTGGGGCCTCCCTGCATCCTTTGCCTGCTTAAAGACAGCCTTAATTTCTCGGGGTCTCTCACACTGGGAGCAGATCTCATTGGTGTAGCACTGTGAGTGGCACTAAATAAATTTCCAGATACGATACAATACAACTAAAACAGAAACATCAAAGATTACTTGTTCAGTCTCTCTGGGCAAAACAACTGATTGTCGTAGAAATCGACCATGTCTCTGTGCACTGTGTTGAACAACTGATCGCTCAGGTCAAACGCCGCAATGCAATCGACGATCGTCACGAACAGGTGCTGCAAATACAAAGACCAACAATCAACAACTACAGATGAAACTCAACAAAAAACATTCAACGAAACTCCATCTTATAACAGATACACTTTGCCCTTCAGCGCTCGTAAATACGCTCAGCGCTCGTGAATATGCTCAGCACTCATAAATAAGCTCAGCGCTCATGAATATGCTCAGCGCTCGTGAATACGCTCAGCACACAAATACGCTCAGTATGCGTGGATATGCTCAGTGCATGAATATGCTCAGCGTACGTTGATACACCTAGTGCTCGTGAATACACTCAGTGGATGAATATGCTGTGTGCGTTAATATGCTCAGCACTCGTGAATACGTTCAGCACAAGTAAATACGCTCAGCGCGTTAATACGCTCAGCGCTCATGAATGAGCTGGTGCTCTGCACTTAGTTTAGAGTAGCAAATTAGAAAGTTGAAGTCTATGATTACGAGTGCTCTAATGACCCATTTACATAAAACTGCTGCTCAATTCACATCTATTAAACGGCAGTCTGATTTCGAACCGAAATCAAATCCTCAATTGCTCTGTTTTCAACCAGTAAGGAAAGCAAGGATGTTCCATATGTTTTAACGTGGGCGAGTGCTTGGTAAGAAACTGTTGTTGGTAGATCACAATATCTTAGGAGTGCATGTACTTCCGAGAGATCTTATAGAAGCAAGCACAAAAATATCTCGGGTACAGTTTTAAACGTATAAGCAGACACTATTGAACTGCCAAGGTACAAAAACACATCGTTCTCTGTGCATTGTGTTGCTGATTACTTACTTACTTTAGTGAACTACATTATGGGAGGTCTCTGGTAGCACTCTATTCTATCAAAGTCTGGGGCAGCTATACTGTTTAAATGGTGAGCCTAAGGATCTTTACAACTACCCAAGATAGACTGGTCAAGATAATGTAAACACCTCTGATATTCAAAATGAAATCTCACCGGAAGTTTGTCACTAAATCCCTGGAACCGAAGAGTCATCCCGCGGGCAAATACACTGATGAAGTATCTGAAAAATTCCATGAAATTATAGCTGAAATTATAACATTTCAGTAAAACCAGAAGAGTTAACATTAAAAATAGTACTGCTGACTGCTACGAAATAGTATTCAAACTAGTGATGAAATATCAAACATATGTTTAAAAATAATAATAGTAATAAGGCGGTTTATATGGCACCTTGCCAGAGCCAAGGCAAAAGAAAACGGTGTTGTACACAGGTAAATCAATGACACCTGTAATTTAAGTACACTTTTTATGGTGCCTCTTCAAGACAACTCATCACAGGTGCTCCCGATCTGACAATAAAAGACCACAAATACAATGGTCCTCAAATGCTGGTAATTTAATAGAGGCACACAAAGGATAAGACGGTGGACTCGCTGCTTCCATGTTGCAATTGTAATTGTAATCCTGACAATCTATATAGCATCGTCAGTGGCAAGCTACTTCAAGGATGCTTTACGCTGTCAACTGTCAGCGCAAATGCTAAGAGTTACGTAGCAAGTACATTTTAAACTGCTTTTTGTAAACATGAAGGCTGTTGCCATGTTAGGTAAGACATGTTGCATATCAAACATAGTCACTTGGTTAACGACAAACCGAGCCTGGCTACTACCTGCATGGCAGACTATCCACAGTTCTAATACAAGTCTTCTGGCGTGCATTCAGCGCGTCATCCTCAAGTAGCAAGCAAGTACCAGTGCAATTTGCGAAGTAAAAAGTTCGTTCATTAGAATGAATGCAATGGTCGTGACCGTGTCTCAGTTGAAGGATACTTCTACGTTGGGACGACAATTCTGACGAGCTGTTACCTTCAGCTCAATGCTTCTGCAGAACACTTTAAGAAACTCAAAGGTGCTAAAAATCCCAGAGTTGGATTGAAGAAGACGAATTTGTAACAAAATTATGTTTCGAACGAATGTCATGCGAAGTGTGCACAAGCATGATTAGTACGCAGCAAGTAATTCTTATTTAGGAACGTAAAAATTAAAATGTTTAGAAACAGGAATGGATATTTTTTGTACGTCAGACTATTCCAGCTTTCAAAATGATTCAAACTGTTAAAAATAAAAAACCATACTTATGGAAAACTAGAAAATTTGGCTTATATTTGTTTAGCAAAGCAAGACAAATAGTATTCTCAATCCGTTTCTTTAAACAATGTCACCAGAGTGCATATCAACACCTACAACTTCTAGGTTCCCCTTGAAGAGCTAAATAACAGAATCATAACTGCATATTTACACTTAACACTTTAACGACGACAGTGTACTAAAAGCGACTGGGAAACCAATGCAGCTCGTCGTTAAAGTGTTAAAACTGTTCATAATATAGCATCGGTTTTTCCTACTGACATTGTGCGACTTTTTTCAAGTTATTGTATGTACAAACTGTTGTTGTAAAGTGTGGGCATTTGTCTCGCCTAATAAAGATTACAAACTTACTTAAATCTGTTTTGTTTTTCTTACCTGAGATGTGCCATCTCGGCTGGGTAGCCAACCGCGTTGACCAGGTGCCTCAGCACGATCACATAAATATCAGTCAGGCACATGCTGTAACACAATGATCTGGGCTAAGAACAGCAGTCAGAACAGCTCTAATGGATACTGAATCAGGCAACGTGTTAAAATTCATTTGACGTGGAATAGAATTCTGTGCCAAATATATATAAAAGGTATGACATCAAATATCAGTGTCTGAAATACTTAGACATGTCAACTGCACACTATTCCTGAAACTGTCAAACTGTACTTGAACATGTAAGTAAAGTTTCAGCTATTGGAATGAAATCGGGTGTAGTTGCACTTTGCTTCAGAAAACACACTCTTTCAGGGCCTCACGAATATGATACAGCATTTTCATAGCAAACAAGTAGTGTATTCATGTAGACTTACTTTGTGGCAGATGTATCAGCTTCAATGCTTTTCAGGTAGAAATTTATATGGGCTGTAATTAATTAAAAAATATATAAAAAAAACTATGTACCGGTAACCATATAAAACTACACAACTAAAAAAATTAAGACTATAGTTCCTGATGCGTTAATTCACAGAACCTTAAATAATATCAAATTCGTAAAACTTCAATTCACAGGACCTGTTGTCAGTGTTCATATAAAACAGGTCTGGATTGTATCTAGTCCAATCCAACAATCTTAGTTAAACAATAATATTTAGGTTGATAAATTATATGCTTACAGCCAATTTCTTGCACATATCACATGCTCTCAATTTGAAAAGGAATTTGCATTGATGAAAGTAATTCTTTGCTTAAATAGAAGTTGGATTGTTGAAAGACATTCTTTGCTTAAATAGAATTTGTATTCATGAGAGAAATTGTTTACATAAATAGAAGTAGGATTGATGACAGTTACCATGGGCATTGGTAGACTGCCTACTTACTGGGTATGTGATCAAAGAGTGGGGAAATGTCTGGGAAATTCACGTAGGAGGATGTCTGGGGGGAAATGTCCAGGGGAAAATGTCCAGATACCATGGTTGATATAGTCACTGATTAGTCAGATACACCTTTCTCTTTTCTCGGGCCTGTCACGCTGAGAGCGCTTCTGAATAGCTGTGCTGTGAGAAGCGCCTTACAAATGTTCAGATTAGATTAGATTAGACGGTTAGACCTGCCAGAAAACACATTTATCTCACCTTTAGGCACACAGAACTCGCAGTCTGGTCTGTACCACAGGCGACTAACAGAAGATGAAGAAATTGGACGTTCCAACTAAACAGATATAAATGTTTGTCAATCAAATTCTCCCATCAATGACAGTACTGCTTACGGATGCAATGTAATGTAAATGAACATTTATATAGCACCCCTTCAAGATATCTCAGAGCTGCTCTCTGCACTAGCCTATAAAGCCCTATATGATGTTAAATGTCATTACGAACGAATATATTACATCAGTTAGCAAAATATTATGTTAAATAGTATGAATTATTAAACTTAGACCACTTAATGGAATTCTGTTTTTGCAGCGATCATATTAAATTATACATGAATAATTGTTGAGACTGGATTCGTTTGTTAAGAGGTGATAATGATAATCACACAAGTTATGCAAAAATACTGATGTCGACAATGATGATCAAGCATAAACATCTAAAATCTAAAATTAAATAAAAATCTCAAATTAAAGAAAAATAATCTAAAATTAAATAAAAATAATCTAAAATCTAAAAGTAATGAAACATTGTCACAAACTGAAACATTTGACATCTATACTAAATTAACGGCACAAAATGATTCATACCACAGCAAGTCATTGCTATCTGAACATCCTAAACAATACAGCACAAAAATAACTCACGCATTTGACGTCGCACTCCGGTTGCTTTAAGTCAAAATTCATCGCTAAAAATGAAGCAAAAGCAGATAACCTAACAGGGAAAAATGGTGCACCAAGTTCCAGTCATGCACCTGGTTAGTCTGTACGAAGGACGAGCAAAGACCGTTGGTTGATTTAACACTCTTAACGATGAGAGTGCACTAATAGCGACTGGGAAACCAATGCAGCTCGTCGTTAAAATGTTAAATGCATAAACTTAACAGCCAAAGAATAAATGCCATAATTGAAAGAATATAAAGGACATCACTGAACGAAGATAAAGGACATCAAAGTCACTCATTCATTCAACTACTCATCAACCATTTAACTCATTCACCCAAACTTGTGATCATCCATTCATACTGATTTGTAATCATCCTGCGTTGTGTCAGTTTGAAATTAAACGAAGATTATTATTATTATAAATAGGCCAACTTCTTGAAGAAAAATTTGTGTCAAAACTCACTGCTAGTCATTTTTATCCAACATTTGCATTAGTACAATTGAAATGGACACGACTACCTCTCCTCCACTTCTTCCCTCTGTGGGATATGGGAGACCGTTGTTTTAGTTGTTGGGGTTTGGAGGGTTCAACCCTAGGTCTTCTTCTTCTAACCCCTTAGCTGGGTAACTGAAAAGATGTTACTGTAATCCAATATATGTCATAAGTCGTCAGTTGTCTTGTGTGCAACATATTAACAACATTAGATTTTGACCTGCACTCATGTACTTTGGTAATCTGTACAATTTTCGACCCCCCCCACCAGTTTTTGACAATTAAAACAAAGTGGGAGACAGCAGTTTAACTCTGGAGCTTCTCAAACTCTGCAACGTTAACAAAGTCACACAGGTGTCATCATACATCATTCATGAGGCGCGGTGGTGTAGGGGTATGTTCGGTGCCTTGCAGCCGGAGGGATGCGGGTTCGAATCCACCTCTAGCCGCCGCGTAGGGGCCCTGGGCAAGTCCATCACTTGCAATTGCTCATGCGCTTCGGCGTGAAACTCCGATTCAGTGTCCGCGCTGTAGTCGGGAGCACCTCTGAGTAGATATCTTGAAGGGGCGCTATAACAAGTACTCATACATACCTATGTACACATTTGGCCTCGGTAGAAAGAGCTCTGGCGACTTCTCACAATCTAAAAATAACAACAAGTCGTGAATTTTTCGCAGCTGCTTAGTCAAAGCACAACACACCAGGAGGCGATTCCGAAACTGAAATACATCTCCTATAGAATGGATCCTAAACAAGAGACATAACGAGTAGACAAGATGAGCCGAGTTGCCTGTTGGTACATACGCGTGTGGTCGCCAGCCATCACGCTTTGGATTACCATCTGGATTCATGCATTTCTTCTCTCCACTAGTTCTGCGACATCGATCCAAGAACACCTCTCATGAACTATTTCAAAGTGGTGCTTTATAAATTCCAAGTTACAATTACAATACATGTACAAGATATTCTCAAATGGGTAATAAGCAGAAATAATTGCTGTTTACTTTTATTTCCTAAATATATAATGTCATTCTGACTTTTCAACAATCAATTCTCTAGATCTCCCAACATCTTTATGTTTATCTTGCACCTAGGGCCCCTACCTAGCGGGATTTTTTCTTTCCCTTCAGGGGTACACATTGTTACCAAGAATTGCCTTATTGTCATCTTATTTTGTTGCCTATTACATTTGTTGTTATGAATTGATTATAATGTATCTCATGTACAATTCATTTGGGACCAATAAACTGATTGATTGATTGATACATTGATTGATATAACTGTCACGGTCCAAGTAACATACAGCAAGCATCAACTCACATCCACATTGGTCACTAAAGTTATGTAACCGCATACTTAAGCCATTCAGAAACAGATACTCTACTCAGGTGTAATATCAGTTGCTAGAAATGGGTGTCTAAGTTCTTTCATTTTCATTAGTCTCAAATCGTTACACTGTGACTCAACTATTTTTGGCTTTCCTCAAGCGTTTTACCAATGATGGACTGACGGGCCTTCGGGCCCCCGTTGAAAATGAGCTCGGGTACCCGGGCCACGTTTTTCTAACATTTTGACAGCCCTAGTCTCAATAGTCTTCTACTTTTAGGATCCAGCTGTGCCCCCAAAAGGACTCTCTCTGTACCCTATATGAAACTTTAAAATAATTTGTTAACCTGTAAAGGCATGAAGATATTTATCATTTAAGGACCAACATTTGCATGAAATCATTAAATTAGCTAACTAAAGGTACACACATGCTAACATGGACGCTTGGACTGACGGGCCTTCGGGCCCCCGTTGAAAATGAGCTCGGGTACCCGGGCCACGTTTTTCTAACATTTTGACAGCCCTAGTCTCAATAGTCTTCTACTTTTAGGATCCAGCTGTGCCCCAAAAGGACTCTCTCTGTACTCTATATGAAACTTTAAAATAATTTGTTAACCTGTAAAGGCATGAAGATATTTATCATTTAAGGACCAACATTTGCATGAAATCATTAAATTAGCTAACTAAAGTTACACACATGCTAACATGGACGCTTGGACCCCAGGAATGTGGACAAGGGTTAACTTAACAGACATGCATAGAAAATGAAAATACTTGAAAAGATCTAAATTTTCATCCTAAATAACAGACAATAGATTTCTTTAGCTAAACTTTTACTTGAATTTTAGTTTCTAGACTTACCAGACCACCTTTGAATCCACTCAGCCTCTATGTCTAAAATAAGTCAAAGAATAATGAGAAAATGACATATATGGCTAATCTGTATCTCTTTATATCTCTGAAAACATATTCTATAATGCTGCTTAAAACACCTTTGAACCAAACTGTAACAAATGATTCAGTCTCTGTCATACGGCCTTGGTGTGTACGATTGTACACCAAGGTGCAGTTGGCAATTGGTTTATTACGGGATATTATCACTTACTTACTTACTAACTAATTTACCTGATGTGAAAAACATTTATTGTCAGGATGCTACATACATTTTAACTGTGTTTATAAGATGTCTGTACACCAAAGTGCGATTAGCAATTGGTTAATGAAGAATACACTTATTTACTTTCTTACTGTTGCATCCAAGACACAGGCCAACAGTTAGAAAATATCTTTATATCTCCCAATGCTTCTTCTACAATGCTACTTAAAATTCCGCAGCTATTACAAACGATATATCTTCTCTGTCATAGGATTTTGACTACCGGTATATGCCAAGACATTTTACAAATCTATTCTAGTCTGCAACTTCAGAAGACAATCACTTTAAATAACAATGCATAAGGCATCAATTGATGAGCTCTCTAAGCACATGCCAAGCATGAAAGGCATGAGTCAGTTTGCTCCAACCCAGCATGCAAACAAAGTATAATATATGCCAAGCCAGGGAGCAACATAGAATACAAGGCATGAATATAATATAATATAATACAAGAACTGACTCATGCCTTTGTGCTTGGCATGTGATCGTAATCTCCAAATTTCTAAAGCGCTACTCTAGAGCAAAGTGCTGGGCACCAGCTTATTCAAGAGCACTGCGTCATTGTCCATTGACGATTGCACCTAAGTGAAATTGTAAAAATTCATTTGCTCAAAAACTTCATAAAAGTTTTAAGCACCTTTAGTTAAACTAACTTTTCTTTGTGTAAAAGCAGCTGAAGTAAATTTCTCAATGCCTGAACTGCAGTAAGAAATAAATGACAGAAAGCAAACTCAAACCTTTCTCTCCAAGTTTCACTATCGCCTTGTAGTAATTTTGCCCTTTTCATCTGCACTCATTTAAGCACGAGTTACGACGGCACTTAAATGAGCTCTGCAGTGTATATCAGCTTACCCGGTATGGCCGCGTTACAGCGCCATATAAATTGTCGTTATTAGCCAAATGTATTATGATAGCAACCTGTTCCATACATCCCAAAACTTGTAACCATGGTTTCTGGAGGAATACCTTGTACGTAGTAAGTAGTTTGATACCATGGCTCGGTTTGAGAGGCAGCACACGTCTCGTTCTCGAAGGACTTGGACCAGACGGCAATGTTCATCTGATCAGGTCTAAGCTTGTCTAGGCAACATCGGATCAACTAAAGAAACAATATAACACAATAGAATATAACTATATATATAATATTCTTTATTGAAACAATCCGGTTGACAAACCGCAACCGGTTACAGTGTACAGTTATGCAATTGAAACAATTCACAAGAACACAAATGACAGAAGACATAAATCTTAACTACTAACAGAACAGACAGCCTGCAATACACGGCGATAATAGCAGCCTACAAAGCATGTCCGCCTATGGAACTCAATCTCGGTACTCTCGCTCTCTATGCCAGTGTGTTATCAAATGCGCTATCGGACCCCCCCCCGATAATGATCACAGTAATGGCTGCCAACCATTAGCCAGAAATAAAGAGTAGCACGTTCAAAAGCCACTACCGTTGGAGTCTGACGGCAATGCCCCAACCCTACACTGAATGACCTATATAGGTTTTGATCACATTTATTCCCTCCCAAAATAATTTCCACCCATACTTTGGACGGATGGCTGGCTAAGGGTTTCATTGACTGACAGCTGTGACAGGCTGTGAAAAGGAAGGACCTTAACAACCCAATTGAATAGCCTATTGTAAAAGTTTCCAATGACATCAAAGACTTAACCCTTCTGCAGTTTCCAATGCAATTAAATGGAGCCCTTACGAGATAGAGCAATTGGAACAGAAGGCCAAGGTTAATTGAACTGTGACTGCCATCTGGATTATAATCTGCCCAAATAGATGGACATCATTTAACAATTTATGCCCGCCCAAAATCATTTCCACCCGTCCAAAGGAAATGTCACAGTCTAGTGTTTGAAGAACTATCTTGCTTCTTCACCAAACTATGAATTGGCAACTACGAATTTCTCGCATTTACCGTAGTGTACCTGGACCATGCTATCGGCGTGCTTATCAGGCACTATTCGGGGATGACATAAGCATGCTAAGACACACACAAGCACAAGAACACCCACAATTTAGTATTGCAATGTGCCATAGGTAACAAATAATCAGAACCTCTTCATCGTATTCCCTCATCACTCTTCCTCCAGTAATGTAATCCCTCGGGTTGTACTTGTGCATGTCGACGGCCAGATGATGAACGTATTCTTGCGGATCTTGCTACAATACAAACATCAGTCTGAATATAGAAGAAGAAGAGCAGTCCATTAAGCCAACCCTGAGGCAGCCATGGGTATGAAGTCTTAGCGATTTCATTTTCTTAGCCTCGGCATATGAGGCGGGTGGCCAGTCCTCTCCCTTGCCGTCTCATCTTCCCACCGACAGTGTGCTCATTATAGCTGAGTTGGCTATGGTGTGCAGATGGAGCAGAAATCTCAAACCAAACTTCTGCCCTGGTGGGTATTTGAACCCCCAACGAGCTGGACTGACAGTCCAGCACACTAACCACTACACTATCAAGCACCCCAGCCTGATATGATATCTATTCGAATATTCCAACAGATACTACGCAGTGTAACAAGACTTTTACAACAACGCTACTGAAACTGTGGTTTGCAGCCCAGTACCAGTCTGCAAGTGATTGGTTACTGGCCACAGAATGATTACCTGAATCACAATTTTGATCATACTCAATTCAAATAAAATATTAAAGTTGTATACCATGTGAAACATAGTCACTGAGAACATAACAGTGCTCATAAGACTTCACAAAAAGTTTTAAACATGGAATCTTCAGTAAAAAATACACGTCAAGTAATAATAATCACTGAGAATACTATGAAATCTAAATTTTAATATAACGTAAGCTGATGTTGAAAAGCACCAGTCCGCAGTAAGGTTGAAAAAAACAATGACTGGTCTGCAGCATTGGAAAGTTTGAGAAGCACTGCTTTATAACACTAAACTCACATAGTTTGCAAAGCAACAGCCTCAGAGCAGGTAAAACAGTGAAATCGCAGGTTACTGTACATACATTTGCTGCCCACTAGCTCAATGTGATATGCAAATCAGTGCCTCAATAGGCTTCCAAAAACGTGCTAGATAAAAGGCATGGGTGAAGAGATGAGAAACTGTAGCACTCTCCTCTATTTATATATGTAATTTATATAGCGCCCCTTCAGCTTAACTACTCAGAGGCGCTCTCAACCCAGGCCCAGCCAAAGAGAAAAGGCTTAAGTAGTTTTAAAAGAGTCAGAGATTCTGTATGTACTGCCCTTTGTAATTTATAGCAGATTCTGTATGTACTGCCCTTTGTAATTTATAGCAGATTCTGTATGTACTGCCCTTTGTAATTTATAGCAGAGATTCTGTATGTACTGCCCTTTGTAACACTTATAGCAGAGATTCTGTATACTGCCCTTTGTAACTTATAGCAGAGATTCTGTATGTACTGCCCTTTGTAACTTATAGCAGACATTCTGTATGTACTGCCCTTTGTAACTTATAGCAGACATTCTGTATGTACTGCCCTTTGTAACTTATAGCAGACATTCTGTATGTACTGCCCTTTGTAACTTATAGCAGAGATTCTGTATGTACTGCCCTTTGTAACTTATAGCAGAGATTCTGTATGTACTGCCCTTTGTAACTTATAGCAGAGATTCTGTATGTACTGCCCTTTGTAACGTATAGCAGATTCTGTATGTACTGCCCTTTGTAACTTATAGCAGACATTCTGTATGTACTGCCCTTTGTAACTTATAGCAGAGATTCTGTATGTACTGCCCTTTGTAACTTATAGCAGACATTCTGTAGGTACTGCCCTTTGTAACTTATAGCAGATTCTGTATGTACTGCCCTTTGTAACTTATAGCAGAGATTCTGTATGTACTGCACTTTATAACTTATAGCAGACATTCTGTATGTACTGCCCTTTGCAACTTATAGCAAAGATTCTGTATGTACTGTATTCTGTATACAGATGTTAGAACTGGTTTCAGTGACTGAATTAATTTAAAAATTTAAAAATAAGAATAGATCAGACTGAGATGACCGTTAGATTAAATCAGACCGAGTTGGACTTAAGGTTCTCATGGTTGCCTTACTCGTTCTAGCCATCGAAACTCGTTGCAATCGATGTGGTGCATTTCCAGCCACAACCGTTGCTGCGGACCCTCTGAACGCAGCATCCTCAGGTACTGGAATACCAAACTGATAACCTGTCAGAAGAACCAATATTCATTTAGAAACACCATAGAAATCTTCATAATCCAGTCACGACTCACTTAACTCATCATCATCATTACCCACCACCATCATCATCATCATTATCATCATCATCATCATCATCATCATTACCCTCCACCATCATTATTAACCAGACGTTTGCCTGTCCAAAGACGTTGAAATGACCTCCATAACGTATACAATAGAAGCGTGACCTATTGAGATGAAATGAGTGTAGGTCTCCCCTTCACTTGCCCTTCTTCCTCCCTCCCTTCCCAAACTACCCCATTCCCCTTTCTTCCCCCTCCCTCCAACCCTCCACAAACCCCTTTTCCCTTTTCCCATCCCTCTCCCCTTCACCCTCCCTTTCCCTCTCCCCTTTACTCTCTCCTCCCCTTTCCCCAAACCCTCACCATTCCCCTTCCCTCCCTCCCTTCCACCTCCCCTTCTGGACTTCTGCATCACCAAGGGTGAAGGCACTGCCGTCAAGTAGATGAATGCATGTATGTATGTATGTAAAATTGTACATATGTGTATGTACATATGTAAGTATGTATGTATGCATGTATGCACATATGTAAGTATCTGGACATTTATAGAGTGCATTTGTAAGAAACTCTCGAAAGTGCAATGCACACGGCTTTAGATTTAAAGACTGGTTTAAGACCATTTTAAGAACGACGACCTGCATTGGTTTCCCAGTCACTTTTAGCACATGCTCGTCGTTAAGTGTTGAGACAGTTCAAAACTGTTTGCACTCACATCCAAACGCAACAGTACGTAAATGCAGCACAAGACTCATATTAGCCTTCCCAATGGAATCCAGCTATTAAACAGCTTTGCTCGTTCATTCACAGGATCACAGATCACAAAACCGTTGTAAAGCGACTTACGTCGATCACATTGCTGAGACCTTCATCGGTGAGACTCAGCTGAACGTTGAACTGGGCCCACGTACTGTTGTGCTCCTGGTTTGTTTCGGCGTTACCGCTGCGGATATTTCTAGCCCAGTTCCTTGAATTGACAAGAACAGTCCATAACCAGTTATGTTTTTTAAATTTATACTTACACTTATGAAGTGCAACTTGGTCTAGCGGTTGGCATGCTGGACTGTCGACCGAGAGGTCGGGGTTCAAATCCCCACCACGTGAATAAATTTGTTTAAAAGCACCTGCACCCTAACCAACTCAGTCTGTAATGAGTAAACTGATTGTATTGTCATAGGGAAGATGGAGAGGACTAGCCATTTGCCCTCATATGTCGAGGCTAAGAAAGTGAAGTCGCTAACACTCCATACGGATGTCTGCCTCTCAGGGTTGGCTCAAGAGACTGCTCTTCTTCTTACAGCACTTAAGCAAGTATATTCTTTAATGAGAAGCACTAGCAAATGCACAGCCCTTTCAACTAATAATGAACTAATAATAAGCAATTAAATGTTGAAGGCAAGTCCCAGTTACATTCACAAACAAGCCTTATAACGGAGCGGAGCACATCCCAATCTAATCGCAATCTACTGAACATTTGGTTGGCTACTCTTTAACGACGTTCTGCAAAACGAAGACAATTAGTGTCACCCTCCTCTTCCATCCATACTTCTGACTGGCACTACCAGAGTATTCGAGCAATGGCAGCGTGAACACTTCAACAGCTTCCAATCATTTCAAATGAGCACTGCATAGGTTCGGAGTTGTTTCCAGGTGAAAGGCCAAACAGCCAATGTCCAGGGTCAAGATCACTCAAACCATGGAGACAGACTACAGAGGAATACCAATCATAAAAATGGAAGTTTTAGTAGGTTTAGGAGCAGCTGGTCCAACAAGACTGAATGATCCACAACGGTTGGCACTGCATCGGCAAACATCAGAGTCAGCTTGGTTGCTGATCGCGGAGTTCTGCTGCCTGCGGAGATTTGCAGGTTCTTCGTTTCCGTACATCGATGCAAGCTCATCAGGCTTTCTCGTGCATTGGACGAGAGGAAGCTCTTGAAACAGTATCTTCTTTGAAATATACACATACTATTTCAATTGATTCTAAAGACATCTTCTGGTTACCTAAAGTCGTACCCGTTGACATCAGTTAGATATCCACATGCAAGCAGCGCTTTTGAAAGACACTACATAAGTGCTTTGTTACATTACAATATTAAGCATGCATGTAAAACAAAGTATACGTAAAAGTGTTTCTGTAGCAGCCATAATATAATGTAACAAGACATTTATAAAGTGACAATTAAGAGTCTCACAGAAGTGCTCAACACAAGGCCATCAAACAGCTGAAGAAGTACAGAAAGCAGGGTGTATGCAGGGCTAAAAGACAGCTCAGTGAATACCTCTTCCGAAGCAAAACGAGTAGGCTCCCTTCACCCTCGTGGCCTACCAAGTTAGCCAGATATGTCAAAGGCTTCTTCCTACAACATTCAAACATAATACATGTATAAGTTACGCAGTGCTGTACATTACAATTAGTTAATTTAACTGATGTGATGCTAGAATCATTGATAAAAGTTAACCAGTAATTATGCCAAACGTCTGTGTTATCTAACGATGCTACTCTAAGCCTATGGTGAGATACCATAGCCGTGTTGCAAATCTGTGGAAAACGTAAACAAAACACAATCCGTATATAATACATATATACATATCTAGTCATATGCATTCCCTACCTCTGCCCCACGGCAGGAAATCGACCACCACGCTGTTCACAGCTCAAATCCACTTCCTTCCTTCAAAAAGCGGCTCAAAACTCACTATTTCTCTTTGGCTTTCAAGCACTTGGAAATTTAACTGCATTTCCTCCTGGCAGCTGACTAACTGCAGATTCACATTTTGGTGTGACTGTGCACAGCACACATGTTACAAATTTAATTAAGAATAATATTAATAACAGACAGATTAATGTCTCTGGGATATCAGTGCAAACGACACCAGCAAAAACTTTCTAGCAAACCAAGACAGCTTTAGATTGAGATAAGCCACACAAACACCTTGTCAGCTGAAACAAATTCCAGCCAATTTTTGGTCGATTTGTTCACTCAAGCATAATCTTTATTAGGTTCTGTTGATCGGAACCCATTGGTCGGCTCTACGTGTGTGCGTGGGCCCTCCACTGGGGGACTCTTCCAGTTCTCTGTGCACTGTCTAGTTAACCGATGTAAGAGTCTAGTTCTAAACAACATTTAGTATCATCAAACAGGCTAACACAGATACAGCCTTTGATTTCTTTTGCCCTTTGAACGGTGGGCTATAGGTGTCCAATAACAATAATGTTTCTATTAAATTGATTAAAAGAATTCCTGAAAGAGTAATTCAGCCTTCACCGGTAGTGCTGAAGCTGGCTGTCGAGAGCCCATGTCAATTGAAGCTTTCGGATATTCTTTGCCGGTATAACTGCAAAGCAATCAAACAACATATACTGAAGTCAAACATAAAACGATGAGCTTTTTAATGTATGGAAAAGATTCATGTAATCATGTACACATGTAAGTATTGTTTTAATTGTAATCTGACATTCATAAAGCGTCGCTCCACGAATAAACTCATCATTGGCATGCCCAACCAATGAGATATATTATAAGCGCTAGAGAGAG
The DNA here is from genome assembly GCA_020284085.1 of Aporrectodea caliginosa. Classification (NCBI taxonomy): domain Eukaryota; kingdom Metazoa; phylum Annelida; class Clitellata; order Crassiclitellata; family Lumbricidae; genus Aporrectodea; species Aporrectodea caliginosa. The sequence continues at coordinate 1,770,345 of JACEVL010006450.1, forward strand.
CATGACGTATCTTTTGTACTGGTCGCATTGACGCCACAATCTTTACGAATCCTGAGTGGCCGAGTGGGTTGGTGCCCGCTCGTTGCGCCGGCGCCCCGGGTTCGCTTCCCGGTCGGGTCGAATTATCAGAGATTAATTTCTCGGATCTTTACTGCGGGTGGCTCGGTCGCATTATAAACGTTGAGTACAATACAACACACAATACAACACATCACAATACAACTGGGGCGCGGTGGTGTAGGGGTATGTTCGGTGCCTTGCAGCTGGAGGGTTGCGGGTTCGGATCCACCTCAAAGTCGCCAGCGTAGGGACCCTGGGCAAGTCCTTCACCCGCAATTGCTCATGCGCTTCGGCGTGAAACTCCGATTCAGCGTTCGCGCAGTAGTCGGGAGCGCCTCTGAATGGGAAATCTGGTTGGGGCGCTATAACAAGTGTTCAAATACAATACAATACAATACAATCGCTAAGCGACCTTGACTCTCTGGTCGGCATTCTAAATATAGATATCGATGTTTACTTTTGTGTAGCCTATCACAGCTGAAGTTGTACTGTGAAATGAAGCATGCATGACGTCAGCCAGCGCTCATTAACATAATTGGTGACGTGTCCATGTAATAAACGTCGATGATGACGCAGATTTCTCTTTTCTTTTTTTATGACGTCAGTCAACGCTCATTTTGAGCGGCCACAGGGTCAAGGCCGTTTTGAATCAGCAGCCTCACCATAGATTCCAGATGCTCGCTCTAGTGATATATTTATATATTATACATCTCTATGGGCCCAACCTGAACCAGAGCATTCATTGTCAGACTTCAGGCGCTTGCGAAACTGTGGGAAGGGAGGAGCTGAGAAGCTCAAGCCGCAGCTCTTGAAAAAGGTGATTCCGATATTACACATATAAAAGTGAGCATGTATACTTCAAGACAACCAAACAGCCCCAATTCAAAACTTTGGCAGGCCCACAAGAATTTTGACCCAGCAAGCAGTGATATTTTCGTTAACGGAAATAGGAATTAGAAGTAAAATTATTAATTTCCGTTAACGAGAATAAGAACGAAAATTAGGAATTATTTTGAGAACGAGAATAGAAATAGAACGGAAATACACTACTGAGAACGGAAATATGAATAGAAATAGAAATTTTTTCAGAACGGAAAATATTACACTGGTAAATTTTGCGGTAGGCCTACATGTATCGTCTGTATTAAGTGAGACATCCATCATGTGTTCGAGAGCCGTCAAGATCGGTAATCATAGGCTATGGACTATGGTATTTTAGGTATGCATGATCTGTAATCTTTGTTCAACTTCCGGTCTTCCCGCAGTTTACTTTGACAAAGTTTAAGTTGACTTAGTGTTTGTTAAGTTGAATTTACACGACAAATGAGTTAATCGTGTATGTTAGCGGGAACAAAAAAGATAGTCCAGTTTGGGAGTTCTATGTGTACGATGAAAATTCTGGTTAATCAATGTGCAGGGCAAAGTCATCAGTTTTGTTCGTGGGACAACGCTGGCTGGCAAGAAGTCCAGCAGTTTGATAGCGCATCTGCAGCGGATTCACAAAGATGCCTATGAATTATATCTTAATTAAAAAACAGAAACTTAACAAAAACATTTTAACTTTAGGCTAGGCTATGTAACACGCCGGAACTGCCTAGCATCTGAATGAGTTGTGTTTTTGCACTGTGATTCGAGAGCTGAAATAGAAAAATACTTCTTCAAAACTGGAATTAAAACTCGAATTACAACTGAAATTATAATGGAAATTATTTTAGAACTTGAAGTAGAACTGAAATTATTTTAGAACTTGAATTAGAACTGAAATTATTTGAGAACTTGAATTAGAACTGAAATAGAAATTATTTTGAGAACGAGAATAGAAATAGAACTGAAATTTGATCATCAGAACTGAATTAGAATTAAAATTGGGAATTATTTTTAGAACTGAAATTTCACTGCCAGCAAGGCGATAGGCATAACTTTGTGTTGTGATGGTATTGCCCAGCAATCACCAATCACGCGTGGGGCGCGGTGGTGTAGGGGTATGTTCGGTGCCTTGCAGCCGGAGGGTTGCGGGTTCGAATCCACCTCAAGCCGCCGTGTAGGGACCCTGGGCAAGTCATTCACTCGCAATTGCTCATGCACGTCGGCGTGAAACTCCGATTCAGTGTCCGCGCTGTAGTCGGGAGCGCCTCTGAGTAGAATCTTGAAGGGGCGCTATAACAAGTGCTCATACATAGATACATACATACATATGTACATACATTTAAAAAAATGGTGGTGGCAGTAATCACCACCATCTTCTGTCCCTGTGCAGAAATATTTCCTGCGACATGAGAGCATTATTTTGGGAAGAGTACGGTGGATGGAATGGAGAGGCGAGGGAGAAATGGATGAGTGACCTCTACTTTTTTGGGCAAAGTCGTGCCCTTGAGCAAGGCGTATCAGAGTAGGCAACTTTTGGCTTAGCTAGAACTGGCAAGATATCGCTAACAACATGACAGCAATGTCAGCAGATGATAATAAAAGCGCTTAAAGGCTCTGACTAACCAACAACTTGACAGATTGTATATCTGTTAACCCTTTAACGACGAGCCGCTTATGGTTTCCCATACATTTTAGTACACGCTCGTCGTTAAAGGGTTAAGCCTCAGTCTGACCAAAGCATTCGTCCATCACGACTCAGTTAGAGCTGTACCGAATATCACTTTTTGCCAATTATGCCGATACCTCGTATAGACGATTATCGAAATAGCCGATACCGATCACGAGACTGATTAATTATTTCATTATTTGTGCAGTCATAATGTTCGGTTCCAAAACATAAACCTACTATTGCAGTGTAAGCACGTGTTTTGCTGCTTGCGCTCACCGTGATAAAAATATTTATTTCAGCATTTTCGCGGGCCGCAGCGGAATGCCAGTACATGGTATTGTTAAATCATAAACCGGCATCTGGCGAGTCGACAAAACTAATAAAAAAAATTTACATCGGCACCAATAATTTTTGCTGATGCTGATTATACCGATTGTTCTAATAATCGGCCCGATTTTGAGTACAGCAAAATATTCGGTATAGATCTACTCACTGTGCAATTTTTAATACATCTCTAAGAATAAACAGTTCAAGCCAGCATGCGATAGTCTAGTGGTCGGGGTTCAAAACCCTGCCAGCACAGAAACTTACTCTGAGATTTAAAGGTTTTGGCCCCATTCTGTGCCCCCTAGCCAACTCTACTATAATGAGTACACTGACCGTACACTGTCGGTTGGAAGATCAGTGAGGGAGAGGACTGGCCACCCACTTTCACATGCTGAGGTAAAGAATAATGAAGTTACTAACACTTCATAACCATGGCTGCCGCAGAGATGACTCAAGGGACTGCTCTTCTTTTGTCCAGTGAACAATCACCCATTTTAAATAATTTAAAAAGATTCATTGCTGTACGTACTCCGGTACAGTTTCCGAAAGCTGGGGGTGTCGAAGGGAGGCTAAAATGACAAGGCAGAAAAAACACTGCTAAGTTTTGAGACAGCACAGTTTTACAGACAATATGCATTGAGTAACCACTAGCAAAGATCTTAATCTTCTTAGTAAATTCTTTATCAGGCTGCCAGCTATTGCATTTAACGTCAATCAATCTACTGCTAGTCAAAAAGAAACTTCACTGTGATTTCTATTCGTACTTCATTCTCTCTACTAAAACAGTGCAACAATTCTACATTCAAGAATTCGTTTCAAACTGGGGCTCATAGTTTATAAAACTTTGAACTCTGGCCAACCACAATATTTAAAATCTGTTCTTATTCCTCTGACTTATCATTATTCAATGAGGTCATCTGATTGTCTTTGTCTGGTCATACCTAAATCAAGAACTGTTCTCGGTGAACGAGCTTTTTCAGTATCTGGACCTACTTTTTGGAACTCTCTTCCTGTGTCTGTAGGCCTACGCTGTGCTCAGTCGCTTGTGTCATTTCGTTCTCGGCTGAAAACTTACCTCTTTCAAATTGCTTATCCACCTTAGGCTGCCTCTCTGTCTCTTACGGACTGATCTTCTGGATGTTGACCTGATTACGGCTTGGTTTTGGTGTGCCATCGGTTGATGCCTTGTGCATTAGACACCGGCGCAATAGAAGTTGCTAATTACATTACATACAATGAAAGATCAGAAGCTTTGCTTGTCAAAAAACAAACAGCTTCATTTTCTTAGCCCACAATATGGGTGTGTGAAATAGTGTAGTGGTTAGCATGCTGGACTGTCAACCGAGAGGTTGGAGGTTCAAAACCCTGCCTGGGCAGAAATTTGTTTCAAGATTTCTGCTCCACCTGTGCCCCCAAGCCAACTCAGGTATAATGAGTACACTGTCCATACACTATCAGTGGGAAGATGGGACGGCAAGGGAGAGGACTGATGATATGCCCTTAATGCTGAGGCCGCGAACAAATGAAGTCGTTAACACTTCATACTCATGGCTGCCTCTCAGGTTAGCTTACGGGACTGCTCTTCTTCTCTTCTATGTGGAGGCAACCCATTCTAGTACATCAAGGCTACTCTAACTAGGTTCCCACTCATTAGCTAAGCACAGCTACATGCAACAAAGCCTTGACAAACTACACTCTTTCTTGGCTAAAACATTAAACAAAGGATGAGCCTATTTTAACCCTTTAACAACGAGCTGCACTGGTTTCCCATGCATTTAAGTACTTGCTTGTCATCAAAGGGTTAACAATGGCAGGGTGCCAAAAGAAGTAGACAACAGTATCAGATCAGAATGGCTAAACTTGGAGTTATCTGTTTATTGCAAAAACAAGTATTAAAGCTGCAATCATGTATTAACGAGTACTGTTCAAAGGGAGCCAAGAAAAGCTTCCAGCTTACACTAATCTTGATCCCTCTTGCTTGATTATTGCTCAATACAGAGATTATAAATTATAAGGCAATTAATTAATGACTATTAATTAGCTATAAAGTTTGAAAATATAAAAGCTAACCCCCAGCTGGAGAAAACTTGGTGCGGGCTTCTTACTGAAATAAGAAAGCACATATTTTCATCAGAGGTAGTCATCAAGCCAACCATTCATATATCGCATAATGTAAGTGTCCAAAATTGTGGTCTCGGCTTGTTTTTGATTCAATATTTATGATTTCTGTCAGTCCCTCCTTCCCTTTGAAATTCAGTTTGCCAGCCAGCAGACCGGTTCTGAAGAAATTATTATGTTACACATAGCAGGCTGGTTTCTTGACTCCACCCACCCGGTCAACCAACCTAAGTGGCTGAATCATGGAGATCTGAATTTAATCGTAATCATAATCTCCAAACTTCAAAAGTGCTAATCTAAAGCTATGTGCCAAGCACCAGACTATTCACGAACGCTACGTCAAGACAAATGGGTTGTCCAGCAATGGGAAGAAATAATGGTATATGCAGGATAAAATGTGGCATATATTATGTGTACTATGCAGAATAACATGTACTAATGGGAGGGGGATAGAATAAAGGATAACACTCTTGCCTAAAGTGCTCACGGACCCAGTTCGATTCCCGTAAGCTCATGCCTTCATTCCCTAGGTGGCAGCAAAAGTACAATGAGCTTGCGCCTTGCATGGCTGCAACTTTGTTGATTTATGTCTTCTGTATAGTTTGTGTTCTTGTGAATTGTTTAATCGTCATAACATGTACATGTATAGCGCAGTGCGTTTGTCAGGCGCTTCGTTAAAGAATAAATATCATTATTATTATTACAATATCTAATATAATGTAACCTATAAAAATATAATACGTAGAATTCAATGACTCAATGAACCAGTCGGAAATGTACATACTTTCCCTGTACTCCCGAAAACAGCTCGGCAACCATGTTTTCCAATACTTCCAGTGAATCTGAAAAGCAATAAGGACTGACTGTCACAAAGCACACAACTGACATTCTTCAGAACAGTCTAAATAGTAAGGAAGTAAGTAATCTTTAGTAGCGCCAAGACAAACGCCAACACTTTACAACAGCATCGCACACAATAGCGGACAAAGTAGCATGAACTAATTAGAAAAAACCAATACAGTACTATCACAGCTTTTTTTACGAGGAAGCTTGGAAAGATGGGCTATTAAGCATTCCAGGTTCAATTGAAGTGGTTCTAACAAAAATTACACATCTCCGGAACAGCGTTAAAAGTCTAAATATGCAGTTATAACTATAGCTCTAAAGCAAACAGCATAAAACTTTACACATGCTTGAAAATAAAACTAACAGGTTTGACATCGGAGCAATCGTTAAAACCATCATCATTATTATTTGAATTAGGCCTACCATAATTTCATACGCTGTGCATAAAGTAAGGGAAGTCTGCAGATGTGGCCTGAGGATCTATTTTTCCAGCTGCTGTCCATTACCCAGCCATATAAATTGTGTTTTGGAAGGTGAACTTGTTGTTCCCTTTGCGTGCACTTCAAAGGCGCCACATTGTGCCTTTTTAGTGGTTGTGCCGACCACGTGGAATACCTTTCCTTCAGATCTGCATGTTCTTTTAGCTAGGGACTCTGCATGTACCTTTTACAAGCATCTGAAAAACTGTTCTTTATCGCCGGAGTTGGGCAGGGAGTACCTCTGAGCAGGTTATCTTGGAGGGGTGCTATATAAGTCTTCTAAACGAATGAATGAATGACTTGAAACTATGGACTATTGAAACTAAATAACCCCAAGTCATTTCACAAAAATGACTTGGTTACAAGGATGCTTGTAGCTCACTACAAAGAAAGGTTGAAAAGGTGTGAACAAACACTAGAGATAAGGAGCAGAGGCAACCTATCCAAAGCCTATAAAATTATCACTGGAAAGAATGGGAGAGGTTCTTTGAATTAGTACCAAACAAGGCTAATCGAGGACGTAGGTATAAATAATTTAAGAGACCGAAAAGAACACAATAGAGCAGACATTTTTCAGTGCAAGAATTGTGGACTTTGTGGACTGGTTTGAATGAAAGTACCGTTACAGTAGACACTATCACAACTTTTCAGAGGAAGCTTGGAAAGATGAGCTATTAAGCATTCCAGGTTCAATTTCAGTGATTCTAACAAAAATTACACATCTCCTGAACTACGACAGTAAAAATAACTTTGATGAGGATATAAGCCTGTGGGCTGCATGCCCGCATGTTGCATGCCAACAGTCCACATGCCCGCATGTTGGACTATAGATAATCGCATAGCCCAACCTTCATAACACAGAAATTTGAATCTACGTGACGGTTTAAAACAATTCTTAGTGCGTAGTGTGATAGCAGCACCTCATACTGAAATGAAATGAGTTAACATCCACGGGCCACATGTTGGACAGCACGGCAATACAGTGCGATAGCAGCATCCGCCTACTGAAATGAAATGAGTTAACATCCATGGGCCACATGTTGGACAGCACGGCAATACAGTGCGATAGCAGCATCCACCTACTGAAATGAAATGAGTCAACATCCATGGGCCACACGTTGGACAGCACGGCAATACAGTGCGATAGCAGCATCCGCCTACTGAAATGAAATGAGTTAACATCCATGGGCCACATGTTGGACAGCATGGCAATATAGTGCGACAGCAGCGCCACCTACACAGAAATTTTAATCTACGCGACGGTTTAAAACAATTCTTAGTGCGTAGTGCGATAGCAGTACCAACTACTGAAATGAAATGAGTCAACATCTGCAGGTCACATGTTAGACAGCATGGCAATATAGCGCAACAGCAGTGCCACCTACCGAAATGAAATAAATCTAGCTCATAGCATAAATGCAGAGGATCTTAGCAGTGCCACCCGCTGAAAGGAAATGAGCCTAATTAGCATTACATAAAAAGTTGACTTTGAACACTACTTCACTCCATCTATTATATTATTAATGTTCGACTTTGCCAACAAACCTTTGGAAAAGACAGCCAGTCTCATGTACTGGGCCTGGTAAAACTCTTTGCGGAAGTTGTTGAGCTCCAGGTGAACGTTGATGTTCTTCTCCTCTGGTGTCGTCTTGAGCGATGCGGAATTGCCTACGAAACAAACACATCATCATCATCATCAGTTCCTGACGCCAGCCATTTGACGGCGATTGGTACAAATAAATGATCACTATTGTCATCAGTCATTAGTGATATTCAAAGTGATCTTATGTCCACAATTATATCTTCTATCCAGCATAGTCTTGGTCTGCCTTTGTTTCGTTTCTTTCGAATCCTGCAAGTAGTGCATTGTGCATGATTTGGTCAACTGGAATTCTCACTAGACTCTACATGTGGAGTACGTGGAGTACAATACAATACAATACAATACAACGCAATACAACTGGGGCGCGGTGGTGTAGGGGTATGTTCGGTGCCTTGCAGCCGGAGGGTTGCGGGTTCGAATCCACCTCAAAAGCCGCCGCGTAGGGACCCTGGGCAAGTCCTTCACTCGCAATTGCTCATGCGCTTTGGCGTGAAACTCCGATTCAGTGTCTGCGCTGTAGTCGGGAGCGCCTCTGAGTAGAAATCTTGAAGGGGCGCTATAACAAGTGTTCAAATACAATACAATACAATGTCCAAACACACGTGTGAAGCAACAGACAAAGCACCTATTTAAGATGTCTAATTTATCAAAACCTTATATATATGAGCACCTAAATTACTAAATACCTACAGTAAATTACTGATACAAGCAGTTCCCTTCATGAGTATTATGAGTTCAATTACAGAAAATCTTTCTTAAAAACTACATATTTTCTATATATCTTCTACAGAAATTTTATTTCACCTAAACGAACAAAGTTAAAGTGCCCTTTAAGAAGTCAAACTCTAGTGTACCGTGTGTCACCCTTGGGGACGACCTTCCATAACCTCTCCGTCAAAAACCCGACACAGTGCTCTACAATTGACTGGTCCCATTGTTTCTTTTTATTTACTGTAATTATGTTACACCATTCCATGAATTAACTGACAACAACAGAGTCATAAATCCCCAAACTAAATAAATGGCATTAACCCTTTAACGACGAGCTGCCTATGGTTTCCCATACATTTTAGTACACACTCGTCGTTAAAAGGTTAAGCACTTATGCCAGATCCCTAAACAGTGAATACCTCATAAGAGAATCAGAAGAGTAGCTACCATATCACACAAACACACACATGCAAACACACACACTAACACAAACACCCACACACACATGCATAAAAATACATAAGATCTCACTTACCCCAAGTGAATTTCCCCATCGGATGCCCAGGCCTCGCAAACGAGGCAAGCAGCTGTTCAAACCGAAACTTCTCGGTATGAACTGTCATTGCCCATTCTGAATTGAGAAAATGAAGAAAATTTTGCACAAGTGTTAAAATTCACTCTACTCAATCAATCAGTATTTGTTTATTTTCAATAACAGAATGACAAAGATGCATTTCTGCTTACAAGTTAATATAGTTGTTTTGGTTACATCATCAGATCAATTCATATTGGATAATTAAAAGAAATGTAGGCCAGATTTGAAGTTAGTTAGGAACTTAGGATAGATTTTTGAAGAGGACTCTGGAGATATAATTTCGGATGTCCTTGCACAGGAGTGTAAAACTGCGAGTTCATGGTCGAAGGAAATAATGGTTTTGTCTGGTGGCGGGAAACAATCCTCGCAGAACGTGATCAGGGTTTGACATAAGGCCCGGAACAGAACTTCATCAGCCTCCACTGCCTTTACTTTCTTCAGGCAGAAATCCTCGGCGTTTCCGGCGGCTGACTAAATTAATTATCTATTTTGTTTCTTTCCTCAATGCTGGCATACCCCACCAGAGGCATACAGGGCGAGGGTGGTTGCGTATGCTATCTTGTGTAGTGCCTTGTCTGATAGACCATGTGCGCACTTACAACTGTCACCATGCTTTAATATTACACTTAAATGACCCATTTATTTTTACCTATATCAGCAATACTAACAACTTCAAGTCACTATGCTTAACTTTCAAATGGCACTTTAGAAAAGAGAGAAAACAAGAATGTGCTCATGTACCACGTAGTAGCGCTTTAGAAAATAGACAAAGCAAGAATGTGCTCATGTAGCAGAGAACAACATCAACACCTGGGCACACAATATGATAAATGACAAATGAATAAAATACCGGCGTGCACAAGGATTCGTTCTCGTTTCATGGAGTCCTTGTTGAGCAGAGGGCTAATGAAGAACTGGGCGAACCGTTCAAGAGCCCCTCTGAAATGGGTGTTCTGGATATCGAAGAAATAGACAGTCTAAAGCACAACGAAACATCACATTCAATTAACAAAGGCAACTACTCATTTCTTACATTTTATATTAAATTTATTATATTACGTTTAAGTGTTACATTATCTCTTTGAACAATAGTTCTGCGGTTTAGGATATTTTGTCTGCAGCACAAAGGTGATACTCTGCTTCATCTGATCCTGCCGTTTCCAATTCTTCTCAACCTAAATGACACCCCCTCCCCCTTAGCAGTTCCTCTGCCCCTCTTTCTGAACTCCCTGGCAACCAGATTTGGATCTCCAGTTGACAATCCTCTGGGTAACAACCCCTCTGACTTGAGGCAATGCTCGTGAATACGCTGGCACCCTGCGCTTAGTTTCGAATACATGGCGCTTTAGAAATTTTGAGTTTACAATTGCTGTTATGATTCAAAAACTGGACAGTCATTCATTGCAAGGGTTACATAGCTTGGGATTCAAACCCCCGACACAAAGGTCAATGAACAACTCACAACCAATCAGCCACCATTCTATCCACACAAGCCTTATGGCACAGCGCTTAAACCAGGCTGCATGTAAAAAGTCCACATTGAGCGCTAAAACTGCAGTTCATATTCGATGCATTCACCAGTATAGCACATTAACAGCTATGAAGAACAAAACATCATTTTGCATTACACAGAATGGCTTGCAAACCTGGAGCTTGTACAGGGCCGGATTAAGACTTCCGGGGGCCCTAAGCCAGGTTAAGACAAACAGGGCCCTAACCCCCAACCCAACTCCAAAGGAAAGCCAATTACCAAAGTACGGGTATCTGAAACTAAAGTTCTAAACGTACCTGTACATGATATGCTTTGTTTTTTCCCAATGCAATATACAGTAGGCCTGTACAGACTGTGAGTTTGAGTATGTGACTAGGGTCAGTATTCAGTAAGGCAATAGTACCCAAACCTTACTAGCACTGAAAAACGTTTCACGGTAAAGCACTAAATTATCTAAAATTATACAAAATCAGGAATTTTTACAATTTCTCAAGATTTTGGGCACCCAAAAGCGTTGTGAAACTTGTGGGGCTCTAAGCCATGGCTTAGTTGGCTTATGCCTTAATCTGGCACTGATTTTGTAAATAAGTCAACACTGTGCCTAGTTCTTGTGATGCTAAGCTGCTAGAACTGTCTAAACAGGCCTGTGCAGTGTCTGAAATACTCAGAAATGTCAACTCAACTGCCCACTCTTCCTCAAACTGACCAACTGTAACTGAACTGGTAAGTAAAATTACAGGTACTAGAATGAACTCATGTGCAGTTGACTTTCAAGAGTCAATCTCTGTGAAAACAATCATGCTACACCAGGGCCGTAAATCCTGGGAAGGGAAGGGTGGGAATTCCATCCCCACTTTTAAGCTTGGGGAGGGAACGTAAAGGAATTCCCTCCCCACAAATTTTTCTAAGAGCTGTATCATAAATATTATGGCAGTCCGAATTAACTAAATGCAGCAGCGCAAGCAAATAAAAAAATTTCAGTAGTGGGAATCAGTCATTAGCCACTAGTGGCAGTTTGGAATATTGTTTTGCTCAATGCATTAATTAAATAATTATGATTCTAACGCAATGTTGTTACATGGGCTTCTTAAGGGAAGTAAACACACTTTCGAAGGGGCGGTTTCCCTCCACACATGTTGAAACAGATTTACGGCCAGGCTGTACTACACACTACACACAAGTCAGCTGCACACTCAACAAAAATGCCAATTGCACACTTTGTGTCTAGAGGAAAACACACTATTTTGGGCCTTGAGTCTACGTTATTCAAAAATATGACAGAGAGAAAAATCAATCACTAACTTTTGATTTCAACTTACAGAACCTGACGTGCCATACAAACAAAACCCCACTACTGTCCATACTCTGACAGTGCCAGTCCCAAGCCTGCAGAAAGGAGGAGGGTGATGTTATTAATCTACGTCATGACTCAGCGTCGTTAAACAGAAACTAACCAGCCAATCATAGAAACAAAGATTCTGACCCTTTCCATATGTGTATGAGCGTTATTCGATCCTCCGTGCGCCTTTATGAACTTGTCGAAGTCGTTCTCCTCGGGAAATCTGGTACTACCCATAAAAACCACTGCAAAACAGCAACAAAAACTGACTTACAACTCTGTTGGGTTAGCTTGTGGTCAGACTTGGGTAAAACTCCATTTTAGCGTAGTTTTTCTTCCTTTTTTCCAATAAGAAGCAATAGCGTATTTTATTATAATGGATGGTCAACTCCATTTTAGCGTATTTAATTATTTCAAAGATTTTAATGCTAACTGATTTTAATCTAACTTCTATTTATGCAAAGAATTATTTTCATCAATCCAATAACTATTTATGCAAAGAATTATTTTTCATCAATCCAACTTCTATTTACACAAAGAATTATTTTCATCAATCCAAATTATTGTTTCTTAGGTTTTATATTGTTTGAATAAAATACATTAAAATGGAGTTGACAATAGGCCTTCATGGGAATAATAAAATATGCTAAAATGGAGTTGAATTTACATGGGAATAATAAAATATGTTAAAATGGAGTTGAATTTACATGGGAATAATAAAATATGCTAAAATTGAGTTGAATTTACATGCGAATAATAAAATACACTCAAATGGAGTTGAATTTACATGGGAATAATAAAATACACTCAAATGGAGTTGAATTTACATGGGAATAATAAAATACACTCAAATGGAGTTGAATTTACATGGGAATAATAAAATACACTAAAATGGAGTTGAATTTACATGGGAATAATAAAATACGCTATAATGGAGTTTTACCAAGACTTGTAGGGTCAGTCTTAGTATGCCGTAGCCTTGCTAAAACACTAATTGACAACGTGAATAATTCAGGTACAACATAGTCAAGGATCCCTAAGTGTGATTATGTACACATATGATCCATGGATGAAAAACTCTCACATGTATTTATGCAAGAAAAACTAACACATGAGTAACGTCATGTGCCATGTTACAGCGCTGTAGAAATTGTCTCATTCATTCAGCATATGACCACCGTCCTTAACATGCATCCTGTGTTACAACGAGGGTGCATTGTATCTCTCTAACAACCTATCATCTAAAGATTTCTACAAATACAATCCAATACAATACAAAACGAAAGCAACATTGTCACAAAATATGATGCATTAGTAAACGATTACTTCAAAGCAAAACCTCACGCATACATAGTCTGCAGAAACCATGCAGAGTCCAGAGCCAGATTATTCACTGCAACTTCACTTTGACAAGTCTCTAATCTAATCTAATCTAATCTAATCTAATCTAATCTAATATAATCCATTGACTTCTATAGCATCCGGAGGGTTGCGGGTTCGAATCCACCTCAAGCCACCGCGTAGGGACCCTGGGCAAGTCCTTCACTCGCAATTGCTCATGCACTTCGGCGTGAAACTCCGATTCAGTGTCCGCACTGTAGTCGGGAGCGCCTCTGAGTAGAAATCTTGAAGGGGCGCTATAACAAGTGCTCATACATACATTATCATAACGGCTAACACATCAACTGCTGGTCACTTAGCTGTGGGGGTACACCAGTATGGAGGAGTGGCCATCAAGGCCTTTGAACGATATACCAATAAATTTTTCAGACTTCACTTGTTGACTGTCTCAACCAAAAGTTTACTGTGCTTGACCTGGTCTTCTGGCTTTGATTGTTTTCAAGATAATAAGTAGCACACACCAGTTTGTCATAAGGATAGCAGCCTAGGGTGGCATTCTCTTCTAAAACAATAGGCACAGTAGCTAGTAACCAAAAAAGTTAATGGATAAGTTGGTCCACAAGCAGGATGTGCTTTCTAAAATAAGAAAAATGAGATTAATACAGTTTTTTTTCAAATGTTGGTGTTGTTTTGTAACTTACTATGCTCGAGAAAATGCGCAAGTCCCGGCACGGAATCAGGCTCCGAAAAGCTACCGATGCCGACGCACAAACCCGCGGCAGACTGCAACAAAGAAACAAGCAAGTAAGAAATCAAGCAAGTAAGCAAGCAAGTGCATAGCCTTAATGCAAGTCAAACCAATGCTCACAGTTTGAAAAGAGACAGCTATGTAAAATGTTACTGTCGTTGGATCATGAAACGGCCCATCCGTTACTAGCTGCTATGCGCTTCTCACCATCACTTCATGATGGTACTGTTTCAAGATGGCGTGCACTGGCAGCTGATACTGCATAAGGTTGACTCAGCCTTCCACTCCCTAGGGACGATGAGCAGCAGTAGGACGGATCGATGCCTAACAAGCTACCATACAGTTCTAAAATAGACACTTACTTAACTTGTTATCATGTGTTCCTAAGTATTTCATGTAATCATACTGCAGTTTGTCAGTTTGAATTGAATAAATGAATATTATTATTATTGCAAAGTTTACATATTCGAGGCATAGTGCCCAATAAGACAGTATCCCCGATATTCTGTCAACATTGGCGACAGATGGAAACTTTATGGTCCAATTCTGAAGGCTCACAGGAGCCACACATCCATAAAGACCCTGCAGAAAGGGAAATGAAATCTTATGGCCCTACATACAACATTTATTGCACTATGATAACAGAACCCATTGACTGATAGCATGATCACCACTGCATGGTGTCACTCTGAAAAAGGAATTTTAAAACAATTTTTCCAGCACATATAATTTACTAGGGTGACTTTGTTGATAATCCCACAGCCAAAAAACACAGTGGCAGTTGCTTTGGTGGTGGTGGTGATGGAATGATGGTGCTGGTGATAGCAGATGGAAGTGGTGGGCTGGAAGTGGTAGTGGTGTATGGGTGGAGGTCATGATCAAAATGATAAAGATTGGCATGAACACCAAATGACAACTGAAAACAAAGGCTAAGTGTCAATGGTCCAATGGTGTTTTTGGCTTTATCAATGGCACCCGTGGTTAGAAGCACTGAGCTAGATGGTGCTAACACAACAGAAATGTACACGTAATTTTTCTACTCTGGCAATCTGGCATGGATTTGAAAACTCTTAAACCCAGGGTGACATTCTAGCATGCTAATCAAAAGACTATGGCATTTTTAGAAAATATAATTACATGCTGCCACTCACCGACCGTTATCTGCCTCAGGCTCCCCTACTTATCGCCCCACAGACTTTCCATTCCAAATTGCAGTATCACCTCTTCAAGAATTCCTACCCTAATCCTAGTGCAATCAAGTCTTTTTACTTTAGCCATGGCTGGTCTGGGAGCGCCTCGAATAGGTTTCTTGAAGGGGAGTCTTCCAGTGTTTCTGATCATCAATGAAACCCATCTTATCAGCTCCTCTCTGGCTTCGCCGGCAACAAAACTCGGACCTTCACTGGACATCAATCTCTGGACAACCCCTCTGATATGACGCAGTGCTCATGAATAAGCTGGTGCCCGGAGCTTAGCTTTAGAGTAGTGCTTAAGAAACTTGGAGTTCACAATTATGATTATATAAATCTCAAACAGTTAACCAGAAATAAGAACTGAAATACCAAGGATGCGTTATCATCTTTAGAACCGTCAGTGATGAGAAGAGCAGTTAGTCCATTCTTCAGACTAATCACCCTACACAACAAAAATTTAATAATATTTTAATAAATAATATACGATATATATATATTATAATAATTTAAAATAAATCACATATAGTAATATAATATTGTGTGGGTGCACAACAATGTAGTGGTTAGCGTGCTGGCCTTCCAACCGACGAGAGGTCATAGGTTCAAATCCCCGCCAGGGCAGAAATTTGTTTCAAGATTGCTGCCCCATCTGTGCCCGTAGCCAACTTAGCTATAATGAGTACACTGACTGTAGACTGTCGGTAGATAGATGAGACAGTGAGAGAGAGGACTCGCCACCACCCTCATAAGCCGAGGCTAAGAAAATGAAGTCACTAACACTTCATACCCATGGCTGCTTAAGGGACTGCTTTTCTTCTTCTATAACAAGACATATACCTCTAGTGCAATTCCATCTATGTTCCCTATACATCAGCGTTAGTTTGTCCTGAACAGCACAGCTCAAATCATCACCATCCTGCCAGAGTTTTTGCATAGATCTTTCAAACAAGGTCACACAGAAATGCGGATAGAAGATGCAGTTAGTCAGTCACCAGGTCAAGAGCTTTTAGATATCCAAGCGTTTGAAAGCCAGTGAGAAATAATGAGTTTTGACACATTTCTTACAAGAAAGAAAGAGTTCAAGCTTTGGACAAACATCGGTAGACGCTTCCATACAGCAGCAACAAAAATACACAATAGCCCATGACAGTGTTACATTGAGGATCAACCCATACCAGAACATCCAGATACTATAAGCTCAAAGTCTCTACCCCTATAACTAGCGAAGAGATTAAAACGGTCTTTCCGACGAGGGCAGAATATTCACAGCGGCTTTACAAACAAGAAAATGTGGCTAAAATATTATATTGGCAACCAACTTATAACTCTTGCAATCGTTTGGCGACTTGTCAACCGGTATATCGCTGGCATCCATGACAGAGTAGGATGGACCGAATCCAATCGGCCGACACACAGGGTATAGGCTAAACACACGTCGCTACGCCAGTCTCCGACGTTTGTCTTCAAACGGACTAAATATTATTCATAGGACTAATAGGTCTGCCTAACTTCTTTCAATGGTAGTCACTTATCATGAACAATTGCTAATTTGACAGAAATTTCTTTTAATTTAAGGAAGAATTTATCAGAGTAACTTCTGAACTAAGCCTCACTGACGTCACTACCAGCTGTTCATTCCAGTGGCGCTTTAGAAGTTGGAGTTTAGATTACGATTGTGCTGTCTAGCGCCATCTAGGTATTGATTGTTATATTGGCACTTTTGTTCCGCGTTCCTTTCAACCTGATCTGTAATGGACACGCCATGGATCGTGGATACGCTTCTAGAAACATGCTGTATTGAGTTCTATTAGAAGTCGATCGATTGCCCGCTGTAGTTTGCGGATGGCAGGTATGCAGATAGTGCAGACGGATGATAAAGCAAAAGTGAAACTCCTTGAACAATATATCGTCTAGCTCTCGTTGCAAGCAACCACATGGACAACGATTCGAAACCAGCGCTACTCTCGGTTGCCATTTAATTTGTCAAGCGTCAGCGGAAGCCTAAACTAGGTCACGCTATTTATAACTTGTATTCTATTGGTCGCATTGTACCCTATCACAGTATGGTCTATGAATACCCCCCCCCTCCCGCGTAGTTGCTGAAAGGAGATATTTCTTACATTATGGCCAGGGATGGGCAAATTACACAGTGAAATGTAATTGAATTACAAATTACAAATTACTTGAGAAAATGTAATTGAATTACAAATTACAAATTACTTTAGAAATTTTTGGGAAATTACAAATTACAAATTACGTAATTTCAATTACATCAAATTACAAATTAGATGCATAGGGGCCGTTCACATATTATATAATGCTCAAGGGGTAGGTGGGTGGGTTCCTGTTTTGTTAGCGTTATAGGTTTATGGTGGGTGGGGTAGGTTCAAGGTTTCGTTATATAACAAACTTTTTCAGCTTATGCTATTTTGCTTGTTTGTCTGACCATTGGACTTTCACTGTAATATTTTAATAAATATTCTTCATTACTAATTGTGTTTTAGCTACTTACTCACTCAGTGCTTTGCATAATATGGGATGTAGCTAGCTGGTAGGTAGCAGCGCTCTATTTCAAACTATTCGAGGGTGGCCATATTGTTCATTTAGGACGCATTCTCAATCAAGAAATCAATAAATTTCGTTTAATATTCAAAGTATCACACTGACAGGTCGCAACTTGTGACAAGTATAAGGTAACAAAATTGTCTTTAATAGCTCTGAGAGTTAGCCATGAATTAATTGGTTATTATACCATTGACTCAGTTCTGACAGCTACAAGTTGAAAATAAGATAATTAGAATAGTGGTGTTGTAAGTTAAAGTGCTATTAACTAACATTGTATTGTTATAAATCCTCGACAATATCAACTTGACAGTATGATAATAATAATAATGAAAGTTTCCAGTTGTGTAATACAATAAGGTCCACTGTATGTCTTTGAATGTGCTTATAGACTGGGGGGTAGGGGGGTAGGAAGCATATCTGTTATATAATATAGGGGTGGGGGGGTCACAGCTGCTGTTATGTAACGTTATTAGGGGTGGGGGTAGGCAAAAAATTGAGATTTTTTGCGTTATATAATATGTGAACGGCCCCATAGTTGGGATCAAGAAATTCAGTCAGGAAACACATGCTTTATTTCCACTGTTCATTTATATTGGAGTGTTTGAAACTGTTTATTTAATATTCTCTAAGAAGTAGCAACTGTTCGAAGAGGTTATCCGATAATTGGCATCTGTTTGACCTTATATGCTTGCAAAACTATAATGAGTTTGCGTACCAGAGCAGATGAAGAAAGTGCAGAATTAAATTATATAAATAATATCTTTAATTGCAGATGTCTGGTCTACTAAACACAGAAGTTAGGCCTACATGGGAGTAACATGTCACTGGATCGATGCATGTGCATTTGAGTGACGCTCAGTTACCTTAGCATGCAGACGTTTTGTTGGATCACACACGTGTGATGGAGTAGCGCAACTCATCTATGTAATACATTATGATCTCGGTCTGACACATGACAAAATTGTTGCTACTACTTCTGACAATGGCTCCAATTTTGTTAAAGCATTCAGAGTTCAGTGTTACTATTTTTCATTCCAGAAATACTATAGTGAAGGTGATCAAGATAAGGATCGAAAAGATGCTTTCAAAACTGGTCTGGTTGTGGAGTCTCTGGTTCTAGTTTTTCAAAGTAATTTGATTTTACGGATGTAATTTGAAATTACAAATTACATGAAAAAAATGTAATTCAATTACAAATTACAAATTACATTGATCCAGAGCAACAAATTACAAATTACCAATTACAATTGTAATTCAAATTACGTAATTTCAATTACACCAATTAAATTACTTCCCATCCCTGATTATGGCTGAAAGACGTCACTCGGTGTGGAAAGAAAGAAGAATTCGGCGCGCAAACCGGAACTTTGGAAATCGTTCTTCTTAGAACGAAACAGTTTTCCAACTTCAGTCACCGCACATCTTATGCTACATTTCTGCGTTTTTGTCAGATTGTTTTTGTCAATAAACGAATAGGCCTATATATATATATATATTTAAATCAAAATTAAAAACTTAGGCCTATCTATTCACATATTGCACTATGACTAGGAATGTAGCGAAACGCGCTCTCGTGCAAGGCCTGTCTTGTTAATATAAAGCGCACTATTAATTTTCATTTGTATTGTCTTGTAATCGGGAGCATGCACAGTCCATAGGCCTAGATCTATCATCAATGTAATGCGGGTGCATGTTACGTGTTCTGGCGGGTCAGTAAGCAAGCAAACAGTGTAAGTAAGCATTAGTAAACATTGTGAATTATATCAATATAATCGCTAGTGCTTCCTTAAACTTTTTGATTTCACAGAAATTTGAAGTGAGACTGAGACTTGCACCCGACGTTTAGCAAATAGGCCCTATAGCAATAAAACTCGGCTCAGAAGCCCACGCACGGTTCACCACACCGTTTGCACCTGTGTTAAAAACGGCCCTGAGTGCAGGATTAAAGCGGTGTAAACGATAGCCAGACGGTATAGGCTACGCTGGAGAATACACTGTAAACAGATTATTGTTGAAAATAAAACAGTAGACAGGAAAGGAGTCATTTTTTTATCATTCAATTAATCGGAATTTTTATGACGATGCAGCGCTCGTTAAATATACATGTATACGTTCCTGAAAGCACTGTGCTGAAAGGCTCTGGTAATCTTCGCTTAGCTTTCAAGGAGCGTTTTAGATAATATGGAGTTTACGAGCGTCTCTGAGTAGAGACGTTGAAGGGCGCTATACAAATGCCACTATATAAATTTGTGAAGCGTATAGTCACGAAATCGAGACGCAGGTGAAAACCACGAAACGTCACAAGAAACGAGAACAGAAACCACATGCATGTTAGCAACGCCACCACCGGTTAATAGTAATAATAATAATAATAATAATAATAATAATAATAATAATAATAATAAATTAATAATAATAATAATAATATTCTTTGTTTAATTTCAAACTGACACAAACGCAGCAAATCAGTATGAACGGATGATCACAAGTTATTACAGGAGTCGAATTTAACTGTATACGGCAGCCATGCAAGGCGCCCATCACGTCCTACATCTCATTTTACAAACGCGTCATCTCGCAAGTGATTGGCTGAGTGGACCTTTGGGAGGGTGCGGGAGCTTCCTACTGCTCTTCACGCCAATGATGTTACCACTACACTATGGTACCGGTAAAAATTTCTAGGTTAATATACAATACAGTACAACTGCCTTTGATATCGCCCTTCTTCCTAAGGTGGCCCAAGCTCAGAACTGCACACGCCTCTGCGGCGCAGAAGCAATTATAACTATTGCAGAGCAATTGTGCGCGAAGGACTTGCTCAAGGTCCCTATGCGGTACCAGTGCATATTTTAACGGATTTGGACTACTGGGACAAAGTCTGCCACGACTGTACTTTCAATGTAAACTAACATTATTACTACCTGGCGACAAATCACCAAAACTACCGTGACAAACCCTAAAACTACTGGGGCAAATCCTAAAACCACTGGGACATTTGTCCCAGTAGTTATACAGTTAAAATATGCACTGCCCTATACACAGTTAAACCGCCCCAGTGGAGGGTCGAACCCGTACACTCTGCGTTACAAGTCAACCCCTCTAACCAGTCGGCCATCGTGCCCCTGAAACCTTCGTTCCGGTTCTTTTTAGTTTAGGATGGGATCACTGGATGTACCGTACATAATATATATTTTTGCTGTACGCTTATTTGCATTAGGCCTAAAAGACAGAATTCAGCAAGTAGAAGGTAAGAATGAAGCACGTGCAATCATGATATACACGACAAAAAAATGTTAATAATAAATAAATAAAAATAAGGTCTACAAGATGGCTTTACTTTCTACTCCGCCCTTGTGGTGGGGTGTGGGCGGCAAATTATTGTGAAATCTTACCCATACAGCAGGTGAATTGATCCCACGGTGGTCTCCATGGATCGTCACTAGTTACCACTATATGTCAGATATATGGGGCACACTATGTTCTCAAAACAAATGTCCATTAGGAATTCGGACACACTCAACGTCATGGCCTCTTTATACGGGATGACCATGACAACGTCATCGCAGAAGGAAACTCTTGTCGTACTCTCCCAACCACACCCGTGAACTTTTTCGACTAGGATTTGTCACCACCAAACCCGTCAAACGACATTAAAATGTCGGTGAAATCTGCTTGCCTTCCACTCACGTCTCCCAAATTAGATGTTCGTAATATGTGTGAATGTGTCATGAACCGACTATAAACAGACAATTAATTTCTTTGAAAAACTACACTTAAAGATCAGATCTCATTTGAATCTGCTCAATGCAAACTTTCCTTCCTTATTTACTGATGATAAGGACAGTTTCGGATCATCTGATTCGCCGACTGGAACGATACCGTAATCGGGGCATGACCATCGACGTATATTGTCTCTCCTTCCGTTTGTTACGTCACTGCTCTTTCTGTGACGATCGCTGTCTCCACCCCCGGATTTAGACATGGGTTACACGGGCGCCAGCCCGGGTCCCCCACCACTCGGGGGCCCACCAGTTGCAATTTTAGTTTTTGTCCCTTCACTGCGTGTGCTATCTGATTTAGGAAGAGATTCTAAGAGTGACTATAGTGACTGGATCTGAATCAGTGAGTGGTAGGCTTCTGAATGACAACTGTTCTAAATAATGATAATTTTGAACTATCCCGTTAGAGTCGTTAATATATAATTCACGAGTAGAGCTTTAAGCGTGACATGTTCAGCTGTTGACAGATTATCTTACTTTTAACTCAAGCTCAGGTCGTCAACACTGTAAGAGATATCTTCCAGGTCTCGGTCCGCATGCAAGAGACAGCGAACGGATCGAGAACCCGTGCCCAAGCCTGCAGCGTCCTGGATTCCACCCCTCCACGACCATCCTGTTGCGGGGACAGTGAGCAGACAGTGGGTATACTGTCTTAGCTAGGCCTACAGAGTCCTTCCGCTTTTGACCTCGAATGATCCAAACTGCAGTACTGAACATATAGCAGTGAACAACTGTAAGCTGTCATTTCTGTGTGCTGGTAGTGGCTTTGAGACACGCAGTCCTATAGGATTATACCTTTGTGTGTGCATTGTAGGCTATCAGTCCATACAACACAGTCTGTTTGCAAATCAGTATTACTTGGTATAATTTGTAGAGTCTTAGTAATTTCAACCGACAGACATGAACCGAATAGGATTAGGAGATCGACATAGGGCACTGATCGGTCTAGTGCCTCTCAAAAACGCAAGTTAAGTAAAGAAAAAGTATCTCAAAATGAGAAAGTAAGCTTACTTGCGAAGACACCTAGTATTACTGCTTTCCTTCAAGCAACAGCTATAAGTACTGCTGCTGTCATTGTAGATGATGGTCAAAATGCAGGCTCATCTGACACTGGTGATGCTGTAGTTGTCGAACAACCGCCAGTTCAACAACGTTCTCTTTCGACCTGGTCTGTGGCAGAAATTCTGTTGCTGTAGATAATAGACCTGATTGTGTTAACAACGATATGAAAATCGAAAACGCGCTAGCAGGTGATATAGTAAGAGGATATTGGATTATGGCCTGAACATCTAACACAGGAGGTCATCTATCAATGACTATCATTTGCAAAAATGGTTCCACCAGTCTTCAGCACAGTAGCACTGTAACCGTATTGTGCTGATGCATCAACCGGTGTATCAAAGTTTCGGATTGACAATTTTCTACATATTTTCATAGATCAATAATATTGTCAATCGAGTTTACAAAAAGGCTAGCATCATACGAGCTGCTCTGCTCAAGGTTTGGTTTCCTATATCTAAGATTGAATCATGTAACTCGACGAAAAACCTTGTAGCAATAGGCCTATAGGCTATATGGTGGTGACCTCGATAAAAGCCTTGGCAATGAGCTCATGCAGTTTTCTTATTTTGTCAAAATGTTTAAAGACGAGACAGGTAGCGCATAAGTCAGGAGCAGTTCGTGTTACTAATACTTGACAAAGGTGTTGAAATTTCATTTCCAAATGTGGAAATTATGCTAATGTACTTAGTGCTCATGGTCACAACTGTAGTGCTGAACGTTCATTTTATAAGAAGAAGAAATTTAAGAACAGGAATGACACATGAGAGACTTAGCCACCTTGCACTATTGAGCATAGAGAGTGATATTCTACACCAAGTGGATTTTAATCAGTTTATTGATGACTGCAAATAGAAAAGTGCGCACAGTCCAGAGTGTGCCTATAAAAATTTAGACTTAACTGTAGGCCTAACTGAGCTAATTAACTGACTCAAACTATCTGTTTTATCACTATTTTTATTTTCTTTGTTTGTTTGTCTGTATTATGCATGCTTCTATTAAAAACTGGATAGGAAGCTTAAAGCTTATCCTTTTGTATTGTATTTGAGAAATTATTTAATACCTATTCATCTACTAGAAGAGACTTTATTTATCATCAAAATGACCTTCTAAATTTAGATTTGTTTCTATGAATTTGTTAAATTACCTAACAATAAGTCAACAAGTCTTTAGAACCTTTGCCTGTATGACTCAGTATGATTCTGTGTGTTATAACTGTTGAAATGGTGTTGTCCCTGTCGGAAACAGCGCATCAAAAAGCACAGAATCCATTGCAAAAAGGGCCCCACCATGCTGGGCGTCCATTGGTCCCATGCACCACCCTAAATCCTTCTGTTTGTTACGTCACTGCTCTTTCTTTGACAATCGCTGTCTCTCTTTCTGTTTGTTACGTCACTGTATGCTCTCTTTCTTTAACAATCGCTGTCTATCCTTCTGTTTGTTACGTCACTGCTCTTTCTTTGACAATCGCTGTCTCTCCTTCTGTTTGTTACGTCACTGTTCTTTCTATGACAATCGTTGTCTCTCCTTCTGTTTGTTACGTCACTGTTCTTTCTATGACAATCGTTGTCTCTCCTTCTTTGTTGTCAGTACGTCTCCTTCTGTTTCTTACGTCACTACTCTCTTTCTTTAACAATCGCTGTCTCTCCTTCTGTTTGTTACGTCACTGCTCTCTCTCTTTCTTTGACAATCGCTGTCTCTCCTTCTGTTTGTTACGTCACTGCTCCCTTTCTTTGAAAATCGCTCTCTCTCCTGCTGTTTGTTACGTCACTGTTCTTTCTATGACAATCGTTGTCTCTCCTTCTCTTTGTTACGTCAGTGCTCTCTCTCCTTCTGTTTCTTACGTCACTACTCTCTTTCCTTAACAATCGCTGTCTCTCCTTCTGTTTGTTACATCACTGCTCTCTCTCTCTTTTTGACAATCGCTGTCTATCCTTTTGTTTGTTACGTCACTGCTCTCTCTCTTTCTTTGACAATCGCTGTCTCTCCTTCTGTTTGTTACGTCACTGCTCTCTCTCTTTGACAATCGCTGTCTCTCCTTCTGTTTGTTACGTCACTGCTATCTTTCTTTGACAATCGCTCTCTCCTTCTGCTTGTTGCATCATTACACTCTTTCTTTGACAAGCGCTATCTCTCCTTCTGTTTGTTACGTCACTGGTCTTTCTTTGACAATCGCTGTCTCTCCTTCTGTTTGTTACGTCACTGCTCTCTTTCTATGACAATCGCTGTCTCTCATTCTGTTTGTTACGTCACTGCTCTCTCTCTTTGACAATCGCTGTCTCGCCTTCTGTTTGTTACGTCACTGCTCTCGTTCTTTGACAATCGCTGTCTCTCCTTCTGTTTGTTACGTCACTGATCTCGTTCTTTGACAATCGCTGTCTCTCCTTCTGTTTGTTACGTCACTGCTCTCTCTCTTTGACAATCGCTGTCTCTCCTTCTGTTTGTTACGTCACTACTCTCTTTCTTTAACAATCGCTGTCTCTCCTTCTGTTTGTTACGTCACTGCTCTCTCTCTTTGACAATCGCTGTCTGTCTTTCTGTTTGTTACGTCACTGCTCTCTTTCTTTGACAATAGCTGTCTCTCCTTCTGTTTGTTACTTCACTGCTCTCTTTCTTTGACAATAGCTCTCCTTCTGCTTGTTGCATCATTACTCTCTTTCTTTGACAATTGCTGTCTCTCCTTCTGCTTGTTACGTCACTGCTCTCTTTCTATGACAATCGCTGTCTCTTATTCTGTTTGTAACGTCACTGCTCTCTCTCTCTTTGACAATCGCTGTCTCTCCTTCTATTTGTTATGTCACTGTTCTCTTTCTTTGACAATCGCTGTCTCTCCTTCTGTTTGTTACGTCCTGCTCTCTTTTTTGACAATAGCTGTCTCTCCATCTGTTTGTTACGTCATTGCTCTCATTCTTTGACAATCGCTGTGTCTCCTTCTGTTTGTTACGTCATTGCTCTCCTTCTTTGACAATCGCTGTCTCTCCTGCTGTTTGTTACGTCACTGCTCTCTCTTTGACAATCGCTGTCTCTCCTTCTGTTACGTCACTGCTCTCGTTCATTGACAATCGCTGTCTCGCCTTCTGTTTGTTACGTCACTGCTATCGTTCTTTGACAATCGCTGTCTCTCCTTCTGTTCGTTACGTCACTGCTCTCGTTCTTTGACAATCGCTGTCTCGCCTTCTGTTTGTTACGTCACAGATCTCCCTCTTTGACAATCGCTGTCTCTCCTTCTGTTTGTTACGTCACTGCTCTCTTTCTTTAACAATAGCAGTCTCTCCTTCTGTTACATCACTGCTCTCGTTCTTTGACAATCGCTGTCTCGCCTTCTGTTTGTTACGTCACTGCTCTCTCGTTCTTTGACAATCGCTGTCTCTCCTTCTGTTTGTTACGTCACTGCTCTCTTTCTTAGACAATCGCTGTCTCTCCTTCTGTTTGTTAGGTCACTGCTCTCTTTCTTTGACAATGGCTGTCTCTCCATCTGTTTGTTACGTCATTGCTCCCTTTCTTTGACAATTGCTGTCTCTCCTGCTGTTTGTTACGTCACTGCTCTTTCTCTGACAATAGCTGTCTCTCCTTCTATTTGTTACGTCACTGCTCACTTTCTTTGACAATAGTGTCTCTTCTTCTGTTTGTTACGTCACTGCTCTCCTTCTTTGACAATAGCTGTCTCTTCTTCTGTTTGTTACGTCACTGCTCTCTTTCTTTGACAATAGCTGTCTCTCCTTCTATTGGTTACGTCACTGCTCTCTTTCTTTGACAATAGCTGTCTCTTCGTCTGTTTGTTACGTCACTGCTCTCTCTCTCTCTTTGACAATCGCTGTCTCTCCTTCTATTTGTTACGTCACTGTTCTCTTTCTTTGACAATCGCTGTCTCTCCTTCTGTTCGTTACGTCACTGCTCTCGTTCTTTGACAATCGCTGTCTCGCCTTCTGTTTGTTACGTCACTGCTCTCTCGTTCTTTGACAATCGCTGCCTCTCCTTCTGTTTGTTACGTCACTGCTCTCTTTCTTAGACAATCGCTGTCTCTCCTTCTGTTTGTTAGGTCACTGCTCTCTTTCTTTGACAATGGCTGTCTCTCCATCTGTTTGTTACGTCATTGCTCCCTTTCTTTGACAATTGCTGTATCTCCTGCTGTTTGTTACGTCACTGCTCTTTCTCTGACAATAGCTGTCTCTCCTTCTATTTGTTACGTCACTGCTCACTTTCTTTGACAATAGTGTCTCTTCTTCTGTTTGTTACGTCACTGCTCTCCTTCTTTGACAATAGCTGTCTCTTCTTCTGTTTGTTACGTCACTGCTCTCTTTCTTTGACAATAGCTGTCTCTCCTTCTATTGGTTACGTCACTGCTCTCTTTCTTTGACAATAGCTGTCTCTTCGTCTGTTTGTTACGTCACTGCTCTCTCTCTTTCTTTGACAATCGCTGTCTCTCCTTCTATTTGTTACGTCACTGTTCTCTTTCTTTGACAATCCCTGTCTCTCCTTCTGTTTCTTACGTCACTGCTCACTCTCTTTCTTTGACAATCGCTGTCTATATCATTTTGTTTGTTACGTCACTGCTCTCTCTCTTTCTTTGACAATCGCTGTCTGTCCTTCTGTTTGTTACGTCACTGCTCTCTCTCTTTGACAATCGCCGTCTCCCCTTCTGTTTGTTACTTCACTGCTATCTTTCTTTGACAATCGCTGTCTCCTTCTGCTTGTTGCATCATTACACTCTTTCTTTGACAAGCGCTATCTCTCCTTCTGTTTGTTACGTCACTGGTCTTTCTTTGACAATCGCTGTCTCTCCTTCTGTTTGTTACGTCACTGCTCTCTTTCTATGACAATTGCTGTCTCTCATTTTGTTTGTTACGTCACTGCTCTCTCTCTTTGACAATCGCTGTCTCGCCTTCTGTTTGTTACGTCACTGCTCTTGTTCTTTGACAATCGCATTCTCTCCTTCTGTTTGTTACGTCACTGATCCCGTTCTTTGACAATCGCTGTCTCACCTTCTGTTTGTTACGTCACTGCTCTCTCTCTTTGACAATCGCTGTCTCTCCTTCTGTTTCTTACGTCACTACTCTCTTTCTTTAACAATCGCTGTCTCTTTTTCTGTTTGTTACGTAACTGCTCTCTCTCTTTGACAATCGCTGTCTCTCCTTCTGTTTGTTACGTCACTGCTCTCTTTCTTTGACAATAGCTGTCTCTCCTTCTGTTTGTTACTTCACTGCTCTCTTTCTTTGACAATCGCTCTCTCCTTCTGCTTGTTGCATCATTACTCTCTTTCTTTGACAAGCGCTGTCTCTCCTTCTGTTTGTTACGTCACTGTTCTTTCTTTGACAATCGCTGTCTCTCCTTCTGTTTGTTACGTCACTGCTCTCTTTCCTTGACAATCGCTGTCTCTCCTTCTGTTTGTTACGTCACTGCTCTTTATCTTTGACATCTTTGTCTCTCCTTCTGTTTGTTACGTCATTGCTCTCATTCTTTGACAATTGCTGTGTCTCCTTCTGTTTGTTACGTCACTGCTCACGTTCTTTGACAATCGCTGTCTCTCCTTCTGTAAGTTCTGTTTGTTACGTCACTGCTCTCTCTTTGACAATCGCTGTCTCTCCTTCTGTTACGTCACTGCTCTCGTTCATTGACAATCGCTGTCTCGCCTTCTGTTTGTTACGTCACTGCTCTCGTTCTTTGACAATCGCTGTCTCTCCTTCTGTTTGTTACGTCACTGCTCTCGTTCTTTGACAATCGCTGTCTCGCCTTCTGTTTGTTACGTCACTGATCTGTCTCTTTGACAATCGCTGTCTCTCCTTCTGTTTGTTACGTCACTGCTCTCTTTCTTTGACAATAGCTGTCTCTCCTTCTGTTACGTCACTGCTCTCGTTCTTTGACAATCGCTGTCTCGCCTTCTGTTTGTTACGTCACTGCTCTCTTTCTCTATTTGACAATCGCTGTCTCTCCTTCTGTTTGTTACGTCACTGCTCTCTTTCTTAGACAATCGCTGTCTCTCCTTCTGTTTGTTAGGTCACTGCTCTCTTTCTTTGACAATGGCTGTCTCTCCATCTGTTTGTTACGTCATTGCTCCCTTTCTTTGACAATTGCTGTCTCTCCTGCTGTTTGTTACGTCACTGCTCTTTCTCTGACAATAGCTGTCTCTCCTTCTATTTGTTACGTCACTGCTCACTTTCATTGACAATAGCTGTCTCTTCTTCTGTTTGTTACGTCACTGCTCTCTTTCTTTGACAATAGCTGTCTCTCCTTCTATTGGTTACGTCACTGCTCTCTTTCTTTGACAATAGCTGTCTCTTCGTCTGTTTGTTACGTCACTGCTCTCTCTCTCTCTTTGACAATCGCTGTCTCTCCTTCTATTTGTTACGTCACTGTTCTCTTTCTTTGACAATCGCTGTCTCTCCTTCTGATCGTTACGTCACTGCTCTCGTTCTTTGACAATCGCTGTCTCGCCTTCTGTTTGTTACGTCACAGATCTCCCTCTTTGACAATCGCTGTCTCTCCTTCTGTTTGTTACGTCACTGCTCTCTTTCTTTAACAATAGCAGTCTCTCCTTCTGTTACATCACTGCTCTCGTTCTTTGACAATCGCTGTCTCGCCTTCTGTTTGTTACGTCACTGCTCTCTCGTTCTTTGACAATAGCTGTCTCTCCTTCTATTTGTTACGTCACTGCTCACTTTCTTTGACAATAGTGTCTCTTCTTCTGTTTGTTACGTCACTGCTCTCCTTCTTTGACAATAGCTGTCTCTTCTTCTGTTTGTTACGTCACTGCTCTCTTTCTTTGACAATAGCTGTCTCTCCTTCTATTGGTTACGTCACTGCTCTCTTTCTTTGACAATAGCTGTCTCTTCGTCTGTTTGTTACGTCACTGCTCTCTCTCTCTCTTTGACAATCGCTGTCTCTCCTTCTATTTGTTACGTCACTGTTCTCTTTCTTTAACAATCGCTGTATCTCCTTCTGTTTGTTACGTCACTGCTCACTCTCTTTCTTTGACAATCGCTGTCTATATCCTTTTGTTTGTTGCGTCACTGCTCTCTCTCTTTCTTTGACAATCGCTGTCTGTCCTTCTGTTTGTTACGTCACTGCTCTCTCTCTTTGACAATCGCCGTCTCCCCTTCTGTTTGTTACTTCACTGCTATCTTTCTTTGACAATCGCTGTCTCCTTCTGCTTGTTGCATCATTACACTCTTTCTTTGACAAGCGCTATCTCTCCTTCTGTTTGTTACGTCACTGGTCTTTCTTTGACAATCGCTGTCTCTCCTTCTGTTTGTTACGTCACTGCTCTCTTTCTATGACAATCGCTGTCTCTCATTTTGTTTGTTACGTCACTGCTCTCTCTCATTGACAATCGCTGTCTCGCCTTCTGTTTGTTACGTCACTGCTCTTGTTCTTTGACAATCGCATTCTCTCCTTCTTTTTGTTACGTCACTGATCCCGTTCTTTGACAATCGCTGTCTCACCTTCTGTTTGTTACGTCACTGCTCTCTCGTTCTTTGACAATCGCTGTCTCTCCTTCTGTTTGTTACGTCACTGCTCTCTTTCTTAGACAATCGCTGTCTCTCCTTCTGTTTGTTAGGTCACTGCTCTCTTTCTTTGACAATGGCTGTCTCTCCATCTGTTTGTTACGTCATTGCTCCCTTTCTTTGACAATTGCTGTCTCTCCTGCTGTTTGTTACGTCACTGCTCTTTCTCTGACAATAGCTGTGTCTCCTTCTATTTGTTACGTCACTGCTCACTTTCTTTGACAATAGTGTCTCTTCTTCTGTTTGTTACGTCACTGCTCTCCTTCTTTGACAATAGCTGTCTCTTCTTCTGTTTGTTACGTCACTGCTCTCTTTCTTTGACAATAGCTGTCTCTCCTTCTATTGGTTACGTCACTGCTCTCTTTCTTTGACAATAGCTGTCTCTTCGTCTGTTTGTTACGTCACTGCTCTCTCTCTCTCTCTTTGACAATCGCTGTCTCTCCTTCTATTTGTTACGTCACTGTTCTCTTTCTTTGACAATCCCTGTCTCTCCTTCTGTTTCTTACGTCACTACTCTCTTTCTTTAACAATCGCTGTATCTCCTTCTGTTTGTTACGTCACTGCTCACTCTCTTTCTTTGACAATCGCTGTCTATATCCTTTTGTTTGTTACGTCACTGCTCTCTCTCTTTCTTTGACAATCGCTGTCTGTCCTTCTGTTTGTTACGTCACTGCTCTCTCTCTTTGACAATCGCTGTCTCGCCTTCTGT
The DNA here is from genome assembly GCA_020284085.1 of Aporrectodea caliginosa. NCBI lineage: Eukaryota > Metazoa > Annelida > Clitellata > Crassiclitellata > Lumbricidae > Aporrectodea > Aporrectodea caliginosa. The sequence continues at coordinate 1,801,347 of JACEVL010006450.1, forward strand.
TTGTTACGTCACTTCTCTCTCTCTCTCTTTGACAATCGCTGTCTCTCCTTCGATTTGTTACGTCACTGCTCTCTTTCTTTGACAATAGCTGTCTCTCCTTCTGTTTGTTACGTCACTGCTCTCTTTCTTTGACAATCGCTGTTTCTCTTTCTGTTTGTTACGTCACTGCTCTCCATCTTTGACAATCGCTGTCTCTCCATCTGTTTGTTACGTCATTGCTCTCTTTCTTTGACAATCGCTGTCTCTCGATTTGTTTGTTACGTAATTGCTCTCGTTCTTTGACAATGGCTGTCTCTCCAGCTTTTTGTTACGTCACTGCTCTCGTTCTTTGACAATCGCTGTCTCTCCTTCTGTTTGTTACGTCACTGCTCTCGTTCTTTGACAATCGCTGTCTCTCCTTCTGTTTGTTACGTCACTGCTCTCTCGTTCTTTGACAATCGCTGTCTCTCCTTCTGTTTGTTACGTCACTGCTCTCTTTCTTAGACAATCGCTGTCTCTCCTTCTGTTTGTTAGGTCACTGCTCTCTTTCTTTGACAATGGCTGTCTCTCCATCTGTTTGTTACGTCATTGCTCTCTTTCTTTGACAATCGCTGTCTCTCCTGCTGTTTGTTACGTCACTGCTCTTTCTCTGACAATAGCTGTCTCTCCTTCTATTTGTTACGTCACTGCTCTCTTTCTTTGACAATCGCTGTCTCTTCTTCTGTTTGTTACGTCACTGCTCTCCTTCTTTGACAATAGCTGTCTCTTCTTCTGTTTGTTACGTCACTGCTCTCTTTCTTTGACAATAGCTGTCTCTCCTTCTATTTGTTACGTCACTGCTCTCTTTCTTTGACAATAGCTGTCTCTTCGTCTGTTTGTTACGTCACTGCTCTCTCTCTTTGACAATCGCTGTCTCTCCTTCTATTTGTTACGTCACTGTTCTCTTTCTTTGACAATCGCTGTTTCTCCTTCTGTTTGTTAGGTCACTGCTCTCTTTCTTTGACAATGGCTGTCTCTCCATCTGTTTGTTACGTCATTGCTCTCTTTCTTTGAAAATCGCTCTCTCTCTCCTGCTGTTTGTTACGTCATTGCTCTTTCTCTGACAATAGCTGTCTCTCCTTCTATTTGTTACGTCACTGCTCTCTTTCTTTGACAATAGCTGTCTCTTCTTCTGTTTGTTACGTCACTGCTCTCTTTCTTTAACAATAGCTGTCTCTCCTTCTGTTTGTTACGTCACTGCTCTTTCCATGACAATCTATAGCTGTCTGACTGTCTCTCCATCTGTTTGTTACGTCACTGTTCTCGTTCTTTGACAATCGCTGTCTCTCCTTCTGTTTGTTACGTCACTGCTCTCGTTCTTTGACAATCGCTGTCTCACCTTCTGTTTGTTACGTCACTGCTCTCTCTGTCTTGGACAATCGCTGTCTCTCCATCTGTTTGTTACGTCACTGCTCTCTTTCTTTGACAATGGCTGTCTCTCCATCTGTTTGTTACGTCATTGCTCTCTTTCTTTGACAATCGCTGTCTCTCGATTTGTTTGTTATTTCATTGCTCTCTTTCTTTGACAATCGCTGTCTCTCCTGCTGTTTGTTACGTCACTGCTCTCGTTTTTTGACAATCGCTGTCTCTCCTTCTGTAAGTTCTGTTTGTTACGTCACTGCTCTCTCTTTGACAATCGCTGTCTCTTCTTCTGTTACGTCACTGTTCTCGTTCTTTGACAATAGCTGTCTCTTCTTCTGTTTGTTACGTCACTGCTCTCTCTCTTTGACAATCGCTGTCTCTCCTTCTGTTTGTTACGTCACTGTTCTCTTTCTTTGACAATGGCTGTCTGAGCCTGTCTCTCCATCTGTTTGTTACGTCATTGCTCTCTTTCTTTGAAAATTGCTCTCTCTCTCCTGCTGTTTGTTACGTCACTGCTCTTTCTCTGACAATAGCTGTCTCTTCTTCTATTTGTTACGTCACTGTTCTCTTTCTCTGACAATAGCTGTCTCTCCTTCTATTTGTTACGTCACTGCTATTTCTATGACAATAGCTGTCTCTCCTTCTGTTTGTTACGTCACTGCTCTTTCTATGACAATAGCTGTCTTTCCTTCTGTTTGTTACGTCACTGCTCTTTCTATGACAATAGCTGTCTTTCCTTCTGTTTGTTACGTCACTGGGTACTTGTCGGTTAATTCACTGCATTTCATTTCTCATGTACCTTGTCGGTTAATTCACCGCATTTCATTGTTGCGTCTACCTTGCCTGTTCATGCACCGGAATAAATTTTTACGCGTTTCTTTCCTTTTAAGTACCGTTTCGTCATTAGAAAACATGGACGACACTAACCCTAACCCTGACCCTAACCGACCCTCAGGCAACCTCAACATAACCGATATGGACTATAAAACTTAAAGTCGTGAGGGTCAGTTAGGGTCAGGGTTAGGGTTAGTGTCGTCATTAGAAAACATATATTAACTGTCGCGAAGACATTCCTGTACAGGGGTCTCGTCTTGTCGGTTAATTAAGCCCATTGAACCCACATGCACGAGAATAATTCTGAACGCTTTCCATACCATCCTGCAAGACATTGCTGTCTTTTGGCCACCAGCTTAATTGGGCTTGGAAGTACACACATGTGCATGGTACAAATGTTTCTTAACTTCGCTTCATGAAAATAGTTATAATGAAAAGATGTCTTTCTAGACCATCGTGCTGTGTTTTCGACAACAGTTTAATGCGGTGAATTAATTTTACGTGGGAATACATTAGCATGGGAAAAATGAAATGCGGTGAATTAACCGACAAGAACCCGTCACTGCTCTCTTTCTTTTACAATAGCTGTCTCTTCTTCTGTTTGTTACGTCACTGCTCTTTCCATGACAATCTATAGCTGTCTCTCGTTCTGTTTGTTACGTCACTGCTCTCTTTCTTTGACAATGGCTGTCTCTCCTTCTGTTTGTTACGTCACTGCTATCTTTTTTGACAATCGCTGTCTCTCCTTCTGTTTCTTACGTCATTGCTCTGTTTCTTTGACAGTCGCTGTCTCTCTTCTTTGTTACGTCACTGCTTTATTTCTTTGACAATAGCTGTCTCTCCTTCTGTTTGTTACGTCACTGTTCTCTCTTTGACAATCGATTGTTAAAGAAAGAGAATGTGTAGATAAGATTAGAACTATATGCATGTTATACATATTGGACTGTTAATGTTATAATTGAGGAAAGAGAATCAATATATATTTTGATATAGTAGGCTTCTCTGGAGACTGGATATGAAATAATATGTGATAATAGGGCCTACTCAATGCATCAGTTGACGGTCGCTATGCTATTATAATAAAGCGAACTATTTGTACACGCCAAATTCCACGGCCAATCTGGTAAAACGCCAATAGAAGAGAATACGAACCAGAAGACACGGAAACGACGTAGGCCTATACGGGGAAATTGAGTTCCAGCAGGAATAGACGAGCCTCGAGTTTCGCCGGAACGTCAGGAGCTGTCGTCAGTGTCGTGGTCTACACATTAGGCAGATTAAGACAGTCTGAAAACGTAAATGGGCATACCGAGAGAGTATAGAGTACTGTAGATGACTTACGTTATTATTGATCATTGATGATCTGAGGCATTTCCACTTGATGTAGGCTACAGCGACAGTTTTTTTGTAACCAGAGCATAGCCAGGGCAGTCGTACAAGTAACCAAAGCAGAGGTGATATTTATGCCCCCAATAAATTATCGGCAGGGCAAACATTCTGCCAACCATGCGGTAGGGCATCAACAAGAGCAAAGGCTTTTTACCATGGCATTTGCTCTGGCTTGCCCTGCTGTATTGCACCATGACTGCTAGACTATAATTAGACTAGCTTTAGAAGGTTGAGTTGAATGAGTTCGATCGCGATTAAGATTTTGTTAGTCTAAATATATTATGCTTATAGTAGCCTAAATCGTGTTTTTAGGTGGTAGCCTATACTCCCTACAGTATGTAAGTAAGCCATTTATTGTATGTACACTGTACAGTGTAGAGCGGCGTGGCTGGCCAGGCTGGGTGATGAAGAGTTCGCGTCGGTGATTTTTGGTGAGAGTAAATTGTAGGCTAAACAGTAAAGCGAACAGTGCTCATGCAGATTATAACCGCAAGTCACCACAGCCAGCTCCAGCAGACATGCCTATAACTATAACCATAGCTGTACCACCTCTCTGGACAGTGGAACAAACTCCCTCCAGTGCTACGACAAATATCCGATCCATCCCACGAACTCGCCAAAACCTCACCTCTTGCTATCTCTCCACAGGTCTTCCACTCAAAACTGAAAACTGCTTTTTCACAAATCCTATTCCAATTTCCCTCACCTCCCTCGTCATTTCAACTCTAAACATCATCCACCTTAACCGTCTTACTGTATATACATACAAAGATTCATACACACATACCGGGTGGGCCATTAAAAATGAGAACATAGCGTTAAATCGTGTTTAATACAATATCAGATTGTGTTTTGAGTAAATCTTAAACACGAAAATTATTCTATTATGTACTTACTTACCAAATCAAGCCAGTTCGACGTATTGTGAAGTAAGATTTACAACTTAAAGCACACAATCGTGTGATGGGCAGGTGATAACGATGGCTGTAGATTAAAACGCCTGCAACGAAGTCAGCAACTATTTGAAATGTTTCCTAACGAGAGAAGAGCACGAAACATTTGGTTCACAGATGAAAAGACATTTACAGTTGCCTCAGCAGTTAATTGTCGAAGTGATCATGTTTATTCCGATGTAAGAAAGAAACGTAAGTTCCAGCAACAAGACTAGCATGTGTTTCAGTCGCATGCATCACGATTTCGGCAGTCGAAGACTCCCAAGATCTTTGGTTTCGGTCGGTGTGTCTCGGATAGGAAAACCAATATTGTGTTTGTTTGACCCGGAGTCAAAGTAAACAGTAAATACTATTGTGATCACGTTCTAGAAAGAGGTTTACGTCCTGAGCAAGATGTAATCGTCACAACTGGACGTTGCAGCAGGGCGGAGCTCCTTTACACACAGAATGAAGCACTCAACTTCCATCAGGAGAACCTTCATCGAATCAGACATGTGGCCTCCAAATGGTCCAGACCTAAACCCGGTAGACTATGCTGTTTGAGGTGCCCTTAAACAAATATCTACCTTTGTCGTAAATTTACAGCAAGAGAGCAACTGAAGTTGGCCACTGTTGAGGAGTGGCGAAAAATGTCCCAGCGATTTATAGACAGGAGCATTACTATAACGATCGCGTGGCACAGACGTTTAGGAGAAATTGTTGATAACCGATGCGGACACATAGAATGTAACATTTAGCAACAAACTACTTGCATTTTGAAAAGAAAAAAGATATTAATTAATTAAATAATTCACGTTGAACGCGATGTTCTCATTTTTAATGGCCCACCCTGTACACATGCATACATTTATACAAACATGCATGGCATAAATACATTCACACATGCATGCATAAATAGATTCATACATACATTCACATATGCATACATATAATATAGGCTATACATACATGCATAATTGTACACGTACACGAACTCCGAGCATGCTCTAAGGAAACGCGGAAGAGGCTCCGAAGAGCGCCGTATATATTGCTTGTTCACGACCTGGAGTTATCTTTTCCCGCCTATGCACGTGTTAATTAGCATTAAGCTCGTTCGACTGTGTACGCTAACATACTGTAAATACTCTCTGTACATATAACATTGCACAACCATGTACGCCCCTCACCTGCCATGAAAATATACTACTGCGCTATATAAGTTTAACAAATCATTAATGAAACTTACCACGACTTACCACCTGTCTGCGAAACTTTAGAAAACGTTTGTGCTTAACTTCTTAACGTCCTCGATTGATTTCGCTCATTTAATAAAGCTGTTTTAAATTTTCAGAAGATAAATGAATGCGAAAGACATCTCTTTACATTCGCCAGGTGGCAGAGCAGTTTCTTAAAATATCCACTAGAAGTCTAAAACAGCTTAGAATGATCCAATTGTATTCGCTAGATGGCGATGGTGAGAATGAAAACACCGTAAATCGACAAAATGTGTTCAAAGTGAATCTTAGACAGCACGTGTTTTCCACGATTTTGACAAATTTCATCGAAAATAAGACTCGATATGGACTTACCGCTTTAGAAAAACATCTACCACCGTCGGAAATCAGGTAATCCTCAACTTTATCGTCAGACGTTCAACGTTAGCTCAATACATTGACCGACTGTTTGCCTGTGGTCAAGCCTTGTCTAACGTCGACTGCCAAACACGTCGAAATGTCTTGCTGAAAACGACTCTCAAAATCGGCCATACATCTATATTTTCAAAAGTTTCGATCTTTGCGACGAAACTTAAAGGATAAGATCCATGACTCCAAACTATATGGGAAAATGTGTTTTTTGGGTTCTGGGTTGAGAAATAGTTGAGAAAATGAGGCGAAAAGTTTGACGGTGTAAAGAACCTGTTTTCTTATAAAATCCTACACTTTCTTAGAAGGCCACTGAGAACGCAGTTAAACGCACCCATGGCCTACTTATGGTAGTCTGCTCATTGGTTGAGGTAGGTTTTCTGTGTCACAACACGAGCTCTGTTGTCGAGGTGGGCAACAGTCGCCGTTGCTTTCTGGGTAAGTAAGTAAGTAAGTATAAGCTTATTCTTTAATGAGAAGCATTAGCACACGCACAGCACTGTACATGGCAAGCTTAATACATTCAAACAAGCAAAAAATTCATACGTACAAGCCAAGAATTGTTTTGATAAAGCGCCTACCTAGTGAATAAGAGTATAGGGCCTATAGCATGAAGGCACGGGGGGGTTATGCTCTCTGAAACTAAGTTTTGGGATGCACATTGCCCAAACATGCTGCAGAGGTAGGCAATCCATGTATGCCCTGCACATAGGCTACTAACTGCCCATGGTCTATCTGGCCCTAGGCTTTACGATGTGGTAAGGGCGACAACGGTGGCACGCTTGTTGTATGCTGCTCCGGCATGGTGGGGCTTTGCCAGCCAAAGGGAGAAGGGAATGCTCCAGTCTGTAATGAACAGATTGATCCGTCAGCGATAGGCTACCTCCCAAAGTGATAGCCCAACCTTTGAACAACTATGCCTCAAAGCCGATCCCTGCCTATTTTCGGCGGTCCTGGGAAACTCGGGCCATGTTCTCCATAGGTTTCTCTCTCCAGAAAAGCCGTTTGCCTATATATATATTCCCCGCTCCTTTACGGACGTCGCACTTCAAGGAAGTCCTGCGGCATAGATTATGTTACTTTAAATCGGGTCAGGGTAGTTTGATATATCCGCGTTCAGGACTATAGGCCTAAAAGGCAGCACAGACTGACTGCAGGCTCATGTTCAAGGCACAGACTACCCAGAAATACTGTAAGCATCAGTTAGATGTGTACCACCGCTCTGGACATACCCCTCCTTCCCCTTCATTTATTCATTCAGAGAATTTATATAGTGCCTCTTCAAGATATCTACTCAAAGGCGCTCTGTGCTAGCCTATTATGATGTTAAGTGTCATAAGGGATGAAAATATTACATCAGTAAGCAAAACAATGCACAGTAAGCTAGAAGTCACCAGTGGCAGGCCTACACACACACAAGTGGAACCAACCAACCGATTTCCACTAACAGAGTACAGTACCTGAACATCCCCTTCTCCGTATTTGGGTGACCGCTCCAGGCTCCATCCACTTTTGTGGATGTCCTTAATGGACGATCAATATGCAAAGCACCTAGTATCAAAGAGCTTCCACTTATTAGGAATGACTGCCATGTCTTGAGAGGGCTATTCCCACCAATCGTACAACGACGATACAACCTCCGCCCAAGACGTCATAACTTTGAACTGCCTGCTAAGGACGTGAAGAACTTTATCCCTCGTGTACTTTACAAACGCTTGCCCTAAGTCTCACCTGACTGCACACCTGTCTGGTTTTTTGTTGTTTTTGACTTCATTATCTAACATATTTCTATTGTAACTGGTTGCGGTCTGTCAACCTGTCAGAAAATAAAACGAATATCTATCTATCTACTGTAGCCTTTGGCCACATGTTTATTACTGTAGAAATTTTATACATGTAATAAAGTGCAACATCACAGCAACTTCTGTTTTAGCAGTCAAACCTTCACTTCCAAGAACACCACTTTGGTATAAAACGGAAAAATTCAATCACACTACATCTACAATTTCTACTGAAAGCACAAAAAGTGTGAACAATGCATTACTTCTAGTTTAGTGTTTTATAATAAAGTGCACCAAAACAGCAAATCTTGGACTTCGTTTTACCAATTTCAACCTTTACAGTCTAACTACATGTACACCACTCTGGTACAAATCTTGAAAAATTCAATCACACTAGACCTAGTCTCCAAGAACAAAGTGTGAATAACGCATTACTTTTAACAATTGATTTTCTTAAATACGTTCATTTATCCAATTAAAAAAATTCCATTGGCAAATATATCTTATGATCGCTCTGCAACTTTATAGAAGTCATGAAAAATGGAGTTCAGGAGTTTTATTTAGTTTTACATCAGAAAAGAAGAGGCCAATTGGTTTATGTATTCTTTTTATGCGTTCTTTCGTGTTCAATTCTGTTACTCAGCTGTCGGAAGGCCTTTTTACAAATGGTGCATTCGTAAGGCTTTTCTCCTGTATGAATTCTAACATGGGTTTTCAAATGCGCTTGCTGAGAAAAGGTCTTTCCACAGTCTTCACATCTGTACGGTTTTTCACCAGTATGAGTCCTCATGTGCAGTTTGAGAGAGGGATTGTCAATAAATGCTTTCTTACACACCTCACAGGCAAACTCCTTCACACCACTGTGAATTTTCAGGTGAATCTTAAGGTAATGTTCATTTTTGTAGCCTTTTCCACACGTTTCGCATAGATGTGTGCCGTTAGAGTGAATAGTGGCAATGTGCGTCTTGAGACACGACAGAAGAGTGAAACCTTTGCCACAGGTGGAGCACGTGTGAGGACGGTGCCCTGTGTGCAAGCCACCGTGGTTTTTTAGACCAGACAGGTTTGCAAAACCCTTACCGCAAATGTTGCAAATAAACTGTTTTGGACGTCTATACTTTCCAGATCCACCACCCATTGGCATCAGGTTCTCGCCAGGCTGATTGTGAACTTCCATGTGTGAACGAAGGTTTGACTTCTGGTGAAACCCTTTGCCGCAAACCTCACAGATGTGACTTTTAATTCCACTGTGAGTTAGTCGATGACGACTCAGGTTGCTGCTGTGGACGAAAGCTTGTCCGCACTCGTCACATTTGTATTTCTTGAGGGACTCTGGTAGAATATGTTTCTTAATATGTTCTCTTACATGATTCAATGACGAAAACTCTATGTCACAGAAGTTACACTTGAATGGGCTTTCGTCAGCATGTTGACTCGCTTTGTGTGCTCGAAGGGAGCTGGGGTGTAGAAAATGTTGTCCACAAGTCTCACAGAGATACTGCTTATCCGACTTATGCAAGTTATGGCAGTCTGTTGCGTGACTTGCAAGATCGCTCTGGCTCTTGAATAGCAATTCACAGTTTGTACACTTAAACCAGACCGCTGTTTTTGGTGCTTGTCTTGAGGAGAACGATTGCAGAGAATGTGTAGTTCCATAAACCACTCCACTGTTTGTTTGAAGGTCACCGGAGACTGCTGAATTATTGTAACGACTTCCGTTTTCTACTCCTCCAACAAAGTCCACAGATTTTTGTTGCACGTTAATTGCACCCCATTCCATGCCGTCCTTCGATTTCATATTGCCATTCCACGGTAACACTGGAACAGTTTCGTCAACAGAATCACCAATCGCATCCGTTGAATCGTCACCACCTGCCTCGTCTATTTCAGATTTTACTTCCACCAGCTGCATTTCATCAGGCTGGACAGCGGCTTCCGTAAGTGCATACTGTTGGCCATTCTTAATGATTACATACTGGTCACCCATTCTTACACAAACGTCGGTATTTGGCACAACAGAGTCATCTGCTTGTTCAGTCTTTAGCTCTACGTTGCTCTGGTTCTGGGGAGCGAAGCTGTTTTCCATCGCCACAAAATTGTCATTTTCGACTTCGATCATGCTGCAGCTTTCTAATTGTAGCAAGCTGCCATCTTGTGTCCTAAAATAACTGCCTGGCTGAGGCAGCAGAAACGTACCATCTTCCAGTTGTATTAAAGTGTTGCCATCTGCAAAATCAAAATCAACCATTTCGTGGCCCTGTATCTTAAGTTCTGAGCTTTCGATGAGATTTTCTTGCTCACCAATCATATAGCTGTGATCCAACATACAGCTAGTAGAAGGCTGTTCGTTATCCATATATTTACCTGAAAAAAGTAAGATAAAATTTAGCTAAACAAAATAAATGACAATAATAATAATAAGACAATTTGTATAGTGCCGTAGCACAGCCGAGGCCTAAGAAAAGAGCGCTGTACATGAGTTCAACAAATCAATTACAGTCACATGATTGTTTAAAAGATAAGTCTTTCGCTGTAATCGAAATGGCTCCAGAATGGTGCATTCTTTGCATAGTCTGGAAGAAGGAACAAGTTAAGTTTTTCTATACATTCACTTAGGAAAATGTATCAAGACGTCATCCCGACGGACTTCACAGGTGTTTCATTCCACATCCACTGATTGTCTTGTTTGCAACTGTTTACAATGTGATAAGCATAATGTGGATCTCCACACAATCTGCTCAATTATTGTCAAGTTATTCTGCATTTAAGTTGCACACCAAGCCTGTCAGCCAATTTCTTTGTCAGGATAAAGTTCAGAAGTTATCTCACTAGCCGCACACAAAGAGTAAAATGTAATGGTTGCTTCTCAAATCTCCAAAACATCCTCTTTGGAGTGCCACAAGGGTCTATATTGGGTCCACTTTTATTTTTGATCTACATAAACGACCTCCCCAACTCTTCTACTCTCTTAAGATTCATCCTATTTGCAGACGACTCAAATGTCTTTCTATCGCATTCATCATACGATAAACTTATACAACTTGCAAACGAGGAATTGTCTCTAGCAGCTGATTGGTTTAAAGCTAATAAATTATCATTAAATGTATCTAAAACGAATTACATTATCTTTAGAACGCCAAATAAAACTATTCCAGTTACCAACAATGACCTCACCATTGATAATCATGTAATACCGAAAGTAACTTCTACTAAATTCCTTGGGGTCTTCATTGACCAGCACTTGAAATGGAATCAACATATTGACGAAATATCTAAAAAGGTCATGAAGAATATTGGAATTATTAGAAGGATTTCTTACTTACTTCCCCAAACTGTTCTAAAAAATCTGTATTTTGCATTAATATATCCCTATTTAACCTACTGTAATCTCATTTGGACCTCTACATACCCTATTCACCTAAACAAACTTAAGATTCTACAAAAAAAAGCAATCAGAGTTATCACTCATTCCCCATATAATGCTCATACCAAATACATATTTCAGAAACTTAAACTACTAAACCTCAATCAAATTAGGTGCGTGCAAATAGGTGAAGTAATGTATAAATATAATAAAAATCTCCTCCCGATAGCCTTTACCTCTTTCTTTCCCACTATTGAACACCATAAAGTGACTAGAAGTAATGCTACTTATTCGTATCCTCTTGTTAGAACGAATGTCTATAAGTTATCTATTAAATACCAAGGTCCATTCTTATGGAATAACCTCCCTCACGAAATTAAGACGGCTGCAGGTCTCTCACAATTTAAATGTTTAATTAAAAATCACGCACTATATAACAATAATCTATAATTCTCCAGTTTTGTTTCGTGCTCTACCAAGATACTAAGGTTTTTATTATCACTTAGTCTTTATCACACTTTTACACATGGCATTTATTGCTTTTCATCTTTATAATCTACCATCAAGCCATCTGCCACAAGCTTAATTAACTGGGCCCCTAACCAGCGGGAGTCTATCCCTTCTAGGAGTGCCCTTTGTTCCTAATGATATAATGTACTTTCATCTACAAGTGCAATCACTATTAATTTTATTTTAGTTTAACAAGTTGAATAATAGAAGTATTGAATTGTATGTACATTGACTGATCACACTTGCTTATTGTTATGATTGTACTGTTCTGATTTGTAATGAACTGGATCAATAAACTCGATTGATTGATTGATTGATTGAACATATCAATCACCATACAGTTTGGCAATGACAACTCCTCTTGAAAAAAGGCCATATCCTAGTAAAATGTTGTCTGCAGCCAGAAGTTAAGTTATGTTTTGTGAGCTAAGGTCCTTAGCACAGCATTTCATTTATGTTTTCAAAAGGTATTTGCCGTTTGTTTGATAAATAATAATTTGCAACAGCTTGCTACTCGACAGAGTAATGATGGTGCAGATACGGATGTCCTTGAGATATTTTTGAAACATTGCAAGAAATATTGAAATTGCTTACCCATCAGTGGAAAAGATTAGGTAAACGACCCACTGAGGCTAATGCAGGAATAATTTTTTTAATTGTTCATGGTAAAATGGTTTTGCTACCCCACAGAGTAATGACGGTGCTGATACGGATGTCCTTGAGGCATCGGACAGTACGACGGACACCTATGGGCACTGAGTCCATGGTTATTGATGATGATGAAATGGTTTTGCATATAAGAAACGGTGATCTGGCTAATATAAACACAATAGCTTCAGTAATCGTCTGGAAATCGAAACCTAGTCTTGCACCGCTGCAAGAGTGATCTCTCCCTCCTCGTCAAAGTGCTTCTGAATCGTTGCTTTGAGTCATCGACTGCTTACGAACTACGGCACTCAAATCTCAAATACAACTGCATCAAGATCCTTCACCTCAGCAGCCCTCGAATATGGAACAATCTTCCTACCAACATTAGAAATTCTACATCCCTCGTTGTCTTCAAGAAACATCTAAAAACTGATCTTGAGTGATCTCTCCCTCCTCCTCAAAGTGCTTCTGAATCGTTGCTTTGAGTCATCGGCTGCTTACGAACTACGGCACTCAAATCTCATTATTTTTGCTAGCTATTATTATTAATCCATATTGCATTTTTATTACCTACAAATAAAATCAGCTATGTACTGATGAAGAATGCCAAACAAAAAATGTGGGGAACTCTATTTCAAATAATGTTAAGGTCAAGTCATATCAATAAAGCACATGCACGCTTACCAAAACGTATGACCATATTTGCGAAGACTACTGTAGGTGAATATCCACATGGGGTCAATACGAATAGAGTATTAATATCGCAAGGAAATCAAAACTGAAATAAAACTTATAGACAACCAAAATAGTAGCCATACCGGTGATTTTGAATTTATTTACGATCTTTGGTTTGCACGATCATCCGACGATAACAAATCTTTTGAACACAAAGAGTAAGAAAGTCGAAGACAACTTCACAGGAAGTTCCTCATTGCGCAGTCTCAGCCACTGCGATGATTTATATAGCGCATGGTAAGAATGGGTCTATGCGCTATGTAGTATAATCAAAATAGGCACTTAGTTATTTTATGTGGCGCTAAACTTAATAAATAGCGGTGCTTAGAATCATAAAAAGATTTATTGTCAAGCACATTCAATCAATCAGTTTAAAACTTCATTTAAGCCAAGTTCTAAAGAAGGAACGGAACAATAACTTGTCGCATTATTATTATTATTATTAGACTGTTATTTATAGCGCGCCTAAACAAAATTGGAATCTTGCACAAAGGCGCGTAACAGAAAAATCAATCATAGTAAATCTTAAACAGATGTGTTTTAAGGTTAGTTTTAAAAATCGATAAAGTTGGGGATTTGCGGATAAAGACAGGGAGTTTGTTCCATTCAGCCGGGCCGGCTAGCGCAAATGCCCTGTTACCAAGTTTTTTGAGTGATCGTGTCACAACAAAATCACCTTGAGATGATGAACGTAGCCCTCGTCTGGATTGGAGAGAGGAACAGGGTGTAACAAGTGAAGAAAGGTATGCAGGAGAACAGTTTGTGTAGATTCTGTACATTAGAAGACAGATTTTGAAATTGATGCGAGCTTGTATGGGAAGCCAGTGTAGTTCACGGAGGGTCGGTGTGACATGATCCCGAGGATTTTGGTTCTTGATAAGCTTAGCAGCGTAATGAAGAACAGCTGTAAGAGGTTGAAGGGTAGATGCAGGAAGACCACAAAGGACTGAGTTGCAGTAGTCAATTCTAGAAATGACAAGGGCCTGTACTAGGTTACGAACACATTTCTCGTTAAGACTTTTCTTGACTTGCCGAATGCGTCTGAGATGGAAAAAACAGGATTTGGTTATATTGGAGATATGAGTTTTCATAGACAGCGAGTTATCAAGAAGGACACCAAGGTCTCGGACAACATCAGCTGGTTTGATGGAGCAATCTGGGCTAAGATTGAGTACAGTGTGGAATAATTGTGAGTTAGGTAACGGCCGGGTTGCGGTAAAACCAGATAAGTTCTGTCTTGGAGGCATTCAGTTTAAGGCGCATGGATGCACACCATGATTGGATTTCAGTGAAACAAGTTATTAAGCGAAACATTGCATTATCAAAGTCTTTGGCAGCAAGTTTAATATAGAGTTGTGTGTCGTCAGCATAAAGGTGTATAAGGATGCCATGTTTGAAGGCAATGTGAACAATGTTAGATGTATAGAGGATGAACAAGAGGGGGCCAAGTATAGAACCTTGAGGTACACCAAAGAGGATATTGAAGTACCTAGAAGTGTTAGAACCAAGTCGCACAGAGTGTGATCGGTTTGTCAAGAAATTAGCAATCCAGAGAAGAGCAGAGGCCATGATGCATCATAACTCCAGCTGTCCGTGAGTGTTGGAAAGAGTTCGTTCTGCACTTAAATACTTTTCATCTTATAGTACGTTACGATACGTTTGCACCTGTAACTAACTGTTTACCAAGACCGTATAGCAAAGATCTTTGCCTCAGTTTTATACGTGGTTCAGAAGACATTATTTCAGTCTTTGTTAGAACCATTGCATATTCCAGGAATGCTATAGGCTAGATAAGGCTTCTTAGATTATTCCAAAAGCTGTGATAGTGCCCACTGAAACAATGCTAGCTTCTCGAACTATCTTATCACAGCAATGCTGTAAACGCAGACTGTAGGCCTAAGCTAGGTTGGTTCCAACAAGCTGGGAACTAAAATTTCAACAAACAGTTTTTCATATTAATCTAATTGAGCGACGGTGAATAAGCTCATTTCTTGACGTAGCTAATTGAGGCATAAAGTTCAACATTAAGTGTGAATCGTACATTTAAAAGAGGCAACTGCATGTACAAATTTATAACTTTTAACAGTACTTATAAGAAGTGAGCGATAATAGAAGAATTAGTTCATTCCCAGAAATCAAAGCGTGAAGCGGTGTCTGTCGCTTCTGTTGTAACGCGTGAATTATGGTGATAAGAAATAATAAGCATTACATTTAAAAAAGATTTCGAAGTTTTGTTGTGTTGTGTTGGGTATTGTGTGGAGGTGAGGTTGTTTTAAAGCATTCGTTGGAATAAGTTGTTTT
The DNA here is from genome assembly GCA_020284085.1 of Aporrectodea caliginosa. Classification (NCBI taxonomy): domain Eukaryota; kingdom Metazoa; phylum Annelida; class Clitellata; order Crassiclitellata; family Lumbricidae; genus Aporrectodea; species Aporrectodea caliginosa. Next base: position 1,816,864 of record JACEVL010006450.1, read on the forward strand.
CAGTGTTTGACGGAATATTGACGTCGACCCTACCTTACCAGGCAAGCTTATAGAGGTTGAAGGATATGGTGCTTAAATTTGGTGGCGTCGTTAGTGTCGGGTAGCGTCAGGTACCGTTAGGCGTCGTGAGGGTCAGTTAGGGTCAAGGTTAGGGTTAATGTTGTCGTTGAAAAAACCTGGTACCAATGATACCGTATAATCCTTCAGCCCACGATACTATGAGTTTACCCGAATTTGTTTTACTTGAGCGTGTACATATAATCCAGTTTGCACTACTTGGCTCTTCTGAACACTGAAGAACTGAAGCGTTTACATTGTAAAACGATGACTGTGTTATTGATCTTATTAATTGTGTCATTCTTTAATGATTTGCTAAAATCACAATGTCCAAATGTGTATACGACTTTTGATCGGATCAATCTAGTCTGTTCCTTTTGATCAATTTATATAGGTGTATGTTATAGATTGGCCAGTTTGTGCTTCTGTGAAGGCAATCTCTTACTATAGCATCTCTTACTATAGCATAATTAATAAATCCATGGTTTCATAATTTCAGATGGTACATAAGTTGAGGCTCGACGTTGTCCAAAAATGAATGACCATTGTTCAAAGGGGATTGTTTTGTGTACAATTACATCCATTCAAAATAGAGGTTGGGTGAGACAGATCGGGTCTCATTATTAATTTATTTCTATATAGCACAATAATTTTCTGTAGAGGACAATAATTTTAATTTATGTGAATTTTTGGATTTGTAACATGCAGCCTTCCTTTCCTTGGGAAACATGGGACCAGATGAATATGTTAAGGAAGTGATGACTACGATGAAGAAATTTCGAGAGCAGAACATCCTCTGTGACACCATCCTTGTGACAGATGACCGGGAAATCTGGGCTCACAGCGTTGTCCTCGCTGCAGTCAGTCCATTCCTTTGCTCGACATTCAAAGGCCTTGGCGGCACCAAGGCCAAAAAGATACGGTACAACGTGAGCCTTCCTGGATGCAGCGCTTCAGCCGTCGAACTCGTTCTTCAGTTTCTTTACAGCGGTCAGCTCGCCATGCCTTCAATTTATCAGCAGGTAGACGAATTTTCAAGAATCCTCTTTGTCTGCAAATCACTCGGGATTGACGTTGGAAAGCTGAATGGAGCTCGTGTCACTTTTGAGAGCAGCCTGGAAAGGTATTAAAAATCCTCTTACCTTTTAGACAAGTATTTAAATTCCAAGTAATAATTAAGAACCTATACTGCCTAGTAACAATGCTCAAAGCATCAATCATTAGTATTGTTATCATTATAATTTAAGAAAATTTGTAAAGTGCAACGTAATACAACTAAATACATGGCAGCTTAGTCAGATGACGTGAACAGGCAAGTCTTTAATTCTTCCTGAGGCTTTTAGTAGAAAGTTCTGGAAACACAGAGTTCGATGGCAGTGCATTCCAGACCGCACTGAGTGATGGAAACTACTAAGAAACATCATCATGCAAACCAAAAGATATACTGAAATATATTAATTGCAGATCATAAAATAATGTTAATGGAGCATTATGGAGGAGTCTAATAGATCTGCAATTACATTGCTTTGGGGCCATCCAAAGAGGACGTCCATAAAGAAGGAGGGTGGAATCGTACAACTGCGGGTAACAGATGGACAAGGAACGGGGTTACTCCCAATGCAGAAGTCCTTGTTTAACTTTGATACATACAGTAGCTTCAGTACAACCTGTGCTTTAAACACCAACTTCAGTCAGACAGCAAACTATTGTGTTGGATTTAGCTACAGTTCATTTGATGGATGTGGCAGTATCGAAGTACCCCACCCCAGAGACCTTCAGGATCAACAGATTAGCCAAATGTGCACATTATAACTCCACTGCAGTTTGGGCATGTGCAAAGGGGGACAGAGGAGGGTAATGCCATTTGCAGACAAGGGTCAATTAGATATAACCTGAATTTCTCGATCTACGTCTGTGATTGTATTATATAGTTTTCCTCAACTTGGGAAAAATGGAGCTGGTTGAATATCTCAAGGAAGTTATGAGTGAGGTGAAGAAATTTTGAGGGAAGATTCTACTATGTAAATTAACTTTTCAAATATGATGTTCGTTAGTGTCTCGTCTTCTTAAAGTTTTTTAAATTTTCTGTTGTTGCAGGAGTGGAACAGCGTCAATGGATCAATGGGTTGATACATGTAACATCCCACTTGAAGCTGAAAGCTCCAACTGTGGTAGGATTGTCTGTCTATGGCTTGTGATTGGTCTGCTGTGCTGAAATGATGTAGTGTGATGTAAAGTTAATAAGTAAGTATATTCTTTATTATGACCAACTCCTTGTACCGCACTTTGGTTTACATGACATTTAAACAAGATAAAGCATTCTTGTTGAAAACGTTTTCCTTGTTAGGTTGTCCGCCCTGGGGATAATTTGGTTGTGCAGTCACGGCCTCATGGAATAGGGCTGTACAGTGTATATAACTAAGGGCTGTGTGAGATCAGTGCTGAAGTCTGAATCACAGAAATTAAAGGCCAGAAATCTCACCAAAACGCAGATGAACGACTGTTTTGCAGCTCTCACAGGAATCTGCTGCTCTCTTGAGTCAGTGGATCTACTCAAAGGCGTTTTGCTTAAATTGCGTGCATTGACCTGTCAATGTCATGCATCTGTAGGTAAAGGTTGTATGTGTATGGTATGCGCATCTGTGGAAACTCTTGAGAGAAATGATCGTTTGACTATGCTGTTCTGATGCAGCTAAACGAAGAGTATTGGGCTTAACTAAATGGCTCCTATTCACATCTACTATACAGTCGACGTCGCATAAGTGCTTAGCCATGGGACTGCCTTGAACCTATGCACTTAACTGACTTATGTATAAGAGACAGAAATTCACATGTACTGTGTAAATTGGCTAAATGTATTGGTACATGCATTTAATAAGAGAGATGGAGCCTACATACTATAATGCCTTCAGTAACCATTTAGTTATGTCACCTGCTACAGTAATGCAGCTCTAAAACAGGCCACTGGACAGCTGGAGTCGTTTGCTATCCACGGGCGAGCTGCCTAGGCGACCAGAATGTTCTCGGCTGCCTATGCAATTAAACAACTTTGATATACACAGAGCAATGCATAACGAGCCTGTAGTCTGCTATGTACATAACCAAATTATGTACTTATGCGCCATGCATATACCCGGATTTGTCTTCCATTGAAATACCGTATATCAAAGTGGGACCGGCCAGCTTCTGTGCGCATAAGCAAATGAGGTACTTAAGATGTGCTGTAGTAAGTGTCTTGGTACATCTATACTAACACTTGCCTTTTGTGAATTTGTTAAATTTCTGACAGATGAACAACTGCACAAAGTTGAAGACATTCCAGGTGCATGCGAATCTGGTATATCTTTCTTTCCCTCTGCCGATAATGTCTTGGTGAATGACTTGCCATCAGGAAGTCAAAACACTGCTCAGGACAGCAACAAAATGTCATCAGATATGCCTCTGCCACTTTTATCGGTTATGGTGCCTGTAATCTCTACAAAGCCTTCAAGTAATTCTGCAAAAGGTGCAGTCCAAAATGTCACAGGCCAAATGCTCGCACTGCGTAGTTCATCAAGATTAGCAACAAGAAAAAATGGCACTAACGAAACACCGACAAAAGTCACCAGAACAAAACAGCGGTTGACTGAGGTCACTTTGAAGGCTGCGAGGAGTGAAGATGAAAAAGATCTGCTGTTAACAAACAATAACGCCAATATTCCTAGAAGCGGCAACAGTGAAGATCACATGGATATTAAATTGTCTCCTTCACTTGTGGAAATGTTTAAATCAGATTCCGATGATTTTGTAAAATATTCTTTTGAGGTTTGTGAAAAAAAGACCAATGCAGAGAAGTTGAGAGTGGGCGAAGATACGGAACGAGACAGAAAGTTGTACTCGTGCCTGACCTGTGGCAAGGAATTCCTGAGACAGCGTTGCTTTCGAAAACACGTCCAGTCTCACGCTGGCAGTGGAAAATCGCACGTCTGTGACAAGTGCGGCAAGATATTTCCTTCGATCAGTTCACTGAAAGTTCACCAGAAAGCGCACATCGATGGTTTCCCACACGTATGCGAGGTATGTGGGAAGGGTTACAAGTTTAAACGATACCTCCTCATCCATGCAATGACACATACTGGCACAAAGCCATTCCTCTGTGACACATGCGGACGTGGCTTTTACGTCATCACGAATCTGAAGCGTCATGTTCTCATGTGGCACACAACAATACGGCCGTACGTCTGTGGCATCTGCGGGAAGGGCTTCATTACACGCCCACGTCTTATGAAGCACGAAGAGACCCACTCGGGAGAGCGTCAGTACAGTTGCGAGACCTGTGGTTCGTCGTTCACGAATGCTGGTAACCTCGGTCGCCATAAAATGCTTCACACGGGCGAGAAGCCGTACGTCTGTCCGGTCTGTCTGCGTGCCTTCACGCAGAAAGTCACGATGCAGAGTCACATGACGACTCATGCCGACCAGAGAACGTCGTTCGTTTGCCAGATCTGTGGCAAGAGTCTGAGCAAGCTTTCCAATCTGAAGAAACACATGCAGATGCATTCGCAGCAGAAGCCGCACGTCTGCGAGGTCTGCGGCAAGTGCTTTGCCGTCAAGGAGTACCTGTCCCGTCACGCCATCATTCACAACGAAAAGATGTACGTCTGTGAGACCTGCAGGAAAGGCTACCGAAGCGAACGCTCTCTGTTGGAGCATTCTAAGACTCACAATGCCATTCCGTGCGAAAAATGTGGGAAGGAGTTTGCGGGACCGAGGGCCCTCAACACCCACATGCGAGTTCACCTAGAGGAAGAGACTTTCGTGTGTAACGTCTGTGGTAAGGGATTTGGATTGCAAAGCCAGTTTGATGCACATTCAAAACTGCATTAACGGTAATGCAGTAGTAAAATAGTTCCCTGTGCTAGTAAAATTTGTAAATACTGAAGTGCTCTGAAACTGCCCCACATTTTATGATGTGTCGGTGCACACTAGTATCGCATTGTGTACCTTTCCCTCTGAGGAAAATCCCACGTTATAGACACTCGCCGTTGTCTATGAACCTTGATTGCTATTGCCACTGATTGTCGCAATGTTTTGATAACTTTCCCCAGGATGCCTCTGTTGATTGCATGCTCTGATATGTCATTTATACAATACTCTATACAATCACTCAGCCGTTTATTGAATCAACAACAGCACAATTAATTAACAATCAGTCATTTTAAAAAAAAAATGTTAATCTGCTGATGCCGTCAACAGGACAGCCCTAAAGGATAAAATAATCCGCTATTGCAGGGCTGCCCCTTTTCCATATTACATTTACTGATGGCAAGACGATTTTTATGATCATATAGTTATAGAAAATTCAACTTAAATAACAATGTTAGGGCCGGCAATACAACAGTGCAGCTCGGTCACAACATATATTACCGGTATATACAGTGACTGAGCCAGTCGTCTCGACTTGGCCCAGTATGTTCACTGTGATGTGTGGCTGAAGTTCTGTCAAGTGGTGCACCTTGCTAAACAAGGAATAACCAGTAATCGCCTCGGACATTTGCCTCGGTGGAATATCCCGTTTTTCGGCACTATGCGGAAAACACAAATAGTTGCAAATAAAAATTTTTTATTATTCACTAAACTTGCATATATAAATGTTCAGCTTTAAGATAATTTCATTGATTATATATTTCTAACATGAGAAATGTAGTTATTACAAGTGCAAAAATTTATTTTGTTAATTTTTTTATTATATGGAAATGTGAAGCCTCGCAAATGGTATTCAGTTGGTACCCAGATCTGGCAAGTAGTACATCCAAATATTCGGTACTCGGTGGAAAATATCTACCCGGTAATCCCTAGTACACACATGCATCAAAACTTATCTCAAACAGCAGTTGTGCATAATCTGGGTCATAATTGAAGTTCTGTAGTGTCTGCATTTGTGTGCCTGTCCCCTATTCCTGTGGAAGTTCAAAGAAATACTTTGCTCATAATTATTATTCACAAGATGGCGTATGTGTAGTAAATGGACCATGCATTTAAAGGGCTATTACAGATGTTAAGAAGTTATTGCCTTTGTATGTTATTAAAGTTATCTGGCAATAGCCTTTATTGTGCTGATTGTTCATGGCTAGGATCTGAGGGAAGTGCTTGCCAACTGCTTGGCTTGTCCACGTATGATATGCCAAGTATTTGGCAACAAGTTTACTATCCCAGTGGGCATTTCTCTGAGTTGTCCTTGTTATTCAAACTGTTGTTTAAGGTTCATGTTCTGTGCCTTTGCATATCAGTTTGTCTAGCAACAATGAAGTTGAGTGATGAATGGTTAATGACTTAATGGCTTCAACTATATTCAGTTATGTCTTGGCCTTTCTGGAAGAAATTACTATTGCAGTTTTCTAATCACATAATCAGAAAACTCTGAATATAGAGGACTGTTTCTGTTTCATTGATATGTATCCAGAAATAGAAACATGTTTGCATAAAGGAGGTGCTGTAGTTGTTAATAAATTATAATTGGACATGTTTTACATTCCAGAATTTCAATAAACTGTCAAATACAAATACATCTAAAATAACATGACTACAGTATTACTTTATGCCCACATAGTTTCTAAACCTGTAATAACAATTCTGTTGTATGTGACATGTCATTCAGAAAATGATTTGCGTCGTTAACTTGTAAAGAATTTAAAGAAATTCATTTAGCAAGTCTAATGTTATGTACCGGTACCTGTAGCTTGTATCAGAAAGCTTGTTGCGGAAGTTTAAACATCTTCCAGATTAAAGCTTGCTTGTCCTGCAAGTTATTAAGGAAAGATTATCTACATTATTACTGTATGTAGATCTTTATGTGGTGTCCTGTAGGAACTTCTCAAGGGCACTGAAAGGTGACTACCGTACATTAAATACAATAAATGATGCTTATGATCTGTACCCTTGGTTAGCTGTATTGTAATTGAACACTATAATGTTATGTATTTTAATAAATACAGATGTTATGTAAGCATCAGATTAGCTGTTACTGAGCTTTCGGCAATTTTTTGATCTCACATACAGTGTTCGTATTTTATTAACGGGATGTGACTGATAAGAATAATTTGCATAATAATATTCAACAGTCAAAGATGGGCTGACCAATGGATAATTGGACATAGGCATTTCAACAAGTTGCATGGTGTGTGTCTGTATGCATTTTCTGCATTTGTGCCCTACTGAGTCAAATATACATGTAAAAGGCAAGAACTGTTTGCTGGGACCTTGGCTGGAATTTTTACAATGTGAATTCAGATGGTTGCAGTTGGGGAAAACAGTCATGTTTGGGTCTGTATCGGTATCCTACAACTCCGTGCAATACTCCCAAGTCCCAACCACAGTATCCTCGAGAACTCTTCACCATCCAGCCACCTGGTCTTGTGATGTAATTTTGCTGACAGTTTTAAATGAAGTCCAGAATATCTGTCCATGCCACAAGAAACTGACCATCCTAGAGCACCTAGATTCCTAGAACTCTTGGATAAAGCTGTTGCTGTTTAAATGGATCACCTGAATTGCCACAACGTGAACAGCAGTTAAGACAGATTTAAATACAGCACCTATCACTGCTTGTCATTGATTGATTCCAGAAGACGTGAGGGGGATGAATGCTGACCTCTCCGAAAAATTTCCTAATTCATGGTACGGTTAAAACAGCAAACACAGCTTTATTTAAAATTTTGTATATAAATTGCATCTGTATAAGTAACCAAAGACTAGCCTACAAGTCCTAACTACCGTTACATCACAGACGAAGCATTTAATGACGATTACAGGCCATTCGCGGCTATTGAATGATGTCCCATTATAATTCTTGTGTTATTTGATGGCATAAACTGATTGCACGTAACAACGATCTCATATATACTTGTGTGTATATATACGTAATTTACGTATATATATATATATATAATTTATATATACGTATATACTATATATTATGTGTGTGAGTTCCAGACAATTTCTTATACAAATATCCTATGAAATTACAAAATAGTGCTAGTCTCTGTCCTTTTTCCACCAGAAGTAGCCTAGGCCTAAGAATACCTATATGTCCATAATATCAGTTCAAACAGAATCTATTCAACGAAAATCATAATCTGCAACTCAACAAATCCTAAATCTGGTTAACGTGAAGCATAATAATATTCATCACAGTATAGCTTCCCGTAGCCTCCCGTAGATTCAAATCTCTGACTAGCCTAATATAGGAGCGAACATGATCCGGCAGTTCATTCATTAGCTAGGCAAAACGCCAGCCTACAAAAGGCCTACTGTGCAGCAGAACGCAGTAGGACTGAAAATTTAAACGTCTGCTTATAATTATTAACTCCATGGTGGACCTCCAGACCGGACAACGGAAAATATTAACCATACGCAGACTGTGCAGACAATGACTTACTATAAACGATGTAGGCGTACATGATGGGACTAGCGGAACACTATGCAGTACGACGATTAAATAGGAATCCAGTCTGCGTTTGATGAAAAGGGAAGGCCTCTTATGAATCGGGCCTATTCATTGTTTCTATAGTGACCGTATAGCATAGAACCTAAATGAGTTCTTGCTATGACGTGGGACCAGCTTTAATGGTTCTACAATGTTGAAGGTCTCTGCGTATAAGGACCATACAGTAGCCTGAATTTTTGGGCCAACAGCTGAGACGCACTGCGCCAATGGTGGTCAGTTAAGGTCCATTATGGTCCAATTAACATGACTGGCAGATACAAAATTTAATGTCTTAACAATAGTGTCGATCGACAGGCCAATACAAACTGGCTTCCACTTGCACATAATATTATTATATAGGCTCCGTGCAGACGTAATTCGCTCACAATGAAACCGACACGTATACGATATACGTTGATTAACGGTTGTTACCTCGGATCCACTCCAACCGGCATCTGCTATGGATACTATGTGGTGCCCATATGGACTATGTGCGGGTCCCATATTGGTCCTATATGGGTTCCGTGTGGACAGGGTCAATCACAATAACATCAACAGCAGCAGCAGCAGCAGCACTTCCTGGGGCATCTGCGTGGGAGATTTCGGTTGGTGATGCTCGGCCTGAGGAGGAGAGGGTTGCAGTGTCTGGTTCAGTGGCTGCAGGTAGACACGGTGGGTGGACGATGATCTGAACCGATGCCGAGAAGTCGAGGAATTCCTCCACAAAGGAACCGAAGTAGAAGAGCAACATTAGTCCGGCCAACCACTCGCTCACCGTACTTGCCAGGTGCCACGGAAAAGCCTAAAACCAAAGCAGGTCACACGTTTCATCACATTTAGACCTGTATGGTTATAGCGCCCAGGGCCGTAAATCTGTTTTGAAAAGTGGGGAGGGAAAAATTTCCCTTCAGAAGAGCGCGCCTATGTAGGCCTAGGCTACAAAACAACCAAATATTGAGCCGAATGATAAACTTAAGTCTGTTTGTGCGCAGTATACACTATACAGGTCTCCCTCTGTCTCTGCCTCTGTCTCTCTTTCTCACACACACAGGCACGCACACACACGCTCTCTATCTGCTTGTCTGTATGTCTGTCTGTCTGTCTGTCTGTCTGTCTGTCTGTCTGTCTGTCTGTCTGTCTGTCTGTCTCGCTCTCTAATGGCCCGTAAAGTGTTTAAAAGTTGTGTCAGCCAACCTCAACCAAGTACAGACCGAAGGCGGATAAAATTATACATTACTTCCGATATAGGCCTAATGTAGAACAATATTTTTGTCATTTTGTACCACCACTGGTGGATTTTGATCCTCTGCCTATCGATGTTGTTTATGTATTTTATTTTGACTGAGCGCCTGTGAATAAGCTGGTTCCCGTGACGTAGCTTTTTGGTCGCTAAAGAAATCTATAAATTAGGATTACATTTGCGATTACAAGTATACACTGCGTCCAAAATGATTTTTTTGCGTAGAAGAAAATAAATTTACAGGAACTTAGGCATCTATAGATATAATGCTGTTTATAAATTTTCTGATGCACATACCGTGGTGTTTAGGTTATGGCAAATTGCTTAATTTGTTTATAAATATGAAATGCAGTCTCAGAAGTGAGAGTAGTGTGAACTTGTACTTACCATCACACTTTGCAGCTGGTGACTTAAAAACGACAGCTTTATTTATCAATTTTATTTAGATCTATCATCTATCTAAAATTTACTTATAATCCTGAGATCTGTAATACACTCGAATGGGGTCTCCAGATTAACTGAAAACTATGAAAAGCCCACACACACGGAATACTATGCATTTACGTAAATCTATCTACATGTACATATAATTATATATTATATACATATATATATATATATACATACACTCTCTCTGTCGCTATTTCTGTCTGTCTCACTCACACACACACACACACACGCACACGCACACACATAATATGATCACAACTGTAGGCCCCCTATTAGGAATTTGCTGCCCGTCTCTAATTTCTATATCCGACGACGCTCCGAAAGATAATATATTGCTAATGTCACTTCAAAATTCCTGGCCCTTTGAATTTACCGTGGACCATAATCTATCTTTCGACACCCAACTTTACATGTGGTAGCTTTCACTCAGGCATGATTCCTCCCACCCTGAAAGTTCACACTCTGAATATATATATATATATATATATATATATATATATATATATACATATATCACAGCTGTCTTCATAATTTGTCGTCCTGTTTCCGAACACACTCTGCTCTGTACGTCTTGTAGGGTGATGCGTTGGGCTTGACCGCTTGTCACAACATAAGTTCTGCCAGCTCTGAGTTAAGAAGAGAATCTATCTTCAGCAGCCACATGATTCACACCTGTTATAGCTTTCAAGCCGAAAGAGTAAGGTTTCCTGCATTATCTATGTTCCCGCAGTAAATTATCCTACTAGACGTGCACTGTTGGCAGTCGCCGATCTTGGTTGGTGACCCTAACATAAATTTATGGCACAGCTTAGACGAATTTGTGGGGAGGGAATTCCTTCACGTTCCCTCCCAGGCTTAAAAGTGGGGAGGGAATTCCCTCCTTTCCCTCCCCGGGATTTACGGCCCTGATAGCGCCTCATAAGTATAGCACAAAGGCGCTATATTGTGTAGGCCTATATTGATAAATCATTGCACTACTTATCGAATATAATTCGGCCCCTATTTCAATGTTGGGCACCGCCATATAACCTTTCTCAAATCACTTCATTGGTTACAATTCTCTCAGCGCATCCATTATATCTTACCTAGAACGCCCTTCAAACCTCTCAGCCCTCTTACGTTTGCCAGCTTCTCCCCATCCAACTGCCATTGTCTACTCGCTCATCATCATATGATATCTTTCCCTGCAATCTCGGCCTCCAGTCTCCTCCTCTCTGAAATTCTGCAACCGTTTCAGGAGAGGTCTATGCTGCACCAGCTCCTTGGAACAAACTCCCAAAAGATCAGTTTGCTCATCCTCTCATCTCACCTGTAAATTTCAGCTCTTCGAGATCTCCTCTCGCACTCTCCTCTGCTACTTTCCACTCACGACTGAAAACCGAACTCTCCAGTCTTCAGCTATCCTATCCTGATTCTACTCCTGCGCCACCACACGACAAACATCGTCAACGATTTCCACCCTATAGCACCATGCTGACCTCCCGGATTTTGACCTGGCACCGGAATCGACAAAGCAGCTTGGCTATTGCGGGATTGATTTGATATAGCTGGTTTCCCTAACGCGGCTTATATGTAGTACTGAGAAATTTCGAAGATTCACATTACATATGTTAGACTTAGGCTAATATTACGCCAAATATAATTATAGGCCTATGTCCGAGCGGCACAACATTAAAATTTAGACGTAGCCTAACAGTAACATTTATCTCCACTTTGAATAATTAATTATTTTACTGCATAGGCTTATAATATTGAAATGTTATATACACTGATCTCCACTTTCGCGCGATTATAGCGCTCTAAAATAGGTAGGCTCTAATATACATAATATAGCCTAATTGTTATTTGTTACCTAATTATGAACTATGGAGTCGTTATAGAGATACGGATATAATCTGACGATTTGTGAAGTGCAATCGTTCTTGCTTAGATTCTGGCGCTATAGAAGCCTAGCGATTAGAATGAATGAGTTGAATTTAATATATTTAAACAATGACATTTCGAAGAATAATTTACTGGGTCAGTGTTGTTCCAGTGCAGTTGAGCTTTGAACCGGACCTCTGCTGTCTGATTCGGAAAGTGCGCCTTCCATTCTGTACCGGAGATTTCTCTTCCTGCAATGGCTGCAGCATTCATATCGTCAAAGATCACAACACTGCACGGTTGAGAAAGGAACAGTTGGGAACATCACAGCTCATATTTTAACTGTAGGCTATAACTACTGAGACAAATGTTCCAGTAGTTTTAGGATTTGTCCCAGTAGTCTTGGTGATTTCCCCAGGTACTAGGTAGGCCTAATAAATACTCTACTTTCAATGTTAGTTTCCAACAACATTGAAAGCAGCACGTGTAGCAGACTTTGACCCAGTAGTCCAAATCCGTTAAAATATGCACTGGAACATCAAGGCCCTGTTCATTTTGTACTTCGTTCATTCTGATTCATTCGTTCATTTATTGAATTTCTTTCATCAGTTCGTTCGTTTTTAGGTTATTTCAAAAATTGTTCAACTTGATTATGTATTAATTTTGTTCGTTCGTTCGTTCGTTCGTTCATTCGTTCTTAATAATAGTTTATTTTGTCGCCATCGTTAAGCCGATGCGTTAGCCTACATGATGTTAAATGTCATTACGTATGAATATATCATTACATCAGTTAGCAAAAACAATGCACAGTAAGCTGAAACAGTCACCAGTGGCACGCACGCATGACTCGACCATTGTACTACGACCATTCGTAATTACGCAACTCATTCAAATGGATATAGTCATCCGTGCCGTCATTCTCATGTAACGCTGTCTGTTAAGGTACCCTAATTATTTATGGTTCACATAACGCGATAGCATAGTGGTCAGCGTGCTGGACAGTCAATCGAGAGGTCGGCGGTTCAAATCCCCGCCAGGGCAGAAATTTGGTTCGAGATTTCTGCTCCACCTACAACCCCTAGCCGATTCAGCTATAATGAGTACACTGACCGTAAACTGTCGGTGGGAAGATGGGACGGTTAGGGAGATAGATGACTGGCCATCCGCCCTTGTATGCCGAGGCTAAGAAAATGAAGTTGTTAACGCTTCATACCCAATTACCCATGGCTGCCTCAGGGCTAGCTTAAGGGGCTGAGCACTGAGCACGCTATCTGTTAAGGTACCCTAATTTCTTATTCACATAACTCGATAGTGTAGGCTAGTGGTCAGGGTGTTGGACTGTCAATCGAGAGGTCGGCGGTTCAAATCCCCTTTTATATTTTATATTTTATATTGTAAAATCGCGCACAGGATTCTTATAACAATATAAAAGATAACCATTCATCCATGATCAATAAGATTCACGCAAATCAATAAGATGTGGGGCGGGGTGGTGTAGGGGTATGTTCGGTGCCTTGCAGCCGGAGGGTTGCAGGTTCGAATCCACCTCAAGCCGCCGCGTAGGGACCCTGGGCAAGTCCTTCGCGCACAATTGCTCTGCAATATAATTGCTTCTGCGCCGCCGAGGCGTGTGCACTTCTGAGCTTGGTAAGAAGGGCGATATCAAAGATCGGCTGTATTGCATTGTATTGTATTGTATGTTCATTCGTCCGTGACCATTAAACTCAAGGATACAGATGCAGGCCACAATCCACGTGAAGAGGACAACGACAGCGCGGAAGATGACGATTGTCCTCTTACTGTACGACTCCGTTCGGCGAAGGACAAAAGTGACGAGTGCATCGATGAGCATATACAGCCCTGCACCAAACGCCAGCAACAGCGCTGCGATGTAGTGAATATCTCTCCTCCGGAATTCCTAACATACAATATGAGACGATGCCGGTATATATCTAGTTTTGTATACGGAGGAGCTGCACTGGCTGCCCATGCAAAAACGCATTGAATTTAAGATTCTAATGCTTATGCGAAATTGCCTTGCTGAACTTCTTGGTCTCTCCTTGCCCCTTTTCCGCAAGCGTTTGAAAACCATTCATTCTTTTCGATCGTGGTTTGGTGTTGGGCCTCCTTCTTCATTTTACTATAGCCGTTCTCCTCCACCGCCTATAGTCGGCTAGTCCAGTAGCATCATTCTTGGTCTTCCTCTTGTCTTTTCCCCCTCCATTCTCCCCTTGATGATGTTTCTAATTAGAGAGTCTCCCCCCATTACGTGTCCAATCCATTTCCTTTTACGTTCTCTAATTGTCTTTATCGTGGATCTTTTCTCCCCCGCCATTTTCAGTATTTCTTCATTTGATTTGTGTTTCCTCTAGCTTACTCTTTAATGCGTATATGCAATACTAAATTGCCCGGTGGAAATAGGAATTGCCCGTATGTGGAAACTGTCCCATCCTATCTCAGGTCTCTGTGCACCTTTTGGCTTCATCTATTCCTGTCTCAATTCCCTCCGATCGGCCGCACATGGTGTCCTTATCGTCCATCGGGCTATTGGTCGCCCACTACTTAGCACAAGGTTTGTTACTGTTTGTCCTGTATCCTGGAATAGTCTTCCTTTTAAACTCAGAATAGTAATTGTAATCGTAAACTCCAGACTTCTAAAGCGCCACTCGAAAGCCAAGCACAGGTCACCAGCTTGGCAGCTTATATCAGAAGTGAGCTAATCAGCCTGTCACCTTCCTAGTTCCGCAAGTGCTTGAAGTCTGCTCTGTTTGATCGTGGGTTCTTCCCGCTTGGTCGGGAGCGCTGTTGCATGGTGAGTTTTTTTCTTGAAGTTGCGCTTTACAAGTTTTCACTTATGTTATGTTAATTTGGTACAATACTGTGCAATGAAGTACAATAGTACAAGGCGATGCAATGTATGACATTACAATATTATGGTAAACTATAGTAGGGCCTGCACTATGATACATGCAGTACAATTCAATGAAACGGCACAAAACAGCACAATATGATACAATGCATGCAAAGCAATATTCCTACACTACTGAACAAAACATTGCAATTAAATAAGGTTTACGTAAATTTATTTTATGCTGTGTAGATTTGTATATAGGCCTAGTGCTGTTATATTGTATTGTATTTGATCATTAATTTTATAAAGCGCTTCTCATAGCATAAGCCTTTCAGAAGCGCTCCCAGTGCGAGGTACTATGAGAGAAAAGGAAGGCAGTAAGGCCAGAGAAAGAGGCAGAGATGCAACCAGAGAGGATGTTAGAGCGTAGAGAAGGGACATATGCAGGCAAAGGATCTGGATTGAGCCATTGTGGTCCTAACCCGGGGAACAAACAGGTCAAGCCGGTCAGAGGATCTGAGAGGACGCAATGACGTGGCAGAGAGGGGACGGAGAAATTCGGTGACAAAGATATTTTGGAGAAATGTTGTGAGTGTTTGTGGTGCATTCTCTGCGTGTTTGTATACCTATGTGTGCTTTTGTGTGCTTATCTGTGACTGTGTGTTTAGACCTACCTGAAAATTGCCGACCATAAGTAGACCGAAAGTGGCGA